>JAJLTO010000010.1:0-320000 GCA_030568195.1 Dipodascopsis uninucleata var. uninucleata
TCCTTTGTGCACAGTTTCAAAAGGAACACAGTCTCACATATAAAAGGAAGAGAACTTTCTATGAAGTAGTTAGAGAATGTAGCTGAATATACGACTAATAAACAGTACAATTAGTAGTAAAAGCTCATCCCAAAAAAAAAATTCGTCATGCCTACCGTTAGATCTAAAGCCATCGAAGAGGAAGATCGGTCTCTGTCCTATTTTGAAAACGAGCCGTGCGCTGGAGTCAAAAGATTAAAACAGGTAGGGATATTTAACGTTGGCAATATAAGATGTCTCTGTGTAATCTCTGTAGTGAAAAGGGTATGAGTGTGGAACCCTAGATATATAAAGGAGTAGATAAATTTCTGTGAAGTAGTTATAACTTTGAGAAAAAGAGGGGCAACTAATACATAATATCATTAGTAGCAACACCATGGCACCGAACGCCAGAGTAAGATCTTCCAACGAAGTATCCAATGATAACTCCTTGTCCTTCATTCAAACTGAGCACAACGCTGCTATAAGTCACATTCAAAACTTTGTCTTACCTCACAAACGAGCATATGCTGCAGTTAATGAACAAAACCGAAAGTCCATAGAAAATGAATTCTTGCTCTATCTAGACAATAACCTTGTGCTGCCTGTTCGCAGATAAAATACAATCACACAAAGAACGTACAGCCCTACATATATAAATGGGAGGACAAATCCCGTTAAATAGATAGAAGATAAGTTGAACATACAATTAATATACAATACAGCTAGGAGTCATTAGGTGTAGAAATCTGAGTCTCATTATGCCTCAAAATCCTAGCGCTAAATCTTCAGATAAGGACCAAAATAAACACATGTCCTAGGATTATACATCCGCGACATGTGACAGTTAGTTTCATTATGAATTGTTAGTAGCGTATTAATCACCGCTTATGACTTATGTATCGGAAGTATTTTTGAACATGTCTTATAGCAGCATTGTGCTCAGTTTGAATGAAGGACAAGGAGTTATCATTGGATACTTCGTTGGAAGATCTTACTCTAATGGTTGGTGCCATGATGTTACTACTAATGGTATTATGTATTAGTCGTCTATTCAGCTACTTACTACCTCACAAGAAGTTCTCTTCCTTTTATATGTAAGAGAGACTGTGTTCCTTTTGTAACTGTATACAAACAACACCTGCCTCATATTCCATTCAACATTTGAGTTTAGTTTCATCTTAGCAACAACGCTTAATTTACCCTAAGCGATTTGTCTTTCTTCACTCTCCAGCATATCTATTATACGCAATTTAGAAAGCTACCTGAATACAAATTATCTTCCATAATTGTATTCCAACAAGTATGAACGTAACCAGATGTGTTGTAAAATAAAACACAGAAACGGCAGGTATTGCAATGACGAACACAAAAAAAAAAGTCATCTTTGAACTAGAATAGTGGTGTGAAATAAAATAACTTGTACTCAAGATTATATTATATAGCAGTAGAAAAGTATAAGTTGAAAACCCATTGTGTTCCTAACCCTAAAGATGAGATGTCAAGAATAAACATCTCATGTCACAACTGAAGGGTAGCACTACGATTTACATTCCATCGTCAGCCTATGTCACAAATAAGATATCTTGATAAGAGTATAATGATATGGAGAGTCTTTCGTTGTATTTAATATCATAACAATACAGATCTATAGACCTTCGAGATAAATTGGCGATACTAGTTGGCGATGCTGATTATAGCGAAAGGCGCGTCAGTACTGTCTTCTAAATCAGAACAAGTACCAAAAGCTAACATCCATCGAAGTGGGTTCATTGATTGATAAAACCTATGCCAATATGGAATTTAGACATTGTAATAGTTGTTGTATCATGAGCACGAATTAATTGTATACATACTTATGCAAGAGTCTGAATACGCATTAGTAAGTATGTAATGAAATCGTCATCTATTAAATAGAGCATCATACCGAACATTTAGTCAAAAAATGTCCACCGCAAGAATAAAAGACGATTTATTCCTAAAAATATTCGAGAATTTTATAGCTGTAATCTATCATGCATAGCATATAATTTACATACATAACAGAATAACTAATCTAGATTCCTTAGCTCTGACAACTCACTGCTCGAAGGATCGATTGAGATTCCATTACCTACCACACATTTCCAAGCAAAACCATAAAGGAGCATTTCGCTTCACTTTTTCGTGCTATTTGCAATCATTTCATTCATAGACTGAAATATATTTTTACCTGCCCTCTAACTACAACATGCTTGTTTATCTTCTACGCACCTCTACATAAACGCTTACAATACATCAAAACATTAAGCTCAACCAGAACAAACACAAGGACGTTTGACTAAAATATGAATCATAACATTGCCTCTGGAACGCTAAATAATTCCAATAAAAAAATCAGCTTAAAGCACATTGAAACACTGCACCTAATTACTCTTGGGAATCAAGACTGATTGAGAAAATTTATAGTGAAGATTAAATTTATATACTTGTATTTGTAAACACTATAATGATACAGCTGCTATAATTTTTAAACCAAGGAGACAACACATGAATGAATTCCATCTACTTTTATATCATAATCGTGTTAACCGCTTAATCAAAAAGACCGAATCCTATATTAGATGTTAGCTTTCAGTTCAAAGTACTAGATATAAACTTATCATGTGTACATACCCATGTCATCATCAGACTCTTCCTTCTCCTCGACCTTCTCTTCAGCAACTTCCTCCGCGACCACCTCAGCACCAGCACCAGCAGCACCAGTAGCAGTAGCAGGAGCAGCACCAGCAGAACCAACATTAGTAAGCATATCCTTAATGTCCTTTCCCTCAAGGGCCTTAGCGAACAAGGAAGCCCAGATCTATATACAAAAATATGTTGTTAGAATTAAAAATTTGTTAAATTAAAGAAAAAGGAACATACAGGCTCAACTTCAACACCAGCAGCCTTGGTGAGAGACAAGAGCTTGTCAGAGGTTATCTCAACCTCAGCATCAGCAAGGATGAGAGCAGCTATAAAACTAGTTAGTATATCCACATTATTTGTTATTAATATAATCAGATAACATACCGTATGAAATGGCAGCTTCAGACATTGTTATTTATGTGTAAATCAAAATCGTGGTATTCAATTGAATGAGTTCCTGAATTTCGTATTGCAATGAAGATGTATTTGAAGACCAAGTTTAATTTAATGATGGTAGTGGTTAAGCAACTATACAAAGATTTCGATTAATTGCTAGAAAGCAGTCACACAATGATATTAAATAACAGGGCGCAGCCCTATATTATTAACCCTCATCTATGCTGACTCAGCATGTAATGAGGTAGGGTTCAATTAATTATTTACGAATTTCCAAATTAAGTTCGTCCTGCACGATATACGCTCCCAAAGCCAATCCGTAAAGTAAAAAATAAACAAACAATGTAGATGATGAGAATAGATCAAATCATAAATTACTATCTCATCAAATTAATAAAAGGACTGGTAATATTAACATAATGGATACAAAAATAATTAATACGAGAGATGCGTTCCAAGCATCGCCTTTGTCCACGCGGCCTATTACTCCTGTCAAGAAGTACTATATCAACCCTCCTCGAAAGATAGCGGAAAGGGCATCTACCTCCGATTTGAAGCTATCTAGCACTAAAATTTCAGCGTCTAGTAAGATCCGTCCTATAGGTGAGAATTACTGGAGAACAGGAAAATTACTTTTTAAGTACTGATATTATATAGGGAAACCAAACAATCAAGCTGGTAGTTTTGTGCCTGAATTCACACCTAAACATCTAACTTCAAGACCTCGGTCCACTCTTAGAAGACCTGCGTCGAGAGCTAGACTCCAGAGCGAATCAATGGACAACCAGGAAATATCCTCACCTATTAAGCGTCCAGAGACATCTCTCGGTCATACTTCTTTACTTTCGCATGAATATTCTACTGAGTCTTTGGTAGGATCAGGTAATGTTCGCGTTCTTGTAAGGGCACGACCCTTTCTACCACGAGAACTTGAACGTGGTAGTAGATGTATACTTGCTATGAATCCGATAACCCATAGCACGATATTGTATCCGCAGGACAGTGATAACAGTGATATGCCTACTTCTGCTAATAAGAGACTACGTGAAGCGAAAGAATTCGTGTTTGATGAATCAATATGGTCAGTGGACTCGAGTGATGATCACTATGTTGATCAAGAGGGCATGTACGGAAAAGTAGCGAAAGATTTATTAGGACATAGTTTGGAAGGATACCATACCTGCCTTATTGCATATGTGAGTGCTTAATGGCCCTTTTGTTAAAATAATTGGAGAATTAACTATGTTATAGGGCCAAACAGGATCTGGAAAATCCTTCACTATGGTAGGTATTGTAATGTGAAGTTAATAGCTTTATTGAGATTCTGACACGTATGTGTAGATTGGTTCTGACGAAAATCCCGGAATTATACCCCGTATGTGCTATGATCTATTTCAGCGTATCAAAGATCTTACTACGGGCACTACAACCTTCACAGTCAAGGTATCTTATTTTGAAATATACAATGAGCAGGTATTCGACTTGTTAACGTCAACAAACGGAGAGAAAACTCCGCAAGCTCTCAAAGTACGAGAGTCACCTGTAGATGGTCCTTATGTCAAGGACCTTGTGTCGCACCCCGTAAGAAGTTTTGAAGATGTTGAGCGCTATTTGAGGAAAGGTAATCGTGTAAGAGCGACTGCGTCTACGAATATGAATTCTCAATCTAGCAGATCCCATGCTGTGTTCACATTAGTACTAAAGAAGGTGCAATTTGATCAGATATTAGATGAAACAGAAGAGACGAATTCCAGGATAAGATTTGTTGATTTAGCTGGATCTGAGCGTGCCAATTCCACTGGTGCCACTGGTACTAGACTAAGAGAAGGTGCCAACATCAACAAGTCGCTCACAACTCTAGGACGAGTTATTAGCGTTCTTGCAGATTCTGCCATTACCAGTAAACGAAAGGACGTGGTTCCATATAGAGATTCAGTAAGTTATCTACAATTAACATCGTATGCAAAAAATATTAATATTGGTTTTAGACTTTAACCTGGCTCTTAAAAGATAGTCTGGGCGGTAATAGTAAAACTACTATGATTGCGTGTCTATCTCCTGGTGATTATGAAGAAACTTTATCTACGCTAAGATATGCTAGTCAAGCGAAACATATAAAGACAAGGGCGATAGTTAATCAGGATTTCATTTCGGCAAAAGAGAGAGACAGAAAGCTTGAAGAACTTCAAGAAACGATCACTAAACTTCAGGACGCTCTCACAAGGAACTCCACTGATCACAAACAGCAAACAGATGCTCATAGCCATGAAATAGAAAAATTTAGGAAAGTTATTAAGTACTACGAAGATAATTCTGAGGTAGCAGAAGCAAGAGCAAGGGCTCTTATGCAAGAGAACGAGACGATAAAATGTCATAATAGGCTAATAACAGACCATTTAAAAGAATTGAAAGTGGACATGCGAGACAGTGAAATTCCATTTAGTTGGTATTCGGAATTCAGATCATTATTGGATGACACGTCTACATTTAGGGATCAATTATCTAACGACATCAAAGCTATGAGCAAGCTAAAATTGATGGTAAATACGAATATAAGTGCTGTATATTAGATTGAGTCAAGTATATCTCAATTCAGAACTAGGTATAAAGAAATTAAGCCTTTTTAGGTACAGGATATGCACCTTCCTTTAGATAAATAAACATCTTATCAGGAATTTTGAATTCGTTTTTAAGTTTTTGTGCTTGTGATGTTTGATTGATTCCAAATAGTTTCTTTATAGTCTCCGAAACAGTCAAGCCAACAAACGCTTGGTTGTAGTCTTTTTCATAGCCAACCTGAAGTTCATATAATCTGACATGATCTTCCATCGATTTTGAGTCAGAGTATAATTGCTTCGAATCCTGGTAGATCTTCATAGCAAGTTTTAATTTGTCAATACGATCCTGTACTTCATCCAGAAGCAATGCATCCTTGTAAATAACCAATGAACTCTCGGCACGCCTATCATCTTGGTAATAATAATCTTTCAATAGCTCAGAACTTTCATTTTTGGCGAGCTCTTCAACTACAGAAGATGCAAGGGGCTTGTCGTTGACTATGCGGAAAAACTGAGCCAAAGAGTACTTTCCTTTAAGATGCAGTAATACATAATTGACTTTTAATATGTTAGTTAAAAAGATAACTAAAGAAACAATAGCTTAATAACGCAACTTACTTAAATCAGGATCACCGCTCTGAATAGACTTGTTCAACGCAGTCTCATCTTCTTCCATATCTAGTAACAAAGGAACTTGTCTACCAGCACGTGTCTCATAGTTGAGCAATTGAGTAGCCAACTTTGTTCTTCCTTCTTCATATGCTGCCCTAGCAGTCTCTTCGTATGATATTCCGGGAATTATTTTGAGCTTATTGACAATTAGCTTGCAGACGGCCTGATCATCTTCAATAGATAGTTTTACTTTTGCACAAGACCATCTTATGTATATCTTATCACTAGGAAGATGCAAATAATCAGAAATAGTGAGGGCAAGCTGATATCGCTGCCTATTTATAAGCCGATCAATCAAACGCTCTGGCGTGAGCCTTATGAACTGCTCATAAGTAAGAACCATTCCTATCTCATAATGGCGAACTGCATTAAGAACTCTTAATATAGAGCTTGTTTCAACAAATTCATCAGAAGGATAGAGCTCCAGAACTGATTTACCCAAAAGAGCAGCCTTTAATAGCCTCTTCTGCCAATAAGGTTCAGGTTCAAAACTTGCTGCTTTAATACAGGAATCTACAGCTTCATTAAGATTTGACTTAATTAGCTGGATATTGTCGTCTGCTTTTGGAGACTGCATTTCAAGCTGATCCACAGCATCGAGCAAAATAGCTGGTGCAGAAGTTGATCCTATTCTGAATATATCTGTAGTTATTTCAGGAACTTTGGCCAAAAATTCGCATCTATCGTTACTAATGATTCTTATGCCATCGGATTCTGGTATAAGGGCAACATGACTATCATAAAAAAAGCTGAGTGTGCCACCACCTGGACCGATTATTCTTAGTTCGGTTTCCCATGCAACTACAATACAATCATTAGAACACCAAATTACCTGAGAAGGACTTTCCAGTGTTCCAGTATCATACTCCGAATACTTTTTCTGGAAATCAGAAGATATTACGTAAATTTTTCCGTATGATGTAAACAAAACCATCAGAGAGCCATTTGGTGATAGAGCAATATGCGTAAAAGGACCTTCTTGTAAGAACTTATCTTGAGACTCCACGTAATCAATTAAATTGACAGTATTATCAACACCGACAACTACCTCGGCATGACGGCTTAGTGAAAGAGTAGGTGGTATTATCGTCCATCCGTGAACCTCAGTCGCTATGGACAATATGTCTGCCATCAGCCTCGGGCGAGGCTCGTCGTAGCGCGATATCAGAATAAACTTATTATTTCTTAATCTAGCAACAAAGCCTACATTCCAAAACTTGCATTCCAGGACTTTTTTGTCTTCTGCTTCCTTCCCGAGAGAAAATTGTCTAAATGTTCCTTGGAAATCAGAAAATATACGTACGATGCCATCCTCATTAACTACAATGAGCTCCTCCTCGTCACTCCAGCCAATTCCTCTGACGCTTCCCTTGTCAAGCTATCGACAGTTAGATTATCAATACTATCCTATCATGCTATCTTCCTATTACTTACTGGCATTGAACAAATCGCCTCTCCAGCGTTTGTGAAGACCTGAACTGTTCTTTGATTGGGGTCTGGACCTCGATATGCAAGCGGCTTCGAATTATCTCGTACCAAAGCTAATGACATTTGTGAATAGACATCCTTGCAGACTTACAATTAATCTCACCCCAATCACATACCTAATGCTCCTCCAAATGGTGCACCTGCAACCACATAATCGCTTAATTCGATCTTGTCAGTCCAGAGTAGGGAATACTCGGTTCTCTTGCGATAGAAAACATCGAGAAGCCTCTCCCAGCCTATTGTTATTCAATCATACCGTTAATAATTTATTAGTTACTTAATAAAAAATATACGTACCAAGAGTAGGATTTGGGACCATGGTATGTAGAAATCCAGCCTTGAAGTGGTTCTATGCGATATTCTATCATTTCTCTATTTGAATACATCGGCTAGGATTTAGTGATTGTACGCCAAAATTATTCGTCCCAAACCGTGATTCGTGACCAGACGTTCTAAATGCGTGATCAAAGTTTCAGGGTAACTTTTTTACGGCCTCACATTATCAACAATAGCTTATCAATGTACACTAATACTATTCTAGAATCTGCAGAAATTATCGGAAGTTCAGAGATACTAAAGGACCAGCCGAACTTATCCAAAATTTTAGCATCACAGCTTTCATAGAAGTAAATCTGTACTGCTCACACTTTCGTCGTCGATATACTTAAATACATAGCTGTTAATATCTGTCATCTATTTTGATAGAGACTAACGATTTATATCGACTCTCAAGAGTATAAAAAGTTGCTATTGTATATTTTTCAATTAGACTTGGAATTCAACATGAAGATATCTTGGTCGTTGGCAACTGCACTTTTCGCTGCTACTACTATAGTCGCAGCGTCTGAGCTACCTATTCCTTTTGATACGCAGTCATCGGTGGAACTTTTCGCTAATACAAATAAGCCTATTCCAGGTTCTTCTCCAGTTAATATTTGCGATGTTGACTCAAAGCAGGTTTTGGATATCAAGTATTTGAAGATTGATCCTAATCCACCGAAGAGGGGTGAAGAGCTTTACATCGAAGGCGAGGGATATTTATCGGATACCATCACGCAAGGTGCATTTGTGGAAGTTGAAGTTAAGTATGGCTTCATTCGTCTTGTTAAAGAGACACTTGACCTTTGCGAGCAGCTGGAAAAGGCTGAAAAGCCGTGCCCTCTTGAAAAGGGTGTCATCAACTTCGCCAAGAGCGTTGAGCTTCCTAACGAGATTCCGGCGGTACGTATATATATATCTCTGAAATGCTTATTTGATTTGTAAGTTTTATTCACTGACAAACAAATGTATAGGGAAAATATAATGTTGTTGCTCGTGCATATAAGGAGGATTATACGGAGATTGCGTGCCTCACTGCTCAGGTTGAATTCTCTAGGTCTTAGATTTACGCGATTGATTTTACAAGTATTTTGAATTCATCAAGTTTCTTTTTTTTCCAAGAATAGTTGTAAGGGTGTCATCGGGCTTTTGCTTTCTTATTTGTATTTGACGGTGGATTTTTATTTTACTGTGGTGGCGTATATATGTACATTTACATGTATCTGCTCATATATGCGTATTTTCTATCTTGTTGGATTTGAATTGGTATTTTAGGTCATTTCATACATTTTATTTGGTAATCTCAAAGATTTTCTTTTCTCTTGATTGATAAAGTTAACAAAGAATATAACTGACATTACAGAGATATTCAGCTCTATATTTGTCTTAACTGGATATCAAATAGACAATCAAGTAATTTTTTCTTCTTGGCTTTAACAGATAATGAACAGTATAAGCGTTTAATCACTATAATTTATTAAGAAATTTATACAAAAAGAGAGCAACGACTAGGAATTTCTGTAATTTATAAATACGTCCATAATGATCCTTTGTGTCGTAATTGGAACTAAGCCATTACATAAAGAAATTATGTAGTAGCTCAGTCAATATCATTGGTAAAACAAGTACAACTGCTTATTCACCAAACAATCTTCGAACTCGCCGTAAGACACTGTCTTTCTCAGGATCTGTAGTATTATATTAGTATTGCTCTCCATTCCACTATACAGTATGACCTATAGCTACTAGTATTTCTTGTGCTTGCGTATGAAATAACAGCTGTTTACTTACCATAAGGGTGATCCTTAGATGGAATCTCTAGAACTGCTGGAAAAGCATTTGTGTAGCCATCTAACTTATATCTAATCTTTTCGGCGATCTGTATAGATGTTAGTTGGTTGTCCTAGCGGTCCATATTAAGATAGTACATACATGTTGGTTAATAAGAAGAACAGCAATATCTTTTCTACCAGATGTAAACTCATCAAAAGCATTTTCAATATCTTCAACAGAGGTCTTGTTATCTACCACCATGAAGTTCTTTTTCTTATCCTCCGTGAGATGACCAACGCCAGCCAGTAACAGACCTGTGACGGTATCCTATTAAATTACACAGTTATTATCAGCTATCTCTGACAAGTCTGAAATTGCACGCTAGGTTATTTATTCCACTAACCTCATCACCGATAACTGCAATAAAATTTCTATTCTGAGCTACCTGAGCCATAACTACCTATTCCAATTGTTAATGAGAATACACATTCATATACACCACTTCACTCGTTTCTGAAAGCCATTGGCTCAATACGAACCAACTATCGCAATTCAACGTTTATCAGATTAGACCGAATAATCGAATTCAATAGCAGGTTAGAAATTTTACTTACTGATCACTGTTATTAGTAAAATTAAATTAAAAGCAGTGAACCAACCTCACCAGAATTATCTGAGGTCGTATCGTAAATGTTGCAGTTTATGACAATCTTTATTTTCTAATCTCGAAGGAACTCAATCAATCAGCCTTTGTAGTGGTAAGTACGGGCTTTGGAGCCAATACCCTAACATCTTAAATCTTACGCTCAAACTCTATGGGGTGAGAAACTGCGGTCCAATAAAGCAAAACTTTTACCATATAGTACAAATCTCTATTTAAGTAGTAATTTCTGAAGTATATACATAATTTTGATATAATAGCTAACAATGCTGCATCGCATAAGCATTTACAAGAATTGCGGTAGCAGTTTGAATGTTCATAGATCTTATAATACCGGTTTGATTAATTTCCACGCAAAAGTCCAGTTCTTTAAGTAAATCTGCAGGAATACCTTCCTTCTCCCTTCCGAGTAGTAAAACAGACTTAAAAGGTAGTTTAAGGTCATTCGTAAGAATCTTACTATTGTCAGTTTGTTCTAGACCAATTAATGAGTATCCTTCCGTTTTCTTGCTGTGTAAGAAATCTATAATGTCTGTGACTGGAACTTCCTGTATTGGCATCCAACGGTCAGCAGTTACAGCAACAGACTGGAAGGCCGGATTCTTAATGACGGTGCTATCGTTCAAGCATAGTATCTCAACTCCAAGAACATCGCATACTCGGCATATACCACCCAGATTTGGGGCCTTATCCACTAAAGAAGCCAAAACTATTAGTTTCCCTTTAGTGAATCGCTGAATTCTCTGAGAGAATTGATGGTTCATACCCTGCCATGCTCTACTTTTCACTTGTAATAGATTTGATAGAGTGTGCATAGAAGAATTCTTATGAAGGGCCATGTTGCTCTTCGGACTCGTTCTAATTCTGATAGCCGTATTAGAAATATCATGGCCGATCTTAACAATTAAACTAGTATCGGAAATATGATTTTCAAATTGACGTTTAGTTAATGATGGGCCATTTCTGTATTCACCACTACTTTGTGACAGACCCCCGCATATCATTGTTAACACAAAATCTTCATGAGCATTCCAAACCAAATTCTTCATTCGCTCGCGAAGCTCAAACTGAGGAGAGTTTTTTATATGTTTGTCTAGCATTTCAACGATTCGCGCGATATCTGGTGAAATCAACGATAAGCTCGCTCTATCTAATTTATAACTGAGCGCTGAAATCAAAGACAACGATTGATGTCTGACAACGGCTCGATTATTTGCAGCAAAAGCTAAGAGAATAGATAAAGTTCTTTTTAGTGTTTCCTTATCATTCATAGTCGTATATGATACAATGGACGCAATGCTCAACATACTAGCAATATAACGAGGCTTTTCTTCGGAGTTATCCAGTTTCTTCCAGAGCAAGTTTTCTTGAAGTATCTTATCTCTCAGCAAAAGTCGACATATGACCCATTCGAAATTGGTTCTAACATTAGGACTGAACTCTACTTCAAGACAGTTCAGTAAATAATTAACTGTCTCGTGAATTTCATCTTCTTCTATGAAAGGCTCTAGGATTAAATATAGTTCAGACAAACTAATACGTTTCGATTCCGACTCTGCATCTCCTCCTGTGAAGCTGAATAATGCTTCATCGCTTTCTCGCGATAATATTTCTAAGCTAGTTTTTGCGAAATGTTTTGTTGCCAGATCCATATCTAAAGAAGCAAGAATACCAATAGTGTAAATCCTTGCAGCCTCCTCAGGAAGCTCATAATATTTATTGTATATTTCGTAGCCTAAAAACTGTGTAAATGACAAAGAAACAGCTGGCTCTAGGGCAAACACATTGTCAGAAATCTGCTTAAATGAGTATATGCTGATCAATAGTTCTGCAATCCAGCAATGCCTATCCAAAGAATCTTTATGACCTTTCGCGAATTGAAAGAGACATCTAGAAAGCGTCGGAATTATCATTCTGCGCGCATACGCCATTGGTACAAGGGCTTTTCCGATACTAGACAACAGCTTTCTTGATTGAGCGTCCACTGCAAACGATATAACTTTTTCACTGAATATTAAGGAAATAAGAGACGTAATATTACCACTTCGAACAACAGACGCATCATTCTCGATCAGTTCCTGCCAGATGTGGGCAAGGATATCAAGCACGTTCATGTCATTGAACTCTTCAAGTGATAAAGTAGGTATCAGTCTTTTGAAAAATTCGCAGTACAGTTGTATACATACACTTGAATGTGCTTTACTCAATATTTTGTCTATGACAGTCACGATCGGTCTAAACACATCTGGTCGAGAAAATTGTTCATTCGTGCATGAGAACAAAATGTTGAAAACAGACTTGCACATGTTTTCATATGATAAAAAGTGTTCGCGACTTAAAAAAAAAGTTAGTGGAGATACTACAAAAATACTAAAAAAAAATTACCTATGATGTATATTCCAAACAGAATGCGTTATATTACATTCAAGGATTGTAGCGAGCACCGGAACTAGCTTAATGACTAAGTTTCGTAATTCAATCCCTCCACTAAAGAAATTGCTTATTTTTGGCATCATTAACTCTAACGTCTTATCTGACAGATCCATAGAAGACAGTTTATCTGAAATAATAGTACAAATAGTATTATGCTTGCTAATAATGTAAGAACTCCTTGGCAATGATAAATTAACGCCAGGCAATTCCAAGAGTGCTCTATGGTCACCATTTTCCAAAACATCTTCATAGTAGTCCAACGCAGCCTTAAAGTAATCTATTCTATTTGACTCTAAAGAGTACCTCTCTACAATTGAGGCAAGTTGTAAATCTGCTGCAGACGAAATGTCTAGCTTCTTAAGAATATTATCAATGTCCTCACTTGATAGTAAATAAAGAGAGCCAAAAAATTCTCGGTCATCGAATTTTGCATTTCTGCGTAAGTGATCTTGCTGGCTGGTAGAGCATGCAATCCTAAATTCAGCTAAGCAGAGAGCTGTGATTTCATCGCCATTTCTTGAAGATTTTAAGAGAAAAGATACTTTTTTGGCGTACTCTGTCCAACCTTTTGAGTCATAGACTATTGTGTGAATGATATTAAGGATATCTTGGTCCACGTCGATACTTCTGAAATCCATTAAGAGTAATAGCCTCATAGAGCAGATGGCCACACACTCTTCAATCATAGGACTTTCGAACCTGAGTCTTCGGATACTACTCAAACGTCTTAAAATAGTAATATCTTTGAAATATCGAGACTCATATTGAGAAAACGCATTACAAAGACCCGTCATGATATAGAAGACAGAGGCCTCAAGAGGTTTCCCTGCAAGAAAACATAATATTTCCGTCGCAACCTTCGCCTTGTTATCACTGGTTTCTATTAGCCTCTCGATGAAAGTTGATAATGCTTCTCCATGAGTACATGTAGACAGACTGTCAACTTTGAATAGCCAAGCCTGAGTATTGTAAGGTAAAATATTTCTGGTAATCAAGTCATAGTCCCGAGCAATAACAGACAACATAGCATTATCAAGACTAAAGACAAAGCTCGCTATTTCGACTCGTATAGAAGCTAATGAAGTTTGGAAGCCTAATTTTAGGATACCTGTTAACCATATAGAAGGAATTGTTGGTGACCCATTGGAATTTGCGACTAGGTCTAATAAAAGCTTTCGAAGATCATTAAGAGCATCACGCGTTTGATGAGCAGAGCTATCAACTGCTATTACTTCAACAATAACTATATATCTATCCCAGATATTATAATATCCTGTACATTCGCGAGCACAAAATTTGAAGACACTCAGATCAATGTCCCTTTGAACCAAGTGAATGGACTTCCCTAGAACAAATAATCCTAATTTTCTCTGCTCTGGAGAACCCATGACAATCTGCTCTAGTAAAAGTAGCCAGAAATCCTCAATAGCCAGCATATCTTGACATACTAGCGAATCAATGAATTTGCTATTGCACATAATACTCACTAAAAAGAACAGCCCGATTGGATATACTGATTTAGATTTAGTGAATAGTATCTCGATGCAGCTCCACAATAGATCAGATGTTATGCTCGACAATATAGTGTTGAGAATCTGTGAAGATATACAAACTTGATTTGCTTTTTTGGCTATAATAGGATCTTTCACGTATTGAAGGACAAGAGTTGAAAATGATATCTCCTTCGACAATTCAGGAGAAATCACTATATCACTATTCATAGATATATACTCGATGAGCTCTAGAGAGTTCAGTAAGTTCAGGTGATGATCAAGCGTAATAGTCTCATTAGCGGCCTGATCGAGTAATTGAACAGCAACCTCTTCGCAGCCATCAAAAAGAGATAAGTCATCTGTACTAAGCGCTTGAATACTAGTCTGCGAGAAGAAAAGTAATGAATCAGCACAAGCCTTCAGTACGTCAGGTATAAGAATTGGAACCCTTGAAAGTATCTGAAGAGTATTTGATTGCAAAATTGAAAGTTCTGACGAGCATAAAGACTTGCATACTACATTGTGTACACTCTTTCGCAGCCTTTCCACGTCTTCGTCTAATTTTAATCCTAGAAAATGATAGGATTCAAGTACTGAGAGTGCCAATTCAAATATCTCAGGGTCAGCATGTATGTTCTCTTTAGTACACAAATCACGTATGACTACATTTCGCTGATCCACTGACAGACGAGAAAACAATAACCTAAGCAGCGACGTCGACACATTGTCCCTCATCTTCATGATATATAAAGGGCTAACGATTCATCAATTGCTAGCCTATATATTCTTAGATGTCAAATAGTGGCATCACGAAATATTTGTAAGCCAGTAGTAGAATTAAAAATTCATATTATATAAATTTTTTTTTTCAAATTGAGCTCATATTATATACCCTTAATTTACTAATATAACGAGCCTTGACAAATGCGGCTCAATCAGTATACATAGTTTAATCGGTTGTTGCTTGATCTCTAGGTAAAGTAGCCTCATATTTTACTCTACTGCGTACCAGAGTAGTAGGAATATAGCACGTATTTTTATTAGACTTAAAATCCAGCTCTCTAAACTATGAGATAAAATAGTATATAATCGCCTTAGAAGCTAGCAATCTTATGAAAAGCAGCCGAAATGCAAATTCCACTGCTATTTACATTGGAATGATAGTCTATCAAACTTGAAATACAACACTTGGTGTAAGGGTGTGTAATAGAAATAGATAATATTTCAAACTAGTAAGTATAACACTCGATAGCAGCAATTTTTTCAGAATATGATGGTCAGATTAGAAACTAATGCTTGCGTAATTTAACATCGCATACAAATTTTATCTTCGTGTCCTGTATGTTTTAGATACAGAAAAAAAATGGTTTTATTCGACAAACTCAGAAAGCTGGGTCATACTGGCCACAGATGATTATCATAATAACATACATGTCCAATCCTAGTTGAAGCGGAGTTTAAGCTAATAGTAGCTATGACCAGTGCGCCAGAACTTCAGCGTGAAGAAAATATACTACCTCCTACAGATCAGATACTGCCAGTAGACAGCATTCACGTGACAGCATTTACTGATTTGATATCAACTGACTAAGATATGCACTTGGGAGGGGCAGGCAGTCTAGTATACTCGATATATGGAAATATAAGCAAAATATCTTTGAAACCTATGTATGGCCTATCAAGACGCAATAACAGAACGTAAGTAGATTTATTTGGACAGATGATCACCTAAAACTTCCTTTAGCCCAACATTGAGTCATGGACAACTGGACAACAAATGGATAAATTTGAGTATTATAAATATAGTTTGATATACTAAGGAAACACAATAGCAGCCTGCTTTTGAGCAGGAAGGTGAATCAGCCGACTATCCGATTTCAGTCTTAAGCATGTAGCATTATTAAAAAAGGCGAATAAAATGACTTTTGGTGATACGGACAGTCACAGAAACCTCAACAGATAAATTAATTAGTGAGATTACTCACCCGGCATGTATCATAAAAAAGTATTTTTTTTAAGATTTTCTTTTTGCTGATTGTTCTCTCATACCCTTGCTACATTTACATGTTTTATCTCCTAGAAAATATATGTAGTCACATTATAAAGCTCTTAAGAGAAACTAAACAAGTGAAAACCCTTTCAGACGTCGATATTAGTCTTACATCGAAGATGGAAGGGGCAGAAAAGGATAATAGCCTTTTCACTGCAGCAAGTTGCGGTGATAGGTCTACGACTGTAGCTTCAGCCAATTCAATTTTGAGCATGGCATCTTTTTGCACTTTTTAGAGAGTCTAACTATTATGTCACCTACTCGCAGTCCATATTCAGTTAAATTTCCTTTATGTGGAACGCAAAAGGCTGAAAATTTTTATGCAGTGAATTTGCATATTTTCTTTTTAAGGTAATCGAGTGCTAAGATGAAAACTCTATAATAGTTTTGATTTTGATTTGGTACTATTTTTCGCTTCAACAAACAAAAACAAAAATGCCTGAGTATCTTTAAGGAAAGGGTTTTGGGCATCATCAGTCGCGCCACTATAGTAAATTATTTCATTTTCTGTTAATTAAATAAATTAATATTACCTATTACTACTGTATAAAATTTTTTTGTGTTTGCCCATTACAACCCTTTCCTACTTTTCTTCAACCTTACAGATTTTGCTATTTCCTCATTGTTCCGCATTTTCTCGTTTCTTTCACTGCTCTTCACTTCACCTTTACCTATATATTCTTCTCTTTCTTCTCTAGTTTAATATTTGACCGTACTCTTTAGGAGAAAAAGAAAAGAAAGGAGTGACGTTGTTTGATAGAGTGTCCTTTCAAGAGAAGTGTTACGAGCTTTTGATAGTAGCATATAGAGTGAAGGAGGTTTAAAGGAGGATAAGTTATCAACAGTGTCTTCTTCAGCTTTCAGCATTTAATATCGTTGGTTTTTCAATAATTTTTTGTGCCACGTCTCTAGGTTTATTTTCTTTTCTTATATATATAATATACAGAGAGAAGTTCAGTAATATAGTATATATTTGTTAATGGAGAATTAAAAGGGAGCAGAAGAAAGAAGTCGAAGAGATTCCAGTAGCTTGCTAGCTTGGCCTTGCTTACTACAGCGCTTCTATTCTTTTTTTAAAGCATAAAATTTATACAAAAAATTGTACTAAAAGTATTTGTTTTGCTTTATAGAAGGAAATTATTCTTATCTATCCAGGTCTCCTTTCTTATTCAAATTTCGTTTCTGCAGGGTCGGTACAGTATTTTTCATATACACAAAATATTTATTATTTTAGCGAACGAAGATTTTGGTTTACGGTCCTAAAGCAAATTTGAAGTCAGCATTTTTAATCGGTATTATCCCATAAGTACGATACATTTAGAGCTTCGACGTTCTTTATCAGACGAAGGTATATTGAGTTGACAGTGCTGAAGTGAAAGCGACAAGAAAAGAGGAAACTTTAATACAAGCAACAATATTTTGATTTCAAATTTTTGTTTACACTGGCTTTGATTTAGCGACACATACTGGAAACATCACTAGAGTATATTACGATATCGAAGAAAAATTTGGATAAGGTGTTTGCATAGTATATATACATGACCGTGGAAATCAGCCAATAATCCTTATTGAATTTCTTTATATTTTCTACTGATTAATATTAGTCCTTAGTTGAACTAAAGAGGTTCTCATCCGTATATAACGATTTCAAAGTTATATTTTGAGATTGCTTCTCTAGAGAGGAGATTCTTTTAGATCATAGGAGGAATTGTGAGCTATCAAATTAGTTTGTATTCTCATACTCTTCTGTGACTGAATCTAGCAATGGTGGCTATAATACCTCCTCCCAGCATGCATAGCTTTTATGCAACCGATCCTGTTACACCCACGGATTATTATATCCAACTTCCTCACAATGCAACAGGTGCCCAGCAGATGTCCCAAATGCCATTGGTACCTATTCCTTATCAGCATGGATCGATTGTTCCAGCGGCATATAGTTTGCCGCTTGGTATGGTGTCGCAGCGTGTTCCTCCTGTTGGTAATATTTATTCAGTGTCTAAGCAGCAACATATGCATCAACACCAGCAACAAGCACCAATGAATTGTTACTCATGGCCTTCTAACCATCGAAAAGTTACTCAGGATTCTGGTGCTTTTCAAGGATTTAACTGGAATCTAATACCTGGTAAAGTAGCAAATGATCAGGCTCAGGATTCTTGGTCGAAAATGTCCATGAAGCGCCAATCTTCGAAGGTATCTGCTGGAGGATTGGTACAATTTGACTATGGCTCCAATTTGGCACCATCAGATCTGGACTTCAATCAGTTAAACATTTATGATCATCAGAATGATATATGTCAGCAACCGAAAGCTGGAGGTGTCGCGGCAAACTTAGATTATAATATTGATCGGATGGCAGACTTCCTATCGTCTATGACTTCGATATTGATGGGTTTTAAGACGCCTCCAACTCAAGCTTTCAGGAAGTTCACTGTTCAAATTTTGTCTTCTACTCGTTTACCTGGATCAACTATCATGTTGGCTTTAGTGTATATGTCGAGAAGATGTGAGTATCAGATGGCATCTGCAAATGTGGAAGTAATTGGTCTATATCAGTTATTGATAGTTGCTTTACTTTTAGCAAATAAATTCAATGATGACCATACTTTCACTAATAAATCTTGGGCGGATGTCACTGGACTTCCTATTACTGAGCTCACCAGAATAGAGACTAATTGGCTAGTTCTCATTGATTGGAAATTAAATCCAGATAAGAAAGATATTGGACTCTGGTCCCAATGGAATGATTGTTGGATTAGCTGGAATAGTCAAGTTGAGAATTCTATGAGTGAGCAGATATATCTCGATTTATATGCTAATCAGCAGCTATGCATGCCAATGCATCTAGATGGCACTAGATACTATTCCAGCAGTCAACAATTTTCTCATCAAATCTCACCAATTGATAGAACTGTTAATAGGACCACGCAAGATTCTCGTCATATGAGTTTTGGGCGTCAATTTAGATACAGTGATAGCAGTAACGGTGTCAATGTGACTCATATGGACTGTCAACAGCAGCAGCAGCAGCAGCAGCAGCGTTTACAGGTTTACTATCCATTTTCACAGTTACGACACACTCAGCATACATCGCAATCTATGCATCATCAGGGTAGAATGCAATCATCTTCTAATATTATGTCGAGTTATTCTATGCATTGCAATTGTACATATTGCTCCTTTGAACCTGGTGCTTCAGTGTACTCTGGTCCTGCCGCCGTTTGTTAATTTGAATTGATGGCATTAAGGTATATTAATTAAAAAAAGCAGAAAAGGGAATAAAAGCATCTTTATTTTTGATTAGTTCTTTCCTTAATATTTTTATTCCTTTATACTTAGTTGCTCCCTATTTTTAAGTTATTTTTTATATCGTTTAAGTGGTTTGGCTCGGTTTTTAATGACAACTTGAAGGTTATGTGATACATTTTTAATTTTCTGTTATATCCTTTCGCTCTTTTTTTTTTAAAGTGTTTGGAATGATGAAATTTTTTGTTTGGATTGGTGTTTAAATTCTTTTCGTTCAATTTTTAATATCATTTCAATGTTTTCTGATAATGGCTTTAGTCTTTAATGTGTTTTTGTCCAAGATTATCTGCATTTAATTTCTTTTATCCTCTAATAACTTTGTTCTTGTTACAGGTCTAGTATTTTTGATTATATCTATATAATTTACTATCAAATTTCCGTGAGTTAAATAGATTGCTTACGAAATGACTCTCTTTAGTTAGAGAAAGATATATATTTTGTAACTATATGTGTTAGTCGCATGTTTTGTTTTACGTTTCTACATTCTATGGACAAGAGTGTATATTCTTGTGTTGTCGGAAAAGCTTTAAGCGATTATATAATAAGAGATCGAAATAACATGAAGATAAATCTTAAGAGATTTTAATAAAAATAAGGAGGCAATCACATTTAATCGGTAAACTTATATAAATATATTCTTATAACTCAGTCTCAGGTAGGTTCAGTAATACGTTATTTCACATGCTTATCGTAAAATTAAGATTTCAATTCAATATCATCAGTGATTTTCTCCCAAACACATTTACTAGGCTGGCAGTTCGAAGGAACAAATACTAATCCTGTATGCGGTTCGTAAACGCCTTTATCGTCCCACAGCTGCTTTCTTTGTTGTGTAAGTATGCTGTTATAGTTACTAGCTGCCTTGGCATGTTCTAGCATCCAATTTTCGTCTGTGATTACCACGTTCTTCTTCTTTATTTGATCACGGAACATGTCTCTTGCTAGTGGTTGATTGGATTGGCTTGTATGATAAACTGAACTTGCACCATGCCAAGCAACATACTGATTTTTGTTATATTCAGTTCCTGGCGGAGGCAATTTGTCATCTGGGTCGGCGAGCTCACCTTCAACTGCACCTTCTTCTCGTACTCGATCTTCGTAGTAATCGTCTATAACTCTTTTACCACCAACTACGATTCGCGCACCAAACTCTCGGAACACCGATCGAGCAGTAACTATGCCAATTGCTCTGCCTTTGTAAGAGTGTGGTATGAGCTCACGCTCTATCATATCAAACTTCTGTTGGTCATCGACGATGACTTTTAATAGTTGGCGATGCCTCTGAAAAAACAAATAGGAATCACGGAATCCTATACAGCGAGCAGGCTCTGTAGAGAGCATATAAAGCCGCTCGCCTTTACCAAACACAGTAAAAGTTCGACATCTGTATTCTCTGTCACCTTGTAGGAACCCGTTCTTGTCTACTTTTGCTTCGCCTGCAGGATCTATTGGGACAACTATCTCATCGTCTTCCACTTCTTGTGGATTACCATCTAAATCCAAGGGTACAACAAAAGGTGTATGCCCTTTCGCTTGTCTCATCTTAGCTGCTCGTGCCTTTCGCGCTGCTGCTACTCTTGCATCTTCTTTGTCATCTGCGCCTTCTCCCTCATCATCTCTATCGCCGCCATCATCCTCCAAACCATCATCTTGAGTATTCACGCGACTGCGGCGTGGCCGCTTGGACCTAGGTAACTCATCATCTTCATCATCTTCATCATCTAGATCAACATCGTCTACCTTGATAACGTCGTCATCATCATCGTCCTTACGTTTTCTTATAGATGGCGGCCGACCTCGTCCAGCCCTCGAAAGCTTTCCTCTACTTGGGGGCCTACCGCGTGGCCTTCCTCTTGGACGCGGCGTATACGGATCGGACATTCTTAAACACACACAATTTCGCTCTTTCTCTCTAGATATACGTATATATGTATATACCTGTATATTGCTGCGATAAATTGCTTATATCAATGTATGCCAAACACGTATCGAATTTTATTTAGTGCTAAGAATCAAATACATTTACTGTTTGGTGATTTAATGCTGTGTTTAGGGTATATATATTCTGAACATATCAATAGCGGTTGATGAATTTGGGCCAAGTACCGATCGAGAGTGAGGAAACGACGAACCTTTATACATGAAATATCGCGCTTATAATGAAACTAATATAGTCTCTCTCGAGCATGCCCTTTAGATTATAGAATTAAAAGCTTAGAAGTTATTTTTTGTTTGTCAGCGGTAGACTGATATATTTGGGCACAGAAATATAATTGGATCTGACACAAGCAGAACAGAATCATATCATATATGAGAAACAAGATGTCCTTGAAAGTCAAATTACTACTGCTTGGTTTTTATCTTAGCTATGTTACTGCTTCTATAGGTGACCGACTACCAGAATTCAAGAATTGTGTGTATAGTTGTATTGATAGTATATGCGAATCTTCCAATCCACCATCCCTTCCGCTACATATGAAATTTTTGTTTTGGGATTGTCAACAGGACTGCGACTACCAATGTCAACGATCAATTACTGCCAATCTAATTGACATGGGTAAAGAAATCGTACAATTTCATGGAAAGTGGCCTTTTAAGCGCGTATGGGGAATACAGGAACCAGCGTCTGTCATTTTCTCGATTCTCAATTTTCTACCTCATTACTTGGGCTTTCTGGAAATTAGACATTCTGTTTCTTCTGATGACAACAGGTCAGATTTTTTTTTGAGAAAATACTATCTTTTAGTGGCTATCATTGGTATGAATGCATGGATATGGTCTGCGGTATTTCATTGTCGTGACTTTGTTATTACTGAGCGACTAGACTATTTCTCTGCAGGAGCTACAGTTCTCAGTGGTTTTTACTTTGCAGTAGTAAGATTAGCACGATTAGATAAGCCAAAGAACAGTGTGATGCTAAAAACATTTACGATTGTTTGCATCTCTGCTTATTTAGCACATGTGTACTATCTTTCTTTTGTTAGATTCTCATATTCTTATAATATGCTCGCTAATGTGCTCGTCGGACTGATGCAAAATGCTCTTTGGATATACTACTCGATAACTAGATATTTCTTTGTTGCAAAATCTCAAAGACGGAAATGGACTTTGTGGCCCTTGTTTTGTGTGTTATCCATCAGCTGTGGAATGAGTCTCGAATTACTAGACTTTCCACCATTAGGAGACACTGTAGATGCACATTCACTGTGGCACGCATCCACAATTATCCCCGGGTTTTTGTGGTACGAGTGGCTGAAAAAAGATGCTTCACAGGAGTCCTCCATTAAACACAAGGATTGAATAGATATTCATGTTTATCTATAGAATCATATACTTCCATTTTCTATTAAAAGATTGTTTTAGTTTCTAATCATTTTTCCGTTGATAACTATCTATTGCCCAAACTGTACAATTAAAATTAATAGTCTTTCAATAGCTCGGCGACCTTAATAGCAAGTTCATCGGCTTCATGCCTAGTAGCTGCTTCCGCATAGACTCTAACGACATCCTCTGTGCCACTAGCTCGAACAAAACTTCTCCCATTCTTGTATTTTTTCATAAGATCATCAATTTGAGGTTGAATTCCCTTCGGTTCGACAAGTTTTCTTTCAGCATCCTCAGATTTGAAAGCGTGCCTATCTTTCACGACAACTTTTGCAAGTCTGTTTGGAAGGTCCGTGTACGTGGAAATCCACTCCTGTGGGCCTAAGGCTTTGTCTACTAGAATCACGAGAACCAGCAAAAGATCGGAAACAGCATCACCGATAGCCTGATTTATGAGATTATAGAGAGCAATAAGAGTGTCAATTGCTGCCTTTTCACCAGGTGAATGTGCCTCATATTCCTTTAGAGCTCTTGATGCACTTGGTGAAAATAGAACAGTACCATGGCCATTTGCTTCAAAGTAAACACCGATATCAAATGATCTTGCGGCTTGATCGAGATTTTTAACGCCAGTTGGCGTGATTTTCACGGGGACCTTGAGGACATCAGTAAGGTATGACGTCGAACTTCCGTTAGCATAGGCAGTCTGTACAACTCCGACTTCTAGATTAATGCCTGCTCTCTTCAGCAAATCACAAATGAACATTGCAGAAATCGATGCGATCTTGTCACCGTCCAATAAATTGAAAGTCTGAGACTCATCCACAAAATAAAAGACAATTCTGTCGGCATCACCATCAAAGCTAGCGTAGAGATCATAGGGCTCAGGATTTAAACCAAGAGGCAGCTTTTGCTGTGTTTTTACAAAATCTGCTCCACATCCATGGTTCAATTGGTCAACAGCAACAACATTGTCATTAAAAATCGTTGCTTCAAGTAAATCGCTTCCAATATACCCTAGTAGTTTCTTGAATTGTGGACCTCCAACTCCATTTGCTGCATCAACTTTGATAGAGCACTTACTCTTTCCCTGCATGCAAGACTTAAAGGCTTCAGATAGCTTTATATAATATCCTTCTTCAGTTGGTTTACCGTAAGGCTCACTAGTGTTCACACTGTTCAACGCCTTGACGATATAATGCAGCTGAGGTGTCGTAAGAACACCATAATCTGTCATTATACACTGAGTAGCGTTTAAGCCATTCTGTAACGAATTAGCAAGCGCAGGTCCAGAAGATCTCGTATCCCGTGCAAATGCTACATTAGCAGGTTTTGTGACGTCTATTTTCAACGTCCGAGCAAGCTCTGAGTAGGCCCTTGCAAGATCCTCCCCGGTTGCTGCATTAGCGAATTCTGTGGCATATGTCTCCCATGAGGCTTCAAGCATTTCTCCTTGTGGATCTACCAACTTCACACCATTGTCATCTGGTGGATTATGTGATGCAGTGATCATCACACCAATCACTTTTCCATCCAATTTGCGAGATCTCAGAGATGCCAGCAGACCAACACCAAAAACCACTGATCCTAAAAGATGTCCCTTCAGTCGAAAACCAGCTGTACCGTACGTAAACACCATATCTTTTGGACGTGGATTTTCGGCTGCAAGCCTTACAATAGCACTGATTTGTTCCTCCATCTCAACTCTACTTTAGAAGTTATTCTCAACACTGGATTCACGGATTGATCAAGATCTCGATCGAGACAGTTTGCTCTTTCATTTCATTTTTTAAGTTACTCATCTAAATATAACCTCCTAAGAAGAAATACATCAACATATGTCACGTGATAGTAAAGGGTGACTAGCGGCCCCATGCCCGCATTCGACTGCTGAGGCATCACAAATTACAACCAAGGATAACGAGGCAGGAATATTTAGGCGCATCTACTTACGACAGTGTTACGTACATATTGATATAGCAGACGTCTAATAAGATCAAATATAACTTTAAAATTCTATACTGTGAAAATAAGATGGATGAGACGTATGACGTTATTGTACTAGGTAAGATACTGATGACGATGGCAAAGATGCCGAAGCTGAACAGGAGGAGATAGATATGATGATACTCGATTACTATCATGATTTCACTTTTTGACTGATGTTAAAGTACAATTCTAACGTCTTATATTCTAGGAACTGGTATGTGAATTGCATGTGAAATATTGACTATCAAAGAATGATAGGACTGATAGAAGATTACTGATTAGGATTGACCGAGTGTATCCTTTCTGGTATTTTCAGCGTAGAGGGCAAGAAAGTTTTGCATATCGACAGACAAGATCATTATGGAGGGTGCGTTTGCGTTTTTTTTTCTAGAATTTATATGTCAATTTTCTATTGATGTTTACCTGTGAACGGTTGTCAGATGTCCAGAAAATGCCATAGCGTCATCAACGCAGTATGGGGAAGCAATAATAATACTGATAGTGTTTTATTTACTGTAGAGAGAGCGCAAGTTTGACCTTAAGTCAGGTATATAATATTCTTCGCAAGTTCAATTTTCTTGAACATGAAAAACATAAGTAGTGCTAATCATACTAAATGTGCCATGAAGATATATGAGCGATTCCGGTCTGGAGAGCAACCTCGCACCAGTCTTGGTCGAGACAGAGATTGGAATATTGACTTGATTCCGAAGTTCCTGATGGTTAATGGTGAACTTACTAATATTCTTCAGGTGAGTTTTGAAAAGTCATTAGATTCTATCAATTAGTTATGGATGTTAACAATTTTCTAATCTCTGATTAGCATACGGATGTTACTAGATACTTGGAATTCAAGCAAATTTCTGGAAGTTATGTATTCCGAGATGGTAGAATTGCTAAAGTTCCATCCAATGAAATGGAAGCTATTAGATCTCCATTGATGGGACTTTTTGAGAAGCGCAGGATGAAGCGCTTTTTCGAGTTCATTGGAAATTATCGTGAGGAAGACCCATCTACTCACCAGGGTCTTAACTTGGATAGAGACACGATGAATGCAGTTTACACAAAATTTGGTTTGGAGTCTGGCACTCGTGATTTTATTGGACACGCAATGGCACTTTACTTGGATGATTCTTATATTGCCAAGCCTGCTCGCGAGGCAATTGACCGCATCCTTCTTTATCTTGGTTCAATGGCAAGATTTGGGAAGTCTCCTTATCTATATCCACTCTACGGTCTGGGTGAGCTTCCTCAAGGATTCGCTCGTCTCTCTGCTATTTATGGTGGAACATATATGCTGGATAAACCCATTGACGAGATCGTTTATGAAGATGGTGTTGCGGTAGGTGTACGATCTGGAGATGAAACTGCCCATGCCAAGATAATCATCGGTGATCCGACCTATTTCCCTGATAAAGTTCGTAAAGTTGGCAGCGTCATTCGTGCTATTTGTATTCTTACACATCCAATTCCAAATACTGATAATGCAGATTCAGTGCAAATTGTAATTCCTCAAAATCAAGTTGGTAGAAAGCATGACATCTACATTGCTATGGTCTCTGCAGCTCACAATGTTTCACTCAAGGACCATTACTTAGCTATTGTATCTACCATTGTTGAGACATCTAATCCTCTCGCAGAGATCACCCCTGGATTACACCTCCTTGGACCTATTCTGGAAAAATTTATTGGAATTGCAGATCTTCTGGAGCCTATCGAAGACGGTACGAAAGATCATGTTTACATTTCTAAGAGTTATGATGCTACTAGCCATTTCGAGACTACTACCGACGATGTTAAAAATATTTATGAGCGTATAGAAGGAAAGCCTCTTGTTCTGAAGAAAAGGCCTACCGTTGATGAAGAAAATTTCACTGCTTATGAGTAAAAGATGTCTCTACTTATTATGTAAACTTGGCTGAAGAGCCAGAAAGCTAACTGTTACGATTATTTATTCGTTTTGTTTCCTTTGATTTTTAATTAGTCTTCGAATTCATTTCTGTCTTATATGTTCATCTTGCTTTTTCATGCACTATTTCTTAATATATATGCGGTATGCTTTCCTATAGTCGTTATTTCTAGAATGTTGTCAGATATTTGTAAGTAGTAGCGAATTGATGAGTTATTAAGTCATACTCGTATTTGGTACCAAAATTACGTTCTGTTATTTATTTCCCACTAAATACACAAGATTGCAGTATTTGCATTAGCTGAATGCCTTGACTGAGATAACTTTATGATAGGTGATATCAAAAAATTTATGAGTATTGAAGTCCGATAAGATAAAATGAGCAACTGTACTCTGCTCTTCTATGATTTATGTCGTGCTATTGCGGAAAAAAATCAAAAGGTTTGTTCATTAGACAGGCAAGTTCCTACATCTCGATCCTCAACGCCAACAGAGAAACATGACGAGGAGGTAAGAGGTGCTTATACCGAAGAAGCAAAACAGATTGTAAGTTTTTAAACATATTTAGGAAAACATTGAATTGACTGAATGAACCTATATCAACTTCATTTCGCTATACTGATAAATACTGACACTGCTGTAGTATAACCATATTGAATCACTTCACTCTTTTTTGACGTCGATTAAGCCCGCATACTTACTAGAGTCTACTCGATCAGGTGCATTTTTCTCTGCAAGTAGAGGAGAGAATAAAAAGCCTTTGACGAACGTCCAGCGTGATGAGATTGATTATGAATCTAGGCTTATAATTCAACAATGCGCTGTCAGAGTACGCGAGCTGGAGAATATCGAGGCTCTACGTCAACAAAGAGAAGCAAACGCCAGCTCAAAACTAGAGCGATTTCTGTTCAGATCGAAAGATGACATTGGAAAGAGTAACACATTAGCCTTACATAGACGCGGCGTAACCCAGTTGCTAAATCAGAAGCTTAAAGATGTTAGCTCACTACAAACAAGTTTACAGGAGGTTCGAGTGGCAAGAGAAGCAGAGAAAGCAAAAAGTATGCTCAACCGAGTACAAGGTAACAAAAAGTACGACGTGAATAATGACTATGGGAATACTACGAATATATCGTCTCTCAGTGAACTTGAATCGCGAGCTGAATCCAAAGAATCAGACTGGGCGAACATGAATCCGGAATTGATTCAAGAACTCGAGCAAGAAAACGCAGCAATGCTATCTGAGTTTCAAATGACTTTAGAAAAAGCTGAACAAGCTGAAAAATCATTATACGAAATTGCAGCTCTTCAAGGAGAATTGGCAGCGCATCTAAACCAGCAGTCTGAAGTTACCCAGCAATTATATACTGAAGCAATTGAAACGATGAGTGAAGTTGAAAATGCAAATAAACAGCTACAAAGTGCACGAAAGCACAATAGGATCGCATCAAAGATTATCATTGCAATGTCTCTATTTTTTGCTTTCTTTCTCTTGTTCATTGATTATGTAACGAGCTAAAATTAGTTTAGGATATGACAGCTTGTATAGTACCCAAAAGAATGATAATAGTAAATAAATGAGAGAAGAGTTAGTCAATTTAAACTGTTCTTCATAACATGCTTAATCGTCTTAACAATACGACGCAATGACTGTGTGATTTCAGTAACATTAGATAGACTATAGCTAGCTGTTAAAAGCAATGAGCTACGATAGTCTATTGAAAGAGCAGGGCCGCGGCAATTTCCAAATTCCCTTTTGCCTGTCGCAGTGCGCTTATGGCTTCTTCTCTACTAACTCCTAAACTCTCCAATTGTGAAATACTCGCTTCAGAGAACACGGCAACTGGAGGCTGACCATCATCAGGCATGACCGCCGGCTGTTCTAATTTCCTGGACTGTGGATCCTGCTGCGTTGCTAGTGGTGATGGCATAGGAAGTACAGGTCTATTAACCGTCGGGCCAGTAGTTGGCACACTGGTACTACTAACTACTGGTCTCGGTTGACCACTTTGGCTCTGATGCTCTTCAGGATGTATATACGTATCCATGCGAGCTTGTGGTGGTAAATCAGCTTCACCAAGAAAAGATACTTCGTCATCGCCCATAACTAGAACACCTCGTTTGAGATCGATTGTCGCCTGGTGACGTTTCAACACTTTTGATAAGTTAGATAATCTGGATTGGATATTAAAACATTAAGAATAAAGACTTACTATCTAATCCTAGAAGTAGATCAACATCAGTTCCTTCCATTACTGTAAAACTGCATGGCAAATATGCATTTCCAATTTTTAATGGTGCGCTATGAATTCTCCCTAAGATCTTCGCTGTACCTACCCCTCGCGCTACACCTTGGAAACTTCTATCCAGTAGAAACATGACACTGAATATAAATTAGTTTTTACCTACCATATAGCATATATAAACAGCAAACGAGACTCACTTGCACTTTTCCGCACATGAAGGGCTCACTATGTAGAACAGTGTTAGTTATAATTGCAAGTCTATTAATTAAACGTTCGCTAGCATACTTATAGTCGCCTGAGCTCCCGAATCCACAAAGGCCTTAACCTTATGGCCATTTACTTCAACATCAACATAAAGCATAATAACACGACCAAACGACTCTGGATTGTGCTCTAGAGCTGCATTTAAGTTTTCCATGACCGCTAAATATAATGTATTAGGACTAATCTAAATATCACCACAATTGCACCTACTTACCTTCCCGTTGAATCAGCTCTAATATCTTCCTTTGCGACTCTTCATTAAATGGTTCATCATTTAGACGCTTTAATTCTCGTCGCTTCACTTCTTCCGCCTCGACACGCTGTTCCTCTATAGCTGTCAATAACTCTCTAAATCTCGTCGGATCATTAACAGATGAGGCGAGTTCAGGATATGTCTAATTAATCCACATCAGCTATAAATCTTGACTATTAAGCCATCCATAATAAAGTAACATGATTATATTAGAAAGCTCCATTCACAGTATACTACATACTTGTCTCACGAGATCACATAAAGCCTGATCACCAAGCATCTGTAATCTGACTTTTTCAACATCGTTCATGATTGCATTCTGATCAGCCGCCGTCCTAAATACAATTTCGTATATTAGTTTCATAAAACTGAAAAAAAGTATAAATGTTTTGTAGACAAAGTATTCTGCAAAATTCTTTGAAAGCAAATAAAGATATATCTCCAAGTATGATATGTGAAATCATTACATACAATTCACCATGAACGTTCTGAGAACTTTCATTTGATTCTTGTGTTCGCGCTCGTAACATGACCATATCATAATCTTCCATCGAAAATTCTGATAGCGTCTTATCTTCTTCTTCTAAAATTGCGGTCTTATAAAACAAAGTCTGCTTGTCTACTGCTATTCCTGACTCTGCTTCAATAAAGGCCCTTAAGTCCGCCAAAGTCATACTTGACGATACCTCTAGCGTGTATATCTCTTCCGAGGCCTCAAGCGTTATAATCAAATGCATTATGTTCTATCACTAGCATCTATTGTCGTAATCTACTCCTCGAGCGAGTTATGTTAGATACTGCCTGTAAGGCAAATACAGTCTCTAATGGCGATTACCAGGTCGTCTAGTATTCTAAAAGCTTCGCGATCTAATTACGCTTGTCTAAGCGACATACCCTAAACTTCCATTCTATTTGAGTTGCAGTGAAGTTTGAGTTGCTCTGTGGGGGAGGATGATACGAAATATTTGTTCATTTCCACCATACGCACGAACTCGTAATAAACAATTAGACCAAAATACCATATGTTAAGTATTCTACTAGTGTAATTTGAATCAATCTTTATGACTGCTACGATCGTGCACTTGGGTACTACATATTGGAAGTATTCTATACTAGCCGCATCACACGCGGCAGCTGAAGTAAACAAACATTTGAACTGAAGCAAGGTATTATTAGATAAACTGATTACTATTATGCTGTATACAGAATAAACTAGCGAGAAAACTAGATTCAAAGAAAGTGGTATTTAGGCACTCCCAAATGCTAAAGACAATAATGTCAGTCTAATTTAAAAGGATAGGAAGTAAAATGCAATAGCTTAAAATATCTACAAGAATTTTAATAATTGACATCAGTGCTAGGCGTGTAATTACTTCACCGTAAAATCTTGATATTTAAATCACCTTCGAAGTCAATATCCCAGTTTCCGTCATCCTCCTCTGCTTTCATATTTTGTAGACGCTGTAATACTGTCTTACTTGATATGCTCGCAGTACGAATAGAAGGCACTTCAATATTTTTTGTTGCGATTTTTTTTGACCTTAGAAGTTGAAGCTTTTCGGATAAATCACTGTATTTTAATTCAAAGTCGTGATCCCATTGGTTTTTCGAGGAGAAGTCCTGTTCCTCCTCGGAAAAAGCCTTCAGCTTGTTCTCAATAATTTGCATAGCCTCAGAACTAACTTCAGATTGATTCAAGTTATGTAGCTGTAATGTTGTAGTTGAGTGAGACGGACGTAGTCGAGACAAAGGTGTAGTAAAGAGAACTTGATTTGAAGTGCTACGACTATTGGAACACGTATTTTGAATTGAAGGGTGAGCCTTCTGAATCCATGCATGACGTAAAAGATCTGTAGCAGAATTTCGCTCAAGAGGATCTTTATTGAAGCATTTAACTAAGAAATCTCTAAGTTCTGTAGATATGCTATCTGGAAAAGGAGGGAACTCGTCATTAACAATACGATAGAGCGCTTGCATTTGCTCAAGATCGTGGTAAGGGGGCTTTCCAGTGATTAGTTCAATAATAGTGCAGCCCACACTCCAAATATCTGATGATGATGTAGCACCATTTAATAAAATAATTTCCGGGGCCATCCAATTTGGTGTTCCCACAACCTGTGAATCCTCTGGCGCACGTGTAGCAACACCAAAATCAGCCAGCTTGACCACCCCTTCCTTTGTCGTCAAGATGTTGGCGCCTTTAATATCTCTATGAATTACACCTTGATCATGGAGATAAATAAGTCCTTGAAGCACCTGAGCAATATATATAGCTACTAAGTGTTCTGGAAATTGTCCAAAATTCTTGCTAATAGCAGTCAAAGATCCGTTTTCGCAATATCTAATACACAAGGTATTGTCAGTAATCCGATCTTAAAGAATCATCGCCATTTGATTGCAAAGGCTTATCCGCGACTTACTCCAAAATAATATAGAGACTCGAATCTGTCTTTACGAATCCATGATATCGCACGATATTGGGATGCTATATACGAAAAAATGGTCTTGTTAGTTGTCTTTGCCCTTTCTAAATAATTAATATTGGCAATCCTGTAATGGCTTACATCCAAATTTCTTAGAAGATCAATTTCGAGCTATAAAAAGGATTACACCGCGCGCGGAGAAGCGTGTCATTAGTAATTTTAATCTTCTATACAATAACTTTTTTCGTCGCTTTCTATATCAAATTTGGTGGTCGTGCATGAGACCACCACCTCGAGTTACGTACCATGATCTTCTTAATTTCTGCTTTTGACAGATTATCAAGACTGATCTGTTTAGCGGCAACAGTCTCTCCAGTTTGCCAATTCAGCGCTCTGTAGACAGCCCCGAATGCGCCCTTGCCCAAACAATCACCAAGCGTGTAGTTTTGAATTCTTCGTACTAGTCGTTGTGCATTGCCCAGTTCTAAGCCGGCTCTTGTCGGTGATCCATTTGGTGTAGCTGTTTGCTCCTGTTCTGCTGTACTTGCAGATCCACTCTTCCGTGAAGCTGGAGAGCGTGACGCTATATACGACCACGGTCTACTAGGCATGATAGCAATGACAATCTTTCTCTCGACAAAATGCTTCGTTGCGCATAAAGCATTATTTCACTTTCTACAGTTGTACTGCATCCCGTCTTTTCTTCTGTTCGCAAACGGACTGGCCAACTTCACGCAAAAGAAAACGATCGCTTTTATTCTTTCTTTGCGCACTTCCCCACCACTTATCAGAAACCAACACTGTTCTTCGTTTTTATTTTGTGTTTTGTTGTCAGCAGCCCTCAATTGTACGTACCATGAGTCGCGTTTAGCGTTCTGTTTGCTTTAGGTCTTCGGACTTATCTATAGCATGCGCTTCATCTACTCACGTTATCCCTTTCTGCTTCAGTTATATCACTATTGGTTAATGTGTACCAATGCTTATTACCGCAGAATACTCAGTAGCCTATGTTTACACGTCCTCGGCGTTGTGTCTTTTGGTGTTCGAAAGCTTACTTACCGTTAACAGTCGAACTAGTGTTGGTTAACTAACTCGGTAAGCCGGGTAAATATACTATCCGCTACGCCGATGATGAGGTCAATATTGCACGAGTCAAGCCCGGACAAGGTAGGCCCGAAATGAGCAGCTGGAAAACGAAGCTGGAAAACACAGACAACAGACCACATGAATAATAGTTGGGACGTGCGGACTACGAATAGAGCGTACTGAAGACATCAGAGCTGTTCTAGACGCGAATTGGGCAATTAAAGCCTACGAGGTGGAGAGACACGTTAAATATTGGCGAAAGCCAGAACATTCACAATGGAGAACACATATACAGAGCTGGCGATATACGCGCTGAATTTACTTCGCAAGTGAGTCTACTAAGTGGATATGTTCAGTATATTCAAGCTATGCTGGAGTGTTTTGCGTTTACTAATGTGATATAATTAAATATAGAGCGCCAGCAGATAAGCGGATTATTATAGCGGTAAGTGAACGTGGGGGAGAGCGCGATACCTTAAGTAAATGAAGTGTTTGTACAAGAAGATTCAGACTTTTTAAAAGCATGGCCTTTTTGCCTGTATATAAGAAATATGAGATCGACGTAAATCTACTTATGGCCAGTTATCAGCGTAGCAGTCTGATGTTCATGGAGGGAACTGGAATGCATATGCAAACAATGTTTTAGATTGTGGTTTTCAAATACCAAATGAGGACAGGTGACATATAATGACGGACGTCTGGGAAATAGGGTAGGTGCTTGAGTGATTCACTAACTGTTAATTGATGAATATAGGTTAGTGGAATGCCAGGAAGTGGTAAATCGTCTCTTGCGCAGGTATGCTAGTTGGCAGTGGTCCTATCTATATTTACAGGTGCTAATGCATAAACTTTTAGGGAGTCTGCAAGAAGATTGAGGAAATATCAATTGCTAATGGTGAGATATCTGCTGCCGCTTATCTGCCAATGGATGGTTTCCATTATACTAGGAAGCATCTTGCAGAGATGCCCAACTCAGCAGAAGCATTTGCTCGACGGGGTGCTCCGTTTACCTTTGATGCACCAGGACTTCTTGCGCTGATTGAGAAACTTCGAGCGACTCTTATACATGATGCTAAACCTATATATGCACCATCGTTTGATCATGCAGTCAAGGTATTATTAGTTGAAGCTGAAGGATAATGCAGTTTTTATGCAGTGTTTTGACTGTGATTGTAGTATACTACTATGGTTTTTTAGCTGACATTCAAATTAAAACTTAGGATCCCATAGAAAGTGATATTGAGATCTTACCAACTGATAGAATTATTATCACGGAAGGAAATTATTTGCATTTGAAAGAAGATCCTTGGTGTAGGATTGCTGCACTAATGGATGAGCTGTGAGTCTGAGGCCCTTTTTTATCTCTGTTGTAAGCGTTATCCTGACTAGTACTCTCTTTTATTAGATGGTTTATATGTGTTGACCGTGATATCGCCCGAGAGCGAATTATAAAACGTCACCTGCAGGCAGGAATTGCACAAGATTATCAGGAAGCCGTGAAGCGAGCGGATGAGAATGATCTTGTTAACGGTGACTATATCATTAAGAACTCGATGACGCCGCACAAATACATATACAGTATACCGGGAATGTTTATCATAAAGCAATACACATAGAAGCATTATCGCATTAGACACTAGATGCTAGTATTTATATTACGCTACTTGATTATATATAAGCAACATTGAGATGGCATTTGTTGAACATTGTTAAATATATTATGACAAATAGTTTACGTTTTGATATATTATCACTTTATAGACATGACGATTATTGGGCGCAAGTATGATGTGATTTCAGTATAAAAATATTGTCGTTATTACGTGTTATTATTCTAAAGTATGTTATGGGACCAGCAACGATGATTTAGGTGAATAGGGAGACTGCTTAGTATTTATACTAGCATGAAGAGTCGTCACATTGTATGCATCAACCTAAGACTGAAGAGGAGCTTTTTTTATTTGTCTATAGATCTTTCTGAGGTATCTGTTGTTGGTTTTATACATTTTAGCAAGAGTTTTATATTACTAATGAATACCTGCTTCATTAATAGAAAATCAGAAATATATATCTATAGCTCTAGAGGATGTTTTACTACTGGATTGTAACAAAGATGCATTCATTCGACGATATTTTATTTCCATTCCTTAAATCTACCCTTAGTGTTTACTTGCATATTCTCCACGTCTTGTCTAGATTCGTAAATCTTCGTCATTTCATTCTCGCAATCTTCTAGCGATACATTTGAAATCTTGAAGGGTAACATTACATTCATGCAATTGCCTGATAGTATAGTACATATTCTTTCTTCACTCTTTCCCAAGACGTAGGATCAAAAAAAGTGTACACTCCCCTTTCGAAGTGCATACTCTGCTGTATTGGTTCACTTCCTGGGTCCTTAGTAAGCCAAACCTTCAAATCTTTGTGGTATCTCCAGTTTCTATTCATAAGTTCGGCTGCTGCCGCTTCTTGCATAAAATCTCGGGGCATGGAGTAAAATATATAGAACAGAGTTTCATCTGAAAAATTTGTTATCTTCGTCTGTTGCGGTGGTGCAGACTGTACATGATAGCATGCCGGTAGATGAAATTCCGGCTCGACCTTTGTATTTGATGTCTCTGCCCAAGGAGAGGCAAACGTAGCACTTAGAGGTTCGACATCAGGCTGATTAAGATTAAGTCCTAGCGTTGTGAGGTCATTACCAAGTGCTAGCATTCCTAAATCGTTATTTTCCATTCGAATCACTCCCAACAATCCCGAAAGTCCAAATGGAAGATCATCGTCTTTCAAGGCATTGCCGCTACTTGTGCTATTGCTACCGTCGGCCCGTCTGCTAGATGCTATATCAGTTGATTTCTGCTCGCCATGACTAGTATTTCCGCTAACTTGCCAAAAATCGGACGATCCATTCCGAGGAGATGCATACTCAAAACTTCCTTGTTGTTCTTTTTCATGGTCATTATTGCTTTCACTCTTGCCTTGAAATTGCTGAGACCCATATTGGTCTTCTGGCCATGGCTTATCATCTATAGAATGCCCATTTAATTGATGCTGTCTCTGAATCTGCTGCTGCTGTTGATGTAGCATTTGCTGAGGTCCATCAAAGCCATTTAAAGGCTGTTGTTGCTGAATAGATATACTCTGTGCCAGACCGGGAGGCGCGCTCGTTCTGGGTCCACTCATAGATAAAGGTGATTGTGTGCTAGCACGAGCATATGATGGCTGCTGACTACCTGCAAATGGAAGCCCAGTCCCACTTGCCGAAACAGTAGAATACGATTTCGTCTGTCCGAGAGTTGGAAATTCCGACAAATCCAATGGAGATCCAGAACTGTATCCAGAAAGCGATTGATTGCTCCTCTGTTGATTTTGCTGTAGCGAGTTATTTACACCCCACAATGGTATATTTGCTATATATTATAAACAGACATAAGCACGTCAGTCACATTTCATAGAATTGCACTACCGAAACTTCCAGGACCATAAATTGAAGTAAAAATCCTTGTTTATCACTAGTATTCCTATAGTAAATCCTATTGTTGCACTCTTCAGTTTTTCCGTACCTTGCTTTCCATTATGCTGTCCCGGCTGTTGGGTTGCATTTCCAGGAATATTGCCTCCTATTCCACCGACATTCATTCCACCCGACATTTGAGGTATTGAGCTCCGATTCATGGATGTGATTACGTTCGAAAAATTATGCGCTCGATTCTGCGTAGGAATTTGTTGCTGTCCTTACACCAGATAAAATTCTCTATAAGCTGCAGCTCACCAAACTATAGTATTACCACTTAAATATCACCTACCTGAACGATTCATAATCCCCTTAATAACCGCCTTTGCACTCCTTTTGATGCTACAGTGAGACGCTAATTTTCGATTTATATTTACAACACACTTCTTCCGATATTTGCTAAAAATCTTCAAATTTCTACATCTAAATACATCAAACCTTTTCTGGTGCAAGTGATTACATAGGTTTAGGTTTATTGAAGAAGTCGAAACAGTCAATCTCGGATTTGATGTTTAGTCAATATAACAAAAAGCCTTCCACGAGTAGTAGATGAGGTCACTGAAATAACGAAGACGTCAATTAAAAAGGTAAGTATTCTGCGAGACATATTAATAGAGTATAATGCATTATACTATATGTTAGCGTATGTTTTCTTCGTTAAAGTAGATCGACGCTGACTTATTACTGACAAGTAGAGCCAATGTCTGATTCTCATGTATCTTCTCCAACACCACAACCCGAGCTGAAGGAGAACACAAGTGATCCAAGAATTTTGGATCCTGTGATTAGAGACTGTGAAGTCAAGAAAGATGACAAAGAATTAGAAAATAAGAAGGAAGATGAAGATGAGTATGAAAGTAAAGAGAGTGATGGGCAAGAGATAGAATCAAGTAGAAAGCTTGTGAATAATACGGACGCGTCTAGCCAATCTCGCAAGCGTGACCGAGCAGAAGATCTCACTCCTGAGGCCGAAACTGGTGAAGAGAAGCTTGAAACAAAGAAGCAGAAGAAAGAAGGTAATAAAAATGGTTCTGTTTCTGTTGCAGATGATGCCAATGACAGTAATTTGGGGTCAGAAAGCAAGACAATTCAATCAGATTCTAACAGTGATCTTTCTGAGCCGGAAGATAAAACTAAATTGGCTGAGACATCTAACGATAATTTGGATATGATTGTCAAAAGTCAAGTAGTCAATAGTACTGGTGGAGAAAGTAGTTTGATTCCAGAAAACAGCACTGCAATTGAAGCCAAGAAATTAGAACCACCCACGCTGGATAAAACTGATCCTTTGGAAATCACGTCAGACCCTGACACGAGAACAAATGACAAAGTTACTGATAAACCATTCCAGTTTCCTACGGGTTTCAGCTCGACCAAATCTACTTCTCAGAGCTCTAAAAGTAGCTTTTTTGGAAGTTCTCTTTCTTCCAGCGGCTCGAATCTTGGTCTTAGACCTAGCGTTTTCGGATCCTTCAAGTCAACTACATCTTCAGACGTAAGTAATACAGTTCTTTGCGTGTTTAGAATAATACTAATTTTTTTTAGCAGTCGTCAAGTCCTAAGCCATTTTCATCTTTCTCTTATTCAAATCCATTCTTGAATATGACGTCTCAAGGAAAAAGTAAGGAGGCTGATGACGCAGATGACAAGAAGAAAGGCGATCAAGACGATAACAATAAAGCTGATAACAATAATGATGGAGGGGAAGTCGAGGGGAGCAATGAGACTTTTGAACAGCCTTATGTTCAGCTTGATAAACCATTAGAAGAGAAGAGAGGTAAGTTGTACATGCTTTTTATTACGAGAATAACTTCAAGGTTCTAATTGGATCAATGTTTATAGTTGAAACTGGTGAAGAAATGGAGACTTCCATATTCTCATGTAGAGCTAAGCTGTACTCGGTGGATCCTACTAGTACCCAAGAGGGATGGAAGGAACGTGGAATCGGCGTACTTCACTTAAACGTGCTAAAAAATTCTGATTCTGAAAAGAGTTCGTCGGTAGATGACTCTGCGTCATCATCTAATGGAAGCGGATCGAAATCGCGAATTGTGATGAGATCTGATGGTTTGCTTCGCGTGATCCTAAATATTCGACTAGTCAAAGGAGTCGAGGTCCTCGCGGGCATGAAGAGTTCATTGTCTAGTGAAAAATTTGTACGAATAGCAGCATGGAAGAATGGAAAGCCCATTCAATATGCTTTAAGAGTAAGTGAGAGCATAGTTCTAAGTATATTATAAAATTCTAACTGATCTACAGATGCAGAATGAAAATGTTGCTAAGGAATTTATAACACAAGTAAAATCTGTACTTTAGCTACCCTTGTACACGAACGGAAATTTTTCGTGATCCTATGTTGGCTTTCAGTTTGATTCGAGATACGCAAATTCAAAATATTTTGGATAGAACCGGAAAGTACCATAATGATATGTATCTTAACTACTATAAATGAGTTTAAAAAGTAATCTAATGCGTAAAATCGGACTTGCAACATTGAAGATAAAGAATTGAATCATCTTGATAGTTTCCTTATAAATCAAACAAATGAATGACTATTAATAATTCAGCTTATTTTGGCTTTGGCAGTCATCAGTTGCTCAAGAATTCCTAGTAGTTCACTAGAAACAATTTTAAAACCTCCAGTTCTCATCTGCTGATTCGATAGCCCATTTGAACTTTTCTCTCAAGGTCTTAGAGAATAACTTTTCGATCGGAACTCCGAATTTTTTTGAGAACATCACCGTCAATCTAGGATCAATGTAGTTCTTCGAGGGCATTTTCATTAGTATACAGAACATTTGCCAATATGAATATGTATAATACAAAAAATACTTACAATTTTACTTGTCGTAAGTGCAACTGTTGAGTTGTCTTCCTTATCCTTCTTCTGTAATTCTGTATTGATAATACGCTCATCTAATTTTTCTATTTGAGCTTCGAGCTTTTCAATCGTCATTCCAGGCTTAACTTCCGGCTTGTGTGTCTTCATCTCTTTCTTATATTCTTTTTCCAAACCATCAATCAACCTAAGCTTCTCTTTTAGTTCTGATTCAGGAAGCGGCTTTTCCTTGTCCGCAATGCGCTTTTCATTGTCTCTTTGAAATTTCTTTTTAGCTTTCTCCTTTTCTCTCTCGATTACTACATCTCGAATTCTTTCAATAGCTTCATCTGTAAGTTCATCATCAGGCTTGAAATAGTCCGGATTCTTTTTCTTCCTAGAAGGCTCAAGCTGACCTATCATCAACTTCAGTCGATATTTTTGCCATTTAATCTCCAAAATCTTATCTTCAATCTTTCCCACTGATTGTTCATGGGCTTTTGATACAGTTCTCTGGTGGTTACAGAGAATGGCAACAGCTCTGTTAGCAGCATTATATGCTACATGTTTTTCATTCACAGTGCCTTTGTTTTCAATTTTATCCAACTGATCTTGCATGGTTTTAGACGCATTATATGTACGGAATACCTTAGCAGTCAATCCCGGCATATAATTCTGGAGGTGACGGTTAAGTGTAGGCGGATCAAGTCTATCAAAGATTTGATCGCCTTCCTTCTTGGGCTCCTTTTTGAATAGTTTTAGATTCTTATATACCTGTGTATCAACCTTCACTTCTTGATGAAATCTGATAGAGTCTTTACCAAGGAAGTCAAATATAACAATATTTGGCGGCTTTAAGGTTACATGCTCATACCGCAAAGAGCAACAACCAACGGTATCTGCTTCATCTTCACCCTTTTCTCCACCAGCACGAAGTGCTAAGACATCTATCAAATACATAGCTGTTGCTCTTTGGCGGTTTGCCATCAATTCATCTTTCATCTCCCTAGTATAGTCATTTCTTATTCTCACAATGTGATTCTAGAATGAATATAATGTCAGTAATTGAGGAAACCTAACTCCACAATAAATATGCGACGACTAACCTGAAGTTCACGGGCTTTTGAAAACTTTTTGTAATCACTCATTCCTTTCAAGGAACTGCTGGCAGACAAGAAGACGTGTTTAGTAGCTCCATTAATATTTTCCTTCCATGTTGCAAGCCACGAGACTGTATTATCGTGTCGGACTTCAGCCCACTTGTGCCCTGGAGGAGGATCCGGTACTTTGGCTCCCTTGCCAATATTTATAGTGACTTGCTCTGGCATCACCCGAGTCTTCAATTAGAGCGTTAGGAGAGTTCATTAAAATCTAATAAATGTTCTTACCTTAAGCTTTCCAGTCTTAGGGTGCGCACCGCGACCTCTGAAAAGACCAGGAGGCTCAATACGGAAATTACCAACAAGTTCCTTTCTACCATCTAGAAAACAGGTTTTATACTTCTCTTCTAATTTCTCCTTTTCCTCTTTTAATCGTTTTTTCTCAGCAGCAGGGAGATTTTTCTTCTCTTGACGTTTTTGTTCAAAGTAATTGAACATATCTGTAAAATCGCATTTTTCCAAGTCTTTTATGCCCAGATGCTAGTCCAGTTAACAAAAGCTGCCACATGGTTTAATAAATTTAGACTGATGTAAAGGAAAAGGCCACTTACCTCAGCCTTACACTTTTTTAATATATCTTTGAAATCAATGAAAAAGTTCTTTCTGAATGTTGGGTTGCGAGCATGATCGGTCTCCAACATAGCAGCAAAGAAGCCAACAATTTCTTCAGCCTCAGGAGGTAAATCGATCGGCCTCCCATCATATTTCAGTTTCACATACTTTGGCAGAGGCTCATATGGAGGGGGAAACAGAACTCCATTATGCTCCAACGTTGTCCATTTCACAGACCCATCATTTTGTTCTGCTTCCCACCACTTGTAAAATTCCTCCTCTTCTTTCGTAGCTTCTTCTTCTTCGCCTTTTATTGAAACAGTTTCAGGTCTCTTCCTTTTAGAACTTACAGTAGAAGAAGATTTTGTCTGTGAACGCTTCACTAGAGGCTTTGAATCTTCTTGGTCACTCTCGTTCTTCGCAATTGAAGATTTGCGGGAAGACTTCACAGTCCTACTGCCATTGACAGAACTCTCTCCGTTGTTCAATTTGCTCAGCTTGTGATTAAGATGATATAACCCATCATCTTCTGTTTTAACTTTTTTATCCATATGACCGTTTATCGCCTTAACCCTCTTTTTCTATATTTGACTGTTAGTACTATCGTATATCAATCATTACTGCTTTAAAAATATAACGCCATATCAATAAAAAATCATTCACTTACTAGAGGAATGTCCTGTTCGTCAGAGTCATGGCCATTTTCTAAAGGCTTCGCACGCTCTGATTTTCTCTTTTTAGCAAGTTCTGCGGCTTTATTATTTGCTGCAAATCACGCTCACCGAAAAGTTCATCAGTTAGTTATTTCTCATGCAAAAAAAAAAAGCTTCGTCGCGTAACAATAATATTAGACCATGGCAAAATGCTCTGTTTTGAGATGTTCGAATAGACCAGCAAGCGACACAACCAATATGAAAAAATTTGACGCGTGAGATTTTTGATCCTGAAACTGTCATCATATGAAATTCTGACTAGAGATTTCAGAACATTAAAATAGCACTCACCGATTGCTTTGCGCTTGGAGAGGGGAATATCCTCGTCTGAAGAAATATCTGACATTGCGGACGGTCCCGATAGTTAAGTAAAACAGTGACTTTTATTGAATCTGAGATCTCACAACACAATATCACCTTAAAAGCTCTATATTCCCTTAAATAAAGTCTATATATGCAGGAATTAATATTAATCTTAAAAGAAACCAGACTGTCGCTCCTATCAGAGAAAATGCGTAAAAATTTATGATGTACTGATCTTATAACGTGTTTTGGATGGTCAAAATAAAGTGTAGCCGAGAGTTCAGTAGAAGGAGGTGTGACTCTGGGAGCCATGTTGTCGCTACAATTATGCCACACATGGACCTGCACTACTCTAACACAAATCTTTAATAATTCTCGGTAATGAGCGGAAATTACTAAGATATAACATGATATGTTACTAATCCAAGTCCTGATTTCGAGCACACCACAAGCACAAAGAATTAAACTAGTTTATACTGCTAGCATGGTAGTCAAAATAATAGCAAAAAAGGCCAAGAAATAAAGTAGAATGCATGCTATTTCGGAGTTGTAATATACAAAAGACTAAAGTGATTGAAAGCATCGTATGACAACAGATCTTCTCTTGATAGCAGTTTCTTGCTGCATATGTAACAACTATTCCACAGATTACCACAACATATAGCACAATAACACAATAAATTTTAATAAAATAATAGAGAGTAATTGTAATAAAAATGTATAACATAAATATTATCGAGGAAATCATATCATGAGTGATTACAAATCGTAATTATAGACAGACATTTATTTCGATCGAGAAAAAAATGATAGATACTATTTACCTGAAAGTGAAATCAAGACTTCAACCTGTTATTAAATTCTGAATTAAATCACTTTTCAGCCAGCGTGTTCTAATTCAGCTTTTCAATCAGCGCCGTGAGCTTTACAGAATATAGGATCTCAAAGGAAAGTTAATATTATAATGGTATCTTAGTCCTAAATTGCTCTAGTTTCGTATAAACAGAGCTTCCTAGCTTCTTAATTGACATGTCACCGCTTGTAGATGTATAGTGAGCCACACTCTGCATTATAGTATCAAGCATGAGCCGATTTCCTAAGAGCTATCAGTCAATGATCCTCCTAAATATTTATATACGATGCCTAATTACTTACTTTCACTTAGAAATACTACTTCCATGCCATTGTTAAAAACACTCAAAACAAAATTAAGATATGCCTTTTTAATATCATTTTGCTGTATTTCCTCATCGGTAGATCCATTGGTGGCCATAGAAAGCGAATAAAATACACGGTCTAATAATGTGGTCAAAAGTTGATCCATCATTTCAATGACACCGTGTTGACCCTTAAAGCTGTGAATCAGCTGACCAAGGAAGCTCATAAAATCAATGAGCTCAGAACTACTACTTTCCGCAAGAAGTCTAGAAATCAATGTCGGTATTTCAGGAAGAATTGCAGTTCCGAGGATTGGGACCATCCTAGCAAACGCAAAACGACTAGCCTCGCGAATTATCTCTAATTTTGACAATGTCTCGAGAGAAACTAAAATAGCTCTACTAGCCATTAAAAACTCCGATCTGACTGCTTCAGTAATAGGTTTACCACCATCTACTATACCACGAGCAACTGTTCCAATAGCCATTATATCATGATGTATCTGTAAGGCTTGTTGGGGATCCTCGGATGCCCGATATAAGCTATTCTCCATATCTCGAAAAATAGGACTTAAAATACTCTGGAGGATATTAATTTGCTTCTCATCCGAAACACGATCTATCGAAATCAATATTCCTGCAACTTCAAAAAGATAAAGCCTAGTCTCAAAAATACCAGACTCGCTTGGGCCCTCAGCAGAAAACTCCGAATCACCATCACTTTTTTCAGGAGCAACCTCAGCTTTAATGATAAGAAGATCACCATACGCATTCAAAGCTGTCTCTGCAATATCACCGATAAGTATTTTGCACGACTTGATAAATCTATAAAATAAATACCATGATCTAACCTGGACTTGTAAATAAGTACTGTGAATTCCAACACGGGAAACAAAAATCTCTAATACCCGAGGTATAAGTTGTTGGTTCGTCTCAAAAAATTTGTTGTTCTTTACTACCAGTTCCATGAATTGGAGATTGATCGACGGATGATTGATTTCGAGGATGTTGGAGTTTATCATCTTCAAAAGCATAGCATACAACAACTCAACAGCTTTGGAGTTACCTTGACCCTTTGTAGGCAAAGCAGACGCATTTTTTAATCCTTCGCTAAACGCTCCAAGCTCGAATAGACCCAGTTCTACTTCTCTCCAGTTTCTCTTGTCGCCAGAGAGACTGTTCATTACAACATTTGAAATACTCTCCATAAATAGAACATCGTCAATTGCAGCGATAGAGTCTTGAAATAATCGCAGCCGTGTTCTGATTTCCAAAAACTCATTTTCAGACTCATCAGTTCCATCATGCCAATCCATTGTATCATCATATTTCAACTTCATTATTAAAGTTTTCAGAATTTCTGACAATGTCGACAAGCGATGAGGAGATAATGATTGTGATTTTCGCTTTTCTTTACGCAGAAATGAAAGATAATCCGATATGGCTGGAAATACTTCCGACGATGTATCATCATATTCATTAGCCAAAAAACTAATGATGAATGGTAATAATTGTTGTAGCACTTCCTCTGCGCGATCTTTGGCTACGAATTGTTCCTGTTTATATGTTAGCTTAGTCATTACTTGAAAATTGATAATTGAAGCTTTACCTCTTCAAGAATTTTAACAAGATCGCAAAAGACTACGTTGACTAGTCTAGCTACTCTCTCAGCAAAGTCAATATCAGAATTTAGCTGAAGCTGACTTAGAGTTTGTGGAAAATTCAGTAAATATATCAGCTCTAATTTGTCTGCAGACTTCATTTTCTTGCCCACGATCTCTGAAATAGTATCACAGGCTGCTCCTCGTAATCTTTCGTTGCCTAGTATACCAAATATTATGGACATATATTGTGGTGTGACAATCAACGAAATATCTATCCATGAAACCCATGTCCCAATAACTTTCAGGCAATTCTCGACCGTTCCTATTCCATCAGTTTGCGACGTCCAGGTTGCTAATATTTCCATCCAAACATTCGCCAATTTTGCCATATCACGTGTTCTAATCTCATCCTTTATATAGGCATTTCTACGAGCTATATCGTTCGATCTTATAATAAGAGTATCTGCTATATCTTCATGTTGGGCAAGAAGAACCCTTAAAAAAAAATCAACACCGCGGATGTTCGAGAACGCGATATTACCGTTGGCAGTTAGCGAAAGAAGTTCATCATAGATACTCGGCCACAGTTGAGGATATGTTAAGACAAATATATATGATAGTGTTTGCGCTAATTTGTTATGTATGACTAGCAATGAGAGTTAGACTACTTATATCGGTAATGTTGCGCTACTTCTACTTACATATAACATCCGATGAAGTAGTATTCTGTCCTGAATATTCCCTTTCGATGTAAGACATCACAGTGTTTTTTATGAACATTAGAGAATTGTCGTCAATATAGCCTTCAGAATTGTTAATCCTATATTACATGTTTGTACTTGTTAGTTCGTAGTCATCGTAATATTTTGAACACATGTAGGAGTTATTTCAAACCTTTTAAGAAGTGCATCATCCACAACTTGTAGGGCAAAAAATCTCACGTTTGGACTCCTGAATAATAGTATGTAAGTCATGAAAATATTTGATATAATAGATGTTTCGATAAACTAACAAACCTCTTGTTATTGCTAACAAATAGAGATAAACATATTTGCCAACCATCGTCTGAGTCTTTGATCTGGTTACAGAAATTCATCGCCTGAAAGTATAAATATCCGGTCAATATTCACGGTCGAGATCTCATAAATCTCCATCAAAATCACAAATACCTGCTGCTTCAACTCCGTATCAGCAATGCCACTTAGGGCAAGCTCCACCGCCTGCTCGACTTGATCTTCCATTGCTGCACCAACGAACAGGCGGTCGATTGACACCTAGCTAATTTGCAAGCTTTAAACAAGATATAGAATGCCAGATTCAAATATCGATATTGATTTATCTTCTCTTAGATCTAATATAGCTTCCACAACAATTTAATACGGAGGCTAATTAGTTATAGATGTGCTGTATGCTAACAATACCATATGAACAAATTTCAAAAAAATTTAGGTGTTAAACAGAATGTTTTTGAAAATCTGGTCAAGCGATCGTTGGATACATTCCGGGTAACTAAATTAGGATAATTCGCAACTGTCCACTCCAACAGCTAATTGAAATTGAAAAATTATTATCATCATAAAACATAAGCTAATCATAATATATTGTACTAAATCTATAATTACAGGAAAATTAAATAGAATAAGCAAACGACCTTGTTAAAATGACACTTCATCAATCTTATAAGGACGCTTTTTATATGGCTTAAGACCAACGCGAACAAAAACATCTTCCGTGTTCTTCTCAAAAAACATCTTGTACGTGTTGGCGCAGACCATTACTCGTAAACCACTATTGGTGATGGTATTGGTCACGCTAGTATTTTCATCTTCTTCCTCTTCAGCATCATAATCCTCCGAAGGAAGATTTCTACGCAAGAACGGCATACGGACTCTATCCACAGGTATACCTTCAGTTGGAGCCGACATAATGTAAGAAGTCAGGTAATATTTCCATTTTTCTTCGTTAGTTGAAGCATCATTCAACGTTAAATCATCGTGATTTATCAATTGGATAGATAACAGACTATCAGATTCACTCTAGAAAGAAATTATTAGCGTAAATTCAAACCAATCAGGTTAGCAAAGTAGCAAGAGTAATATACCAATTCTAGTCGGAAAATATTCTCATCTGATCCTATAATTGTCTCCACTTGTATTCGATAGATAATCTGTTGCCTTGGCGATGTCTTGATTTGATGTCGATCATGATCATATAGCAATATGATTTCCGAACACTTCACATCAGATATGACTGTGTGGACATACTTTGCGATCGCCTGAACCACCTTATCAACAGTATACATTTTAAAAGCACGGTTCCTATAAGCCTGTCTTAATGATTCTTCAAACCACTGATGCTCAAGATCGCCTTCAATCAATTTTTCACACATATCTAAGAGCTGCCCGTAACAGTTGTCAGGTTGAAACGTCAAACCCAACTCGTCCAACTTATTAGAAATTATACCCAAGTCCTTGGCAAACTCTACAGGTTTGCGCGAGCCAATATCACTAGAAACTTGCGGCTCTAAATTTTTAATTTCCTCGAGACGTCGATACAAGACACCAAAAAGTCTGAAAAAACAATATATGGTTGTATTAGCAAACATATTGAACTTTGTTCGCAGTTGCTTTGGTGACTGCTCGGAAGCATTGTTCTCTTCTCCTCCAGATACAGACTCGTCCTTCGAGACATGCTGAATCCAAATTTCACCTGCCTTTTCTACAGCCTCTGGCAATTGCTCGTCCTCTGCTACTTCCATCTTGATTCCATCTTCTACCGAGCTAGCTTCTGGGGTAGCTTCACTATCATCATCCTTATCACGCTTCGGCCGATTGTGACGTGTTTTCTTTAGCACGTCACGTAATAAGTCACCATCTTTGCCTGTTTTGGATTTCCGGCTACTTATCGAAGTATCATCATCTTCAGTTTCAGAATTAGCCTGACTACCATTTGCAGTATCATCTTCTGTATTAGGAGAAGGGAGTCCGAAGAATAAAGGGACAAACGACTTAATAAACCCATTCATTTTCTCTCTGTCATTACTTGAAAATGTACTAGAATGTTCCAGATGACAATTTAAAAGCCTTATCACATCTACTATGATATCATGGTCACCAAAGGAAACCTGAAATTGATGCTTTGGTCCAGGTGTAAGAGGATTTAATCGCTTATTCAATTGCTCCTTCTTGATTGTATCAATTTCATTGACCAAAAACTTTGTTGTCAGCGTCTTTTTGTCTGCCTGCTTAAACGTCAATCCTTGGTGGTCGAGAGATTTGTAAAATACGCGTGCTTCAGTTTCTCGCCACACTTTATTCCATTCTCGTTGAGCTCGCTTCCATTCTTCGTCTTTCTGCTTAAGACGTTTCAAGACAATAGGTACCGCAACAGCAGGATTTTCGTGAACAGCGTCAATAACCTCTTGACCGCGTTCCCTACCGTATACCTTCTTTATAATCCTTTGATATATAGATTTGGAAGAATGGCCCAAGCCAGGAGCTAACTTGAAGTTGGCCTTCTCTTCCGGTGTCATATTGGCGATTCTATTTGCTATAGGCTCAAGAATCTGAATCGTACGAAGATTTCCTTCGACATTATGATCATACTCATGTCTTTCTTCCTCAATACGATGCAATACTTCTTCAAATTGATTTTTCCTATGAGCAATAAATCCAGAATCTTCAGATGCCCACGTTGGATGACCAACCCATTCATCGTTAAGAACTTCCCAGCACATTTCATCACGTCCGGAACATGGTTGATGTGTCTCTGTCTTCGGTAAAAGACGATAACTAGGTCCATATGATTTACATAAAGACAATTCCAGATGGTGCTTTTTATATGGGATGTTTTCTATAGTAAGTGGACCCCCGTCATAGTCAACACAACGCTTAAACCAGTCAAATAAATCTTTGCTTCCTCCAATGAAGCCTTCTGCCTTTTCCACGAGAAGATTTTTGTCAATAATATCTTGCGAAAATAGATTCAAAAGCTTGAGAAATTCATTATAAGTTTGCTTGTTACCAACAAATTTCTTGACTCTATCAAAAAATGCAAGTTCTTCTGCAGTAGGACCAGAACGAATTGGAGGAGGTAGAGGCTCCGGGATCATTGGAGTAAGAGTGGGACTTAATGAATGTGAATCCGTCTTTGTGCTCACTTTTATCTTCTTATTACTTGATCCACGGAGACTGGAGGTTTGGGCTGGAACCTCTATGGTCACACTCGGCGGTGGTACAACAGGAGGAGGCTGCTCCGGAGCAGCCGAGGGAGCATTTCTCTTTTTCTTTTCCTTAGGAACAGCTGGTGGGGCGAAATTACCAACTGGTGGAAGTCTGTTTGACGAATAAGAACCACCATCAGGTGAGGAAACTGAGCGCTGATGTGCAGCTTCTGGTAAAAACTGCTTAAAATCATCTAGAAGATCTGGTGCGTCCTTAAACAACATCGTAACCTGAGCATAGACGTCCGCAATAGGTTTTTGCTCTCGCTGATATGTCTGCAAAATCTCCAGAAAGTTTTTATAAATGTCTGGCTGAGAGGCAAAGCGGTTCTGCAAAGCAATCATTAGTAAGGATTGAAAATGATAATCTTTCACTTGCTGTGGCATTGCCACATGCACTTACTTTAATTTTGTTCACATAGCTTATAGCATGATTAAATTCCACAGGACCTCCAATTCTCTTTTGTTCGGGTTGGGGTGTCTGACGCGATCCATTAGCAACAGCCTGTAGCTGTGACATTGAATTTCCAGGATGTGAATCGACAATATATCCATATTGATCTGGTTGCTGCCACACTCGACCTTGGTCATACATCGGCACTTGTCCGTCTGGACGCGTAGTAGTTCCCATGGGTGTGGTAACCCGTATAGGGTTTGGGTCACTGGGATCCAGCGAACACTCTATTCTGTATCCAGGAGGTAAAAATGTGTTAAAGCCTTGAATCAGATTAGGATGTCCGCTGAACAATGTCGAGACACGATCGATTACTCCCGGTGTGTCAATACTATACATATAGTTAAACAGCAAGTTAGTATCTAATATAATAAATTTTATTCAAAACCAGTAGTTATCAGCTGGCCAGAAGAAAAAGGCGATAGTAATCAAAATAGAAAACCTAAAAAAATCGACACTTCCAAACTATTAACCATTTGAATTTTATCGACACATACCTTTGACTTTTGAAATCTTTCATGATGTCCAAAAATCTGTTATAAACATCAGGCTGATTTTGAAATTGCACCTTGACTTGATCGAGATAAGATAAAGCATCCTTAACATTAAGCGGCCGGTAAGCGGCAATCTGAACCGCGTGAGAGGATGCTGCTCCGGCGGCACCAGCATTCATAGGCATACCTCCCGGCATACCTTGTTGAGAAGACATAGTCATACCACTTGGAGGCTGAGAAACAGCAGATGCCATCTGCTGTGGTTGCTGTTGAGGTTGTGGTTGCTGACCCTGTTGCTGATTACCAGATGATGGAGAGGCCATCATTGACTGCGGAGGCAAACCCGTAGATGAGAGTGGTGGTAGCGATGATTGTTGAACTGATTGTTGAGATTGACCTTGATGACTCATCGCCTGTGAAGGATTTGGTGACATAGACGGTAAATTGTACGCACCATGTTGAGGTGCTGGATTACCTAGGCCAGATATTGAAGGAAGTGATGGATAGTATCCTTGCCCTCCGCCTTAATTTATCACGCTCATTAGCTGCGAACTTTTGAGAAACAACTATCACATTCTCGAATAAAAAAAAGAAACCGCTAAAGCAACAGCGGAAGTTACTGAAGTAAATTCATACTTACCGGAGCTTAAAGCTGATGGAGGCGGAAGCAAAGGGTGGCCTGGCTGCTGAGGGCTGTCACAATTTGAGTTAGTGATCCTCCGTAGTTCCATTTTTTATATACCACTTAGCAAATCAGTAAATATATCAATCACTTACTGAAATGTTTGTCGAACGTGTGAACCAGGTGTCTGATGCTCTTGAGAAGGTCCTTGTGCAGGTTTATCCTGTTGAACAGGTGGATGCCATGGGTCTTGACCACCCATCGTCGTAGCGAGTAATCTTCTGCTAGGCAATCTATTCACCCGATTTATTTAATTTATTTAATTCAGAGTCTTTCAATCCTAACAGTTAAGATAATATCGGTTTGCTACTGTTATTCACTCTAAGAATGAAAAAATAGCACCCGGCTCAAAATTGTTAGTAGTGAACGAGTGGTGTAATATCTTCCATGATTTACGGAGCGAGAAAAAAGACGATGAGGAAAATAGCAATGCCGGTGACATTATTTCACATATGCCATAAATAACACAGTAAAAACTCGGAACATAGTTGCCTCGCCAACGCACGTGGAACACTATTGTAAACAATTTCTAGAGTTCCAAAATAATTTGAAAAACTGCTGAATTGGCTTTTGATTCCGACCAGCTGCGGGCTCTTAAGGCACATCTTTTAAAGGATTGAAGCTGTTGCAGACTCTCTACTCTCAAATAGTTTAGACATTCGGTTACAGATACCAATAGACATTTAGAGATTATAGAGTAAAGAGCTAATGAATGGCAGTTCCGCAGGCCAACCTCTCTCCTTTACTTTTGATGGACTTCTTTGAAGGCAAGGCCAGCTCGGCACAGAATAGAGTAGGATCACTAAAAATACCCCAAGCATGGGAAGAACCCAAGGAACAGCCAATAAAGCCTATCAAGACTTCGTCAAAACCAAAAGAAAAGCCTTCGTCGCTTTGTAAGACACCACCCGCAACGATCAAAAGCAGGAACAATGGTGCTAAGTATCATCGAGGAGGGTTTCTAGGGGAGGTAAGAAACTACATCGAATTCTTTCTTACGAATTTTAGTGTTAGAGGGAGTCGGATATATTAACTTAACATTTAGGGAGGATTTGCAAGATGCTTCCAAATTGAAGACGAGAAAGGACGTATATATGCCGCTAAGACAGTTGCGAAAGCATCGCTTAGTTCTACTAAGACGCGAGCAAAGGTATGTATAGTGTGATAAGAGCAATATGTATGAATTAAATGAACATATTAATGAAGTTTTTCATGTAGCTTTTGGGTGAAATCAAAGTTCATCAAAGTATGGATCATCCAAATATTGTAAAATTTGTTGAATGTTTCGAAGATGATGTCAATGTTTATATATTGCTTGAGATGTGTTCGAACAAAACTCTGATGGATATGCACCGTCGACGAAAGCGATTTACAGAACCAGAAGCACGATTTTTTCTTATTCAGATACTCGGTGCTGTGAAGTACATGCATAGTAAGAAAGTGATTCATAGAGACCTGAAGCTCGGTAATATCTTCTTGGATCAGAACATGAATGTAAAGATTGGTGATTTTGGTCTAGCTGCGCTGCTACTTTCTGACTCCGACAGAAAGAAAACTATATGTGGCACGCCAAACTATATCGCTCCCGAGGTATTGTTTGGCAAGGAAGACGGTCATAGCTTTGAAGTTGACCTTTGGTCTGTCGGTATTATTCTGTAAGTACGATATGCTGAATTTTATGGAAATTTCTTTCTGACTTTCTCTTCAGATACGCCATGCTAATCGGCCGACCACCATTCCAATCTAAGGAGGTGAACTTAATTTATAAAAAAATTAAAGCAATTGAATACCAATTCCCCGAAGATGTAACCATTTCCTTACAGGCTAAGGATCTGATCCAGTCTTTATTGAATAAGGATCCTAGAGCAAGACCAACACTTGATCAAATTGCCGATCATCCATTTTTCCATGGAGAAATGCCATCGAGAATTCCAGTAACATGTCTAGAAGGCATACCACACTGGAAAAACTTAACCGCTCAGGTTTCTTCAAGAAACTATTTGCAAGTTTCTAGAGCTGCAGGTATTGGACCAGGGTCAGGTGATGGAAGCACGATTTCTAAAGGTGCTGGAAACCCGGTATCGGTTTTAAGCGTTAATGAACAAACTACTGCTGAATCTGATTGTGCAAAGACAACTACCTCAAGGGCCAAGAATGGAGCGAAGATTTTGCCTGAATGCTTGTCTCCCAAGGTGTCAACTACTAATCTAAGACAAATTGTGTCAAATGTTGCCGCTGAGTATCAAACTGACCACAAGGAGAAGCAAGGTAGTACTAGAATGACACTGCGCTCAAGAATGAAGCAGCCTTTATCTGATCTTCCCATCAATTTGAAGTCTGCGAGCACTGCTCTCACCAGTAGTGGGCAGCAAATGCCAGCTAATGGTGCTGGTAGCTACGCATTCTTGGGAAGAGCAAGAAGAATCGGTGACAAAGAGAAAGACGAGAAAGAATTAAAGCAGGCAACTAGTGGTAAGACTTCTGGTTGGTCGACTGTTGTTAAGCAGGTGTCCTCTCCTCTGGGCAAGAATGAGAAGAGTCGTGGAACGCAGTCATCAAAATCAGCGACTAGACAACTTAGTAGGACAACAGCTTCAGATGCTGCACCAGTAGAGACTCTGGGTGGTTTAGATGTGGGATCTGATAGTCATGGAAGCGAGCCATTGGTTTCTTTGAGACAGGCGATAGATTTAATATCAAATGGTCTTGATGGCAGGCTCATATCTAATCCGAATGATACTCCTAAAGTGAATTTATTTATTAGCCAGTGGGTAGATTATTCAAACAAATACGGTCTTGGATATCAACTATCCGATGGTAGTTCTGGAGTCTATTTTAACGACTCAACGACAATTGTGATGGCTAGTAATGAGAAAGTTTTCGATTATATTATCAACACGTCGAATAGATCAATAGTCGAACGTCAGCGATATACAGTTGATAGCTACCCTATGGAGCTGAGCAAAAAATTATATCTTGTTCGTCACTTCCGGGCGTATATGATAGAACATCTCTATCTCGGTGAGTCTAACAACGCACCTCCGATCGATTCATCATCCTACGTTAGCAGTAAAAATATGCCCTATATGACAGATTATCTACGTACGAAACAGGCGATCATGTTCAGAATGAGTAATGGTGATATTCAATTCAATTTCGTAGATCATTATAAGATAGTATTGTCCGCTAGAACACATGCTATCAAATATATTGATAAGACGAGAAAAGAAAGAAACGTTTCTCTTGCTGAGTATATTGCTCATTCAAGATCTACGGCTCAAGCAGCCAATATTCAGACAGGAATTGCAAATCTTAACATTACGGAATCTGGAAATAAATACGATGCAAATGCTGAAGGGATTACTACCTCCATCTCTGCGATAACGATAGGCGAATATAACCTTCAGCGCCTCAGATTCATAAAGATTACTCTGAGCAGTTGGTACAACAAGATTATACAGCAGCAACAGCTCCAACACCAGATAGAAAAATAGTGAATATGGAGATCAAATAGATACAAATTAAGGCATTGCTTACAGCCCTTCCAAGGGGAAATAAATCAAAATTAAAGATCAGGAATAAGAGAGTAAAGTCTCTAGTACAGAATCATTTTATAAAAAAATAACCAATAAAATGGTATTAAACACTAGTGGTCTCAATAGTGTTTCATCCTATTGTCTACAATGCGGTACGCAGTCAGCATCGGTTCTAATAATTATAATGAACAATTAATCGTTTTGAGAACTTTCTCTAAGGTGGCTACCGCTCTAATCTAATACACTTTTCCAAATTGTCGCGATGCTCTAAACTGAGTCTCTCGTTCACATAGTATTCGCTCGTTAAGTATTATTGTTGTGTCATTCTTTCTATTAATTCTTTGGTTTTTCGCTTCTCTTTTCCATATCTCAGATACTGCATCATTCGCAGGATATTTCAACCATTTGCTTCGTGAATCGTTCCTTCTTTGATAGTTCTCTTCCGTCATCATGCTGTTATTTTCAAAGCTCTCTCTACAGTTTGTATTTTTGTATTTTTAATGATGGTATTCGCAACTCCTTTCTATCAAAGCATTTGCAGGTGTCTCTTTGGTTGTGTTTAAGCTTTTTCTCTTCTGATCTGCGTTTTTAAATTCCCGCGTCGGTTCTGACGTTCAATTGTGAAGACCAAAAGTCAGGCTCTCTCTATTTTTCTCTTGTTTTCTCTTATATTCTCTTTTATTTCGCATTCTTAGTAGAATTGATATTTATATATACACATTAATAGTAATTCCTTGTACCTAAATAATGTCTTAGCTCGCTGCCAAAGTATCTAATTCTTTAGCTGAAGCTTTCTGTAGGCTTTGGCAAGATCATCAAAATAGAGTTCCATTCATAACTCCCCGCACACTGGTTGTCAGATTCGTTGAGCTATTATTATGAATTTACCCTTTTTTCCCGGTAATCGAAAAAGCCAATAAAATTGATTCTCCACTAGTAGAACTAGGAATCATACCCGTCCCAGCATGCCCCACATTCACACTTATTTTTCCCTTGTTGACCAATATTAACAAATCTGGAAAGTTTGAGTCGTCACTTTCCTAGTATCTGCAGGCTGCCTAGATTCTGGTCCTCATAATACAAATGGCGTATAATAGGGATTTTGTTCAGCGCTTCAACTAAACAGAAAGTAGAATCGATACCGCTGCCCATAGCTTCATACACGACACGGTTAAATCTCATCGCAGTTTAAGCCTGTATTACAGGGTAAGGGTATTTCCGGTTAAGAAATTCTCTATGTAGTAAGCATGCTAGCAGAAACATCACCATTAGTGGTACTGAGCCCAGGTGGTCCCGCCTTGACACGACAGAAAATCAGTAGAAACGTAAGTGCGGAATTTCAGAATAGCCGTGGCATCATTAATAGATTAGAAAATCCTCTAGGAAAAGATTTTTTCTTCTTTAGTTATGTCAAGCCTTATACCATCTTTCCTGGAAGGCAGTATTGTAAGTGACGTACTATTTTCATATTAAGGCACAAGCAGAAACCTGTGCTGCATACTACTAGTGTTGGTAAAGATAAAACTTGCGCGCTTTGAATTGTTAGAGTGGAATATCGTCTAATCTGCTCTTCATTGTCAGCTGGGAAATATTGAAAGGGATAACCTGAATAGTAAATATATATAACTAATTGACTGGTAACTTGATTATAATAGGACTTCGAAGGTCAGCGTCTTGCAGACAACCTCACCTATTACTTTCTAACAGCATCTGGAGTTTTTGCTCTTGCGGCCGGTTATTTCAGTAATAATATCTCCATCTGCGTCTATATTGCATCGCTATTGTTCGTCTTTGGTTTCGTACTAGTAGTATTTCCTTGGCCGTTTTACAACCAGCACCCAGTGAAGTTTTTAAAGCCATAGGGAATTTTCTCAACACAGCATTAATAAGATTAATTATCTGATTATACATCTATTTATTTTAAATCAGATAAAGTGTTACTTGTTTTATAATAATTCAGAATTAGTTTAAGTAAGAGAAATATAACTCGCGGTGCCACCTCTCAATAAGAAACGTATAATATTATAATTTTGAAGTAGGATCTGATAGCAATGAGCGAAGATTTATTTTTGGGATTTGATCTTTCTACTCAGCAGATTAAATGTATCGCAATTGATGCTAATCTGAAGCTTGTATGTCAAGCCAATGTGGAATTTGATGTAGATACTCCAGAATACAAGACCAAGAAAGGGGTATACACCAATCCAACTCTCAACGAAGTGTATGCCCCAGTGGCAATGTGGATCAAAGCTTTTGATATTCTGTTACGAAAGTTGAGAGCAGCTGAACTCGATTTTTCGAAGGTCAGGAGTATCTCAGGTGCTGGCCAACAGCATGGATCAGTCTACTGGAGTAGCAGAGCAGAAGAGCTTTTGGCAGGTCTCGACCCTACCCTTGATTTGGAACCACAGCTAGGACCAGAGGCCTTTTCACATGAAATGAGTCCAAACTGGCAAGATCATAGTACTGTTGCAGAATGCGATTTCATAGAAGAGAAGATTGGAGGTCCAGACAGACTGGCAGAAATTACAGGATCAAAGAGTCATCATCGTTTCACTGGTCCTCAGATTCTACGTGTTAGACATCGTCATGCAGATAGATACGAAGCTACTAGTCGAATCAGTCTTGTTTCGAACTTCTTCGCTTCCCTTTTATTGGGTAAATTTGCACCTCTCGATGTCAGTGATGTTTGTGGTATGAATCTATGGGATTTGGAAAAAGGAAGATTTGATAGAGGTCTACTTGCGCTAGTTGCTGGAGGTTCTGGAGCAGAGACTGATGAACTGATTACGAAGCTCGGACCAGTTGAGCTTGACGGAGGAAAGGACCTCGGAAATATCAGTCCATATTATGTCAAGAAATATGGATTTCCTGAGGATTGTATAATCACGCCTATTACTGGTGATAACCCAGCGACTATTTTGGCACTTCCACTGCGACCACAAGATGTTATTATTTCTCTCGGAACCTCAACTACACTTCTGATTTCTACACCTGTGTATAAGCCTTCTCCTCAGTACCATATGTTTAATCATCCCACTACAAAAGGTCTTTATATGGGCATGCTCTGCTATTGTAATGGTGCCCTTGCACGTGAGAAGATTAGAGATGAGATTAATGTGTTATCGGAAAAATGTTCAGAAGATACTTGGTACTTATTTAACAAAGCAGTTGACGAGGCGGAACCTCTTTTACCTACTACTGATGGCAGAAAGAAGCTAGGTATCTACTTTCCATTGCCAGAGATAGTTCCTGATGCACCGGCAGGTACTTGGCGTTTTTCAGTTTCGAATGGTAAGCTTGAGACCGCTAAAGAAGATGAAAAATCTTGGAATATTCCTAGAGATGATGCCCGTGCCATTTTAGAGTCTCAGAATTTGTCGATGCGAGTTCGTGCTGCACCTATGCTTTCTGAAGGAAAGCCAAGACGCGTCTATGTCGTGGGAGGTGGATCGCGTAATGCTTCCATATGCAAGGTCACCGGTGAAGTTCTAGGACCCACCGATGGAGTTTATAAACTTGAGCTTGGTAGCAATGCTTGTGCGCTCGGCTCCGCTTACAAGGCATTGTGGTCTGTAAAGCGGTCCACCGATAAAGCTGGTGAAATTGAGACATTTGAAGATTTTCTTGCCTCGAGATGGGATGAATCGTCGATGATTAGTAAGGTAGATGAAGGTTACCGAGAAGGAGTTTGGGAGAACTATGGCTCTGTAATGGATAATTTTACGGAGGCCGAAGGACTGATCATGCATCAATAAGTCTTTAATCTACCCTTTTAAAGATAATATAATAATATCCTATGTGAACATTTATTTTGTTTTTAGCGTTTCTTTCATGATTTTTGTCACGATTTACGTTGATCTGTCAATGTAGTATTTTTTCTGAACTATGTACTTGTTATACACTATGCATATATACGTTATCATCCGGAGATATATTTTAGTACAATTGCTATCTGCTAATCATTAAATTCATAGTTATCTTTGCTTGTAAATATATTGACGTACCAGTGCCCAGTTGTCGCACAACTCGATTCTCTACAATATGTGATTATGGTCACGCTTCAATATTGGTATGTTGGACGAGAGAAAGAATGACCAATGTTACAGAACCGAGGTTGACCTTCATGCCGAGGCACTACAAGATCGGCTATTCCCCAGATTTATTGATTGTAGACGAAAAAAGCTGAACGTGCGGCCCTTGTGCTATTTTGGGTACCAACATGCAACTAATACAGATAATTAGTCTAACATGTTTTTGTATATTTAAGACCAAATTAAAAAGTCCCAGGCTATGTGATTCTCACATCTGCAAACACGTAGCCGGATTCGGCTCTAAACCTGGGGGATTGTCGGTAGTTGTGGACATATTCATGAGCGTAAAATCGGAGGGGGATCTTATTATCTATTCAATCATCATATAAGAAGGTAAATTTTAATTTCCTATGTTTATTTGATATCTTTTGACAATTTTAAGAGATATAAATATATATATATATATATATATTGAACGTTAGAAACAAGACCATCAAATATAGAATAGGCAGAAGTATTTTTAGCCGCGTTACGTATACTTATCATGACATATTCAAAATCACAAGAGCGCGCAAGCCAGCTAAAGGAGCATTTAGCTCCAATGTCGCCTCTAACTCTCAGAGATCATACAGATGAAAGGAATCCTCCTGTAGCACTTGAGCAAGAACGAGCAAGAGCTTTGTTTCCTATACGAGAGATGACTTACTTCATCGATGGAGGCAAGAAACAGACAGAGCTTAGAGAGCGTATCATGTTAGAGATCGAACGAGATCCTGCTTTCTCTAATATAGATATATATGATCTTACTAAAAGTCAAATCAGAGAGAGGACTATGGTAAAGATCTCTCGTCTTATACATTACATCACTTCGGAAAGAGAGGAAGTTAGCTTTCTTCGATTGTCTCTCGTTGGTATCTGTGACATGAGTCTTATCACAAGGGTAGGCGTGCACTATGGCTTGTTCTTTGGTGCTATCAGAGGATCAGGCTCTCCGGAACAATTTGCTTACTGGGTTTCTCAAGGAGCAGCTTCCATGAGTGGATTAGTTGGGTGTTTCTGTATGACTGAGCTTGCGCATGGCAGCAATGTTGCCGGTCTTGAGACCACCGCTACATTCGATGAAGCCACTGATGAGTTTGTCATTCACACGCCTCATCTGGGGGCAACCAAATGGTGGATAGGAGGTGCCGCTCATTCTGCTACGCATACAGTTTGCTTCGCTCGACTTATCGTCGGCGGTAAGGACTATGGAGTCAAATCGTTTGTTGTTCCCTTAAGAGATTCACAAACATATACGTTAAAGCCTGGAGTCAGCATCGGTGATATTGGTAAAAAAATGGGACGGGACGGTATAGATAATGGATGGGTTCAATTTACATATGTCCGAATTCCTCGTCAGTTCATGTTGATGAAACATACTAAGGTATCTAGAAACGGGGAAGTCACTCAGCCACCACTGGAACAGCTAACATACGGCGCACTAATTGGAGGAAGAGTTGCCATGTCGAATGATTCTGCCCAGGTTTCAAAACGTTTCCTCACTATTGCTATAAGATATGCTGCAGTTAGACGACAATTTGCTAGTAAAAAAGGTGCGATCGAGACGAAGCTCTTAGATTATGCCTTGCATCAACGACGTCTTATGCCACTTCTAGCTCAGACCTTTGCGATGCAATTTGCTGCTGACGAAATGCTCAAAATGTATAGATCCTTAATGACGAAACTTGATGCTGCCGATGGTATGGATGTTAAAGCTATGGCTTTACTCATAGAGGAGCTTAAGGAAGTATTCTCGACTTCAGCTGGGCTGAAAGCTTTCAATACTTGGGCTGCTGCGGAGACGATTGATCAGACCCGGCAATCCTGCGGAGGTCATGGTTATAGTGCGTACAATGGATTTGGGCCGTCGTATGACGATTGGGTAGTTCAATGTACATGGGAGGGAGACAATAGTATTCTTACACTCTCTGCAGGTAGAGCGTTGGTTCAGAGATATTTGAGCGTCATGAAAGGAAAGCCTATTCCAGAAACCGTCAGATATCTAGGAAAGCTTTCATCACTCGGGTCTCACCGAGCAGGATCGAGAAAGCTTGATTCAGAAGATGTATTAAGAGAAAGTTGGGAAGTCGTTGCTGCTACAGTAGTCAATAAGGCTGGTCAGGCATTTACATCTTTAATCAAGTCCGGAAAATCACATGAAGAGTCCTTTGAGGAAACATCACAGGCAAGATTCCTTGCTGCTCGTATTCATTCACGTAATTTCATTGTCAACAAATTTTTTGCTAGGATTAGTGATTCTAGTGAATCAATCAAGCCTATATTGACTGATTTGGCAATACTGTACTCTATATGGGCTATTGAGATGGATTCTGGTCTTTTTTTACAAGCAGGGTACTTTACCTCAGCTCAGATCGACGAATTACGTGAGCTGTGTAACAAATACTGCGCTAAGATTAGGGATCAAGCAGTTCCACTGACGGACTCTTTTGACATGTCTGACTATTTTATAAACTCGGCAATTGGAAAATACGATGGTAACGTTTACGTTAACTACTTTGATCAAGTCAGACGTCAAAATGGTGCGGGTGGTGCGATCCCACCTTACTTTGACTCAGTCATTAAACCATTTATACACCGGCAAGAAGAAACAGAGGCTAACCTTGATGGATTAGATGATGATATTTAATATGTCTCAAATTTTGGAGTTTCTTATGGTTTTCTTGACAATATTTATGTAATACGTAATGCCAAACGAATACATGTATATACAATGATTATTAATATCACAATACTACAATTGATTAGGCCCATTATATACTAGCTTAAATATTTTTTAGAGCTTGAGAGATGTAATTTGTTTAATGTAAGTATTCGAAGTATCTAGATAATTGTTTTGATTCTCACGCGCCGCTAACTTAGGATTCTAGCCTTGTAATTTATATAGAAAAACTCTGCAAGTTTTAAAGATGTTTTAGACAAGGCATACGTTTTATATTCGAGACGAATTGACATATATATTTGTATAATTTATTTAGCACGTATAGTTATGTAATATGTCCATTTTTACTGAAAATAATTCGAAATGACTTGTTAATATTTGAGCGGTCTTGCTTTCCTTCGCTTCAAGATAAAATATCCAAAGATAAAACCAAATTGGCAAATAAATATTGAGCATAAATCCTCCCCACAACAATCGCAAAAGTTCGCATATAAAATGTGAGAAAATAGAAAGCAAAAAAAATGAAGGTAATATCAGTATTACAATTCATATATATATGTAAAATGCCTTGATCAAGTGGTGACAGTTAGATTGAGGCAATTTATAATACAGAAGACTAGACTGCTATAACGAGAGTAATAGAGTCAAGAGAAAAGATAATATTGTATAAAGAATGCAGTAAAAAACAAATGCGTCCAAATAAATTATAATATTTTTATGCAGATAAACAAGTCGTTAAGAATCGTTAAGAGGAAATTTTCTAAAACAAGCCCCCGCCCAAATATGTAATCAATATTGCCCTGCTAAGGAAATATGGAATTCTCGCCGATTGATTCATCGTATTGTAAAGTAGGAATAAACATGCTCCATCGTTTAGATTTTCTGTCAATTGAGGACGACTTCTGCAACTCTTCCTTCTCATTTTTATCAGCTCTCAAACGTGCGGTATCATCTTCAAAATCAATCAACGATGTGGACATTGTGCTACCAGCCGGAACAGACTGCAGAACCGAATATCCTTCATAGTCAAGATTTTGGCGGTACTTCTCAGATTTACCTTGCGGAGAACCGCGATATTCAGGAGAATCCGCGCCATGTCTTTCTGGGGAGTTCACAAAGCTAGAAAGGTGTCGCACCGGTGGTGATGGATTATCAAATTCGTCATAATCACTGCTTTCAGTGTAATCATGAACACTCTCCTTGTCTCTGTCATGCGCACTTACTGTCTGACTCCTCAAATGTTTATCACCTCTATGAGAACCATCTCCGCTAGATGTGTCTGCAGTCAGCGCTGCTTCTGTCGCAGCACTCACGAGGTCATCACCAATAGCAGCTTGTTTTAAATCTTCGTAGAAAGTCCAAAAATGATTGTTTATGCCCTCTGCAAGTTTACGACCCATATGGATCACGTCATCAGAGCGAATCGAATTTCTGACATTGGAAGATATATCATCATCATACTCAAATTCGTCATTAACTTCGAAAGATGGACGTAGCTGCTCTGTAGGGACGCTTCCTGTAGAGACATTTCCTGTAGGGATATTTCCCGTAGGAGCGTTCCCTGTATCTGTTAACGACGAAGTTCGCGGAGGTGCATAAGGACGTCCGGAAGGTGCTGTCTTGGGGGGACTTGGAAATGGGAACGAAGGTGCGAGTAATCGCTGCCCAATATTGGCACCAACACTACTTCGCTTATTATCTAGACTAGATCTGGTTGAGACTGGTGCCTTAGCCTGTAATGTTTGTCCACTAGTAACTGCTTGTAACTGGGCTGATCGCCTCGCACGATCTTCCTGAATAGCCCATTGCTTTCTTAGATCTGAAAGCTCTGCTTCTTCTCGTTCCAGTTCACTTTTCAGTTCTAGAACTCTGCGTTCCTTGGCAGCAAGAAGAGTAAGAAAGTCACTATGTTCCTCTTGTATGTCTACGGTTGCACTCGCAGGGATAGCCGGTGGATTTGGCGAGATATAGAGTGGAGGAGCTACAAAAATCATTAGCTACAATAATTGAATAGAATATTTCACTTAAATTAACCACTTACCGACAGACGGCGAATCTTCTGTAGTTGGATTCCTTGCAGGAGGAGGAGCCATTGGAATGGAGATGCTCAGTCGAAACGATTTGTGACGACGACGATCTTTCGATACTTGAAGAGGATTCCTTTCCGCAGATGACGATGCCGAAGAGGCAGGTGATGTTACAGTAGAAGTAGCTGACACTGAAGAGATTGATGACGGCGGAGAGCCCTCTCTAACTGACGCTGTAGAGGAGTGATGATGATGATGATGTGATTGTGCATGTCGTTGAGGATATTGCCCATGACCTGACTGTGATTGGTGACTCCCTGGCTGTTGCGTTCCTAACTGGCCAGTTCCCGGGTACACATGCGGTGTATAAGAGTTAGAGGGTGATGACGATATTCCAGCTCCAGAACTGCTGCTAGACATTGAGGTAGATCCTATTTTGTCTACAAGCGCTAGTTTATATATTTTATTTCCATTTGTCGCACGCAAACTAGATGCTCGCGTCATAGAGGCACCAGGTAGTCCACCACCTGCCACATTCACAGCACCTAAAGTGCTAGGACTATTACTGTTCGTGGCTTCCATTATCGTGGTGTGAGGTGATGAGTATATTTTGCTTCTATGATGTTGTTGTTGTACCAACCGACACGTCGACGACGCACGTATACAGCGCTTAGGTGTGCTGAAAACCAGGCTTGCCAGATCAGGCTGTATATGTGGCGATGGAGACCCTGATATCGAATTCGAAAAACTATGTCTCTTATAGTTGCGTTGTACGTTCTCCTGAATTATATTATTTACGTTCCTACTGTGATCTTCGATCTGCCGTTGTGAGCGCTTTCGCGGCGAACGCTCGTTTGTTTTACTACTCGATTGAATACCAGATCTGTCACAGAAAAATACAATCGAGATGAGCACAATTGCAGATATGAATGGTGCACTACTTGTCAGTATCGACGCGAGGAGGGGCAAAGAAGTTCCCGTACGCGAGAACAGCACTGAGTGAGTCTGGGACGACGTTGTGATAGGCAGCACAGGCGGCTGCTTTTTAAGCCTTTAAAGCATTACAAACCCGGGTACGAGCCGAGTTCCTAATCTTCTACCTTTGTGTCGTTTTTTCTCTATCTTTTTTATTTTGCAGATCGCTCTCAAGTGCGTGAGTAAGTTATGGTTTGTATCTTCTTACTACTCTCTAAAATAGCGTTCTAGAATTCGTTCACTCGTGTTATAACAACAGGGTTGTTATCTCTCGCACTTTCTAGTGATTTAGCAGTACTACCCTGACTTCAGTACTGTTACACTGGTACCCTCGACCGTTTTCAGTTTCTAATATATCACTTTCTTATGAATATAAGTTAGCTCTAGGCATCTTAAACCTTCTAAACTCACTCCATTCAATATTTTATTCATCTTTCATTCTTGCTATCGCCTTTTAACCGTTATGGCCTGCCAAGGAGCCCGCTTATTTGAAGCATTTATATATAGAGGTCCTACTCACCACCACAAGATCAACGTGCGATCAAGTATGCTTGATCTCTAACTGTCTTATACCTCTCAACTATACATATACTATTCTATAGACTTCTCCAACTTTCAATTTCGCTGTGGTTGTACCTGACACTACTCGCACGCACAAAATACTTTCGGGAAGGGATTTATAAAGCCCGGACTCGGTCGATTCATTATGCCAAAAGGAATGTTTAATGAAGGCTCAGCTATTGCTTTCTACGCTTATTTTGGGCGCATCTGCACTAAACAACCTCTCTAAACTGTATGATGCCAATGACTCAAATAGTAATGACGTTTCAGATCATACGCACCCAAATTATCTAAATTTACCAAACCCTTATGATCACACATGGCGTGTCCCCTGCAGTAAAGCCTTCGCGATTTCTCGTATATGCCACAAGCGCTCATTCTTGTGCACAGATGCAAGGGTGTGTCTGCACGAAATAAATTTTAAGATGCCACGAAATACGAGAATTTTTTTTCTTTACCTTAGACGGATTTCAATCGGCAAGTCAAGATACAGTAACAATGTCCTCGGAACAAACTTTTATTGCTATCAAGGTATGTAAAAGGACTTTATGCCTTAAGCATTGATGGATTGAAGCGAATGGCAGTCAGAAAAATGCGTAAATAGCGCGGCGAATGGATGGATGAATCTCAAGACGAGCTAGGAAGAACGGGTGCAAACGGAAGTAGCAACGCAGGAAATTCAACTTCAAAACAAATTTGAGCTGACATTAATGATCTTATATAGCCTGATGGTGTCCAGCGTGGACTCATCTCCCCTATCATTTCTCGTTTCGAGCAAAAGGGGTAAGTAGACGACAATTGTTGTGACTTATTCAGTCACTTTGACTGATACTCTTCCGTATTTTCAGGTAAATTGATTGTTAACTTTAGAATGTAATAGATACAAACTTGTTGGTATCAAGCTCGCCCAGCCTACCGAAGAGCTACTTAAGGAGCATTACTCTGACCTCACTACTAAGCCATTCTTTCCTGGGTATGCAACATCCTTAATTTTTGATGTACTTTTTCATTGCTCAATCAGTATGATTTACTAACATTTGGTTATTTCTAGTCTTTTGAACTGTAAGTAAAAGACTGATCTAGTCTTAATGCGAATTCTGAGCATAGACGTACTAACTGGCATTTAGACATGCTCTCTGGCCCAGTTTGTGCTATGGTCTGGGAGGGTAAGGATGTTGTCAAGACCGGTCGTGGTAAGTAATATGTTTGTCCTATTATATTTTAGAATCTGAGCAAAAACGGTTCCTAATTATTATGATTTAGTTCTTCTCGGTGCTACCAATCCTCTTGCTGCAGGCCCTGGAACTATTCGTGGTGACTATGCTATTGTAAGTTCTATATTGTTTGACTGAACGTACTAATAATTTCACACTTTTCACTAACATTTCTTCTTTCAGGACGTTGGTCGTAACGTATGTCATGGTTCTGACTCCGTTGAGTCAGCCACGAAAGAAATCTCTCTCTGGTTCAAGAAGGACGAAATTGTTTCCTACACTCCTACCATCTTCAAGTGGATTTATGTACGTTCTGACACATTATTTCATGCCAATTGATCACATACTAATATATTCGTTTTTCATATAGGAGTAAATATATTTTATTTAAGTTCGCCGTATGGTTTGACTGGCACGCAGATATATGAATCCTCAGTGAAATTGTTCTGCCTGTCATTGTGCTATAATCGTAGTTGCCTTAGTTCATACTAAAATAAAATGCAAAATATAGAAATTTTTCTCTTATGATTTATTCATTCTACGAATTTATTCCTGATATTCGTAGATGTTGTAGTCCTACTATTTTGTAGCTCGTTAGTAATTTGCTGTCCCATCAAATCTACTAAATATTACATTTAATATTATTTTATGTGGTTTCTGGTTGTCAATAAAACCCTAGACAATATTCGGTGTCTTTCTATATAGCAATTTTTCAGGTGCACGCGTTCCAGAAGGGCCAGCTTTTAATTTGAAAATCACATTTTTATTAGCACTCCTCTCATCTAGTCACCTTGATTCTTCGTTCAGAACTGTTGGCTATAGACAGACGAAAAGATGGCTCAGGCGATTTATCCAGATATGTCCAATGCGATTGTCGCACAGGATGAGATGGGTAGACCCTTCATCATTGTTAGAGAGTAAGTTGGCGATTTGCAAAGGAAGAAACTAATGACACTTTGGTGATATTATTTGAATCGTTAAAGAAAATTTTACACAACTAACACTATCTCATTGTTATAGTCAGGGAAAGAAGAAGAGGTATGTGATGTTCGATCAATGCAAGCGATATTTCTTGTGAGTTTTGATGCCTTCAGTTACTAACTAAATCAAATTGGTTTTTGTTTAAATCAGAACTCATGGAATAGAAGCAGTTAAGGTAAGTTTCAGTTGTGCTAACTTTGTATATCTGATGCAATCGGTAAAACTAATCTTTATTTTTTAGTCGCACATTCTAGCTGCTCGAACAGTTGCTGATATTGTTAAAACTTCTCTTGGTCCGCGAGGTATGATATCTAAATTAGTGTGTTAAGATCACGTAGAGCTGAAAGTGATTCTGATTATTCTTCGCTTTAAGGTCTCGATAAAATTCTTATTTCACCAGATGGAGACATCACTGTCACGAATGATGGTGCTACAATTCTGGGTCAGATGGAAGTTGAAAACCAGATTGCTAAGCTTCTAGTACAGTTGTACGTATATCTTGCTGGTCTGATTATGGAACACTTTTTCAATAGCACTGTTTACTTACCATTTTTTGATGTCTTTAGATCTAAGTCTCAGGATGACGAAATTGGTGACGGTACTACTGGTGTCGTTGTTCTTGCTGGTGCTCTTTTAGAGCAGGCTGCCGAATTGATTGACAAAGGTATAGAGTAATTTACTGGTTGATATTGTATAAATGTGTTCTAATATTAACATAACTATACCTTTTCATTAGGAATTCATCCTATTAGAATTGCTAATGGTTTTGATAAAGCCTGTAAGATTGCAGTTCAACATCTTGATAGCATTGCAGACACCGTTGACTTCAGTCTGGATAACAAGGTCAATCTTTTGAAGGCTGCAAAGACTTCATTAGGCAGTAAAATGTAAGTCAGCGGTTATATTGACCCCTGTTATATAGAGACTCGTTTTATTAATTGTTATTATTTTTGAATTCTAGTGTTTCCAAGGCTCATGATAAATTTACTAATATCGCTGTCGAAGCCGTTCTCAGTGTCGCTGATTTAGAGCGTAAGGATGTCGATTTCGAGCTGATCAAGGTTGATGGAAAAGTCGGCGGTTCGCTTGAAGATACTGCTCTTGTCAAGGGTGTTGTAATTGACAAAGATATGTCGCATCCTCAGATGCCAAGAACGATCAAAGATGCTAAGATCGCTATTTTAACATGTCCTTTTGAACCACCAAAGCCTAAGACAAAGCATAAGCTTGACATCACTACAGTTGACGAGTTTAAGAAGTTACAAACATACGAACGTGAAAAGTTTTTGGATATGATTAAGCAAGTTAAGGACACTGGTGCTTCTCTTGTTATTTGTCAGTGGGGTTTTGATGACGAAGCCAATCATCTTCTGTTACAAAACGATCTCCCAGCCGTGCGATGGGTTGGCGGTCCGGAACTAGAACTGATCGCTATTGCCACTAATGGTCGTATAGTTCCCAGATTCGAAGATCTCACTGAGAAGAAACTAGGACATGCAGGCCTTGTACGTGAATTGTCATTTGGTACTACCAGGGACCGTATGCTCGTTATCGAAGAGTGTGCTAATACACGTGCTATCACAGTATTTGTTCGAGGCAGTAATAAAATGATCATTGACGAGGCCAAGCGTGCTCTTCATGATGCTCTCTGTGTCGTCCGGAATCTAGTTAGAGATAATCGTGTCGTCTACGGTGGTGGTGCAGCTGAGATTACTGCCTCTCTCGCTGTTGCAGATGCCGCTGAGAAGCACACTGGTATTGACCAGTATGCAATGAGAGCATTTGCCACTGCATTGGATGCTATCCCTATGGCACTTGCTGAAAATTCTGGTCAAAATTCGATCGAAGCACTTGCAGGTGTCAAAGCTCGTCAAGTCAAGGAAAAGAACAGTAAATTAGGTATCGATTGCTTGAATACTGGTATCAATGATATGCGAGAGATGTTTGTTATTGATCCGTTAATAGGAAAGAAGCAACAGTTGCTTCTTGCTACTCAGCTTACCCGAATGATCTTAAAAGTTAATGATGTCATTATCAACGGAAATGAAGATGCCATGTATTAGTCTGTATCTATAGAGTATAATTTAAGATGCTTAATGGGCAAGCGAGAATTTGATACCTTGGTCAATATTCTTCCTTGGCTAACTATTTGTTTTCTTTCGTGCGTCTGACGAGAGTTTTTGTTGTTAATTTTTATTTGTTTAGTATTATTTTTATACATAAAATCTGCTTCTGCGTTTGTCCATTATTACTGTTTTGCCTACTCGTAATCGCACAAATAAGGAATTTTATTATAGCATTTTATGTTAATTTTGCTTTCCTGTCATCAATTAAAAATCTGTATTCCAAATAGCATATATAATCTATGGAGCAAATCAAAAAGAAAAGAAATTACCCTTAACAAAGTTTCGTAAATTATTATAATAATATTCCTTTTCAGATAATTTAAATACAATAAAAAATAAAAATAAAATCAAGCGTCCAGAGAATATATTCTATAAAATATAAAGTATCGCAAAAAAAATTTTTGGAAATGAGGGAATGGACTCTGCTATAAAACTTCAATCCTACTAGAAAAGAAATATGATAGCAACGTCATATGCAGTCGTGTGTATCATTGATGTATTATGTACTGTATGATGAAGTAACGTAAACGGCAAATCATGGGAAAATACAGATCGTTAAGAATAATCCAAACCGCTAAATCTCGACTTGGATTCTGCAACTTGATAATATTATAGTTCCACTTTCTATAAGTTTACGTATAAAAATAGTAAGTCTTAGGTCACTCTCTTATAGCAATTAAAATCCGTCAGTGCCATTAAATCCAGTGAATCCACACAACAAGAAAACTTTCTATAACAGTGGAAGGCAAATGTTAGATAGAGTCTTCTGCATATAAGAGCAATCATTTGATAACTTACAATATATGGCTTCTTAGAAATTGAATTAGCCCAATTCCAAGCACTCGTGAGTCGTCCATCAATGCAAGATCCAGCATCATAAAAGTTATCGGCACCGGAACCTAATATACAATATTAGAATAATCTATTAAAGATGAAAAAAATTTTCTGTTTTACAAACCATCGAATGCGTGCTTGAAAAAGTCTGAAAGAATCGTTTTCTTAAGATCTTCGACGCTACCAAACTGAGATTGGATCCAACTATATACAAATGGATCTCGAGCTATGTTATCGATGTTACTCATCACTGATTCCAATGGATTCAAGATCTGAGGAACCTGCAGATACTTATCAAGGAAGAACCATGCATTCGGTACGGTACGATCACCAAGATGAACAACACTTGATCCAATCCAGGACTTAGCTCTCTTTTGTGCAAGTGCAATAATATTTTGCATTGATCGTCCAACTGCAGGACATGTTTGAACACGGTTAAGACCTTGACCGGTATCAACCAAGCGATATCTGCCATTTCTACAATTAATTAGACGAATGCACTCATCAAATATAGTAAAGTTAACTTACGTAGATAAAAGATCTTGATCAGCAAGGCTCCATAGCATAAACATGTCATTCATGATAATGGACCATAAGGTCAGTGATTGATTAACTAATTAACTGTTAGACATATAAAATTAGTACGTGTCACTCAAACCTACCATAATAAAATTGCTTCTCGTGATTATGCGATAATCTGGCACCTCCTTTACCATATGATATAGCCTACAATAAAGGAATTATTAGCGTATACATTGCCACATCAAATTACATCTTGATATCTTACCAATGTGTACTCAGGTTCAATATTCTCAGGATGAAAATACTGGTGAAGATACTTCTGAATCCTTTCGACAGGAACTTTATTAGATCTCAGATATGAATGATTGTCGCCTATGGAATATAAGCATTGCCGTATTTCGTCTTGGGAAATCTTTCCTGGCTGAGAAAATTTTTTGGCAACGCTTTCGATTGCTCTCTCCTTTGCTTTGATTTCAGCCTGAATCTGGGATCTCTTCTTGTGTTCAGGATAAATTTCAGCAGTAGCTTGCACAACAAGGTTGTCATCCAATAGGTCCAGGCAGTCTTTGGATTCCAAGAAAGAATAAACGGTCATTATAGGCATGTATAGATCAAACTCCATTACCTGTTGAACCTCTGGCAGTCTCGAGTCCATAACCTAATCAAGATACTTACATTAGATGAGGTCCAAACAATTGTCCAAAACAGTGTGCATTATAATTGAACACGCGCACTTTCCTCCTACTTTGTGATAATATTGAAGCACGTACCATATACATTAATTTTCCAAAGCTATCACGCATCTTCTCTGGATTCATAATTTTGTACCGTCGGCCAATCTCGAAAATCTTCTTAAACCACTTTGCATTTCTAGCGAGATCTTTATCCTGAAACATTTGTTGACCCAATTTCATGTCTGTTGCCACTACCAAACCGGCCAAAATTGAGCAAATTTCTTGCAGTTGTCCTATTATACGCTTGGCCTTCGATGAATAGGCCAGGATATCAACTTTGTCTGTGTATTCTGATACATTGAGCGCAGCTTCCAGTCTAGTCAAAGAACGATGTAAATCAGACACCATGTTTTATAGATAACAGAGCGAATACGATAGTAAACTCGACTTACAGCCTTAAAAGCTTTCTTTCCTGTTGCGTTAAGCGTAAGGGGATATATTTTGTACGGGACTTTAACCAGGATCCAAACGAGGCTGAACCATCAGATACGATGACGACAGGCTCATCGGTTGAAGACAATGTCGTCTTTCCCGATATCTCTGTGTCAATTTCCATGTTATTAACCGAGGCATTATCTGCAACTAACTTTTCCCGTTTATCTTCGTTTGTCATAGGCATCCCATTGTCCGTATTGTTAGTCTCGTCTGAACTACCTTCATTGATCTTAACTGTAACGTGCTCCTTCCGTTTCTAAAAATATTCAAAGGTAAGCTTAACTTCTACCCTATGAAAACAACGACACTTAAGTACAGCTTTTTAGGAAAACTTATGACTAAACGATACAATACAGCTAGTATTGACTACTTCCTTTGTCTATATTGATCCAAATACTTACACCAGTTCTGTGGAGATAATTAAAACAGACTGAACAAAACTGCTCGTCGCAGGTGTTGCAATTTATGTCAGCTGGCTGATCACCGCATTCCACGCAAAGATTAGAATCATCAGCTATATTCTCTGCTGCTTGTCTTTCAGCCTCCGCGGCGAGATTTTCAATCTGTTCGTCCATTATGACTGACTCGGCGTCGGCCTCGAGTACTTTGTTTAGTTCCAATTTCATTGTTGCCTTATTCAAGTTTACACTTTATGCTATCAATTGAAATTTTGTTAGCACTATACAATCTGAGTAAATTCTTCCTTTGTTCCGAGATATATATGATATAATATATGGAATTTGTGTATATCCTGTTTACTAAAGCATGTACTTCTTAGAAGTTGTAAGGCTGTCTAAATGATATTCCTAACGTGCTCTTCATATTAGTAATAATAGTTTTTGGGAGTTGAAAAAAAATTGCCTTCGTAGAGTTTCCATTTAATGCATAATTATTTAGGGCTTCCTTTGAAATTACGTCAGCAGCGGTCGCGTTTTGGAGTGGCCTGGTGGATGACTGTACTCCAACGAATTGAATAAGACAGAATTACCCATCTGTATCATAAATTTCGCTTTAATCCTTTAGATTATAATTCTTATTCTTGTTATTTTAGAAGCACTGCATCTTGGAATAAGTTTTGAGTGAGTAGCTCCAAGACAAAAATGGAAGGCAGTTTTCAACGTCCGAGAGTACTCACAATCGCAGGTAGGCATAACTTCTGGGTAATCTACAGTTAATCAAGTAATTATAACTCTAATACTGACATACTTAATTACATTTAAGGCTCTGATTCTTCAGGTGGTGCTGGAATTGAAGCTGATCTTAAGGCAATTACTGTACACGGCTGTTATGGCATGACATGCATAACGGCTTTGACGGCGCAGAATAGTTAGTTATCATGATAGCATATTGTTATGGAGCACGAAACTGATAGATATCATAGCGCTTGGAGTATCTAGGATAGTAACGATCGACAAGGACTTTGTTGGAGAGGCACTCGATGCAATTTTTACGGACGTCGGTGTTGATGCTGTGAAGACTGGTATAGTTGAGCTTTTCATTTGTAGAGTGAATAGAATAGCACGTTCAATACGTCATACTCAGATATGATCTCACTAACTGGTCTCTGTGATGTGCTTGCATAGGGATGTTGGCTAGCGCAGAAACTATAAGTACGGTTTCGAAGCGCTTGAGTCATTACAGTGTTAAATATATTGTGGTCGACCCAGTTATGATTAGCACATCCGGATCTCAAGTAGGTTGATAAGTCATTATTTCTTACGGAACAATTAATAAAAGGATAAAATATGTTAACAAACTGTGTCATACAGCTTCTCCCGGATTCTGCCGTATCTGCGTACATTACAGATCTCTTTCCAATAGCCTACATGATTACGCCGAATTTGCAAGAAGGAAAGTTTTTATATCACGTAGCAACAGGATCTGATGCCACTATCGAGTCTCTTGAAGATGCCAAAACGCTGGCAAAGGAGCTTTTCAAGCTGGGCCCAAAATATGTTTTGTTAAAAGGAGGGCATCTTCCATTATCAAGTGATCATAGGCTGGCATCTGCTGCTGATAAGACTGCTATCGTTGCTGATATTTTGTATGATGGCGAGTCGTATCAGATTATTGAATCGTCTTATATATTTAGTAAAAATACGCATGGAACTGGTTGTACTCTATCTGGTAGGTGTTTTCATATGTTATATCTCAGAGCAGAATACTGATGTGTTTTTAGCTGCAATTGCTTCTAATCTTTCTCTTGGAAAGAATACGATTGAAGCTGTTAAGGATAGCATTGCCTATGTCCATGGTGCGATTGCTGCCAATTTGGAGCTGGGTAAAGGAAATGGGCCTATAGATCATTTGCATAATTTATTCCCTGCTAGCAAGAATACCTGATTTATATGTTTCGATTTTCTACTTAGTGCGTACAAGCTAGTTGTAGTGAAATATAATTTCGAGCTATCATATTATGTGATTTCGTAGGTTGTAGGGCGGTTTGGGAGTAGAAACCTTTTTTGTAAACTCTAGACAAAAAAATTGGTATTTTTTCTTCACTAGACTTTGTTTCTGTTCTGACATTTGAGCTATTAAGCTACGAAGTTTCTGCAGATCAACAGTAACGAAATTATTCTCATAATTAGTTCTTCTCCTTGTGTATGAGAAAGAAATAAGGATTCCGAGAGGCTATGTCATTAATGCTATGCAAGAGGTTGCTGTGGAATCATACAAGACCTGCAGCGTCGAGAGTGAAAACTTGCTGGCTGCAGTGTACTAATATTCGCAAATGCAACGATATGATGTTAACAGCTTCATCCTCATATAGCAAGCGACAAGTGAGAATGCTGTCGACAGGGAATGAACGGAATATTGACGTCGCGGAGGACAGTAAACCTTGGTATTTGAGGACTGAACTGCAAACTAGCCAGGTCACTAATCTGGAGCCACTACCAGATCTACCCGACGGTGCTCCTGAGGAGTTGACTGCAATCATGAAATTCCTTGCGCAAGATCTGGGAATGACAGAGCTTTTGATTGTGGATGTTCGAAATATTCAGGGTGCTGTTGATAGGGGTGCTACAATGATGGTGTTGTGTACAGCAAGGAGTGAGCGACATATAGCAAGAGCAGCGGAAGAACTCCGAGTATTTTTGAAGCGAACATTTCGAGTGAAAATAAAGGTGGAAGGTCAGACGACAAAGGAGAGCTTAAAAACACAGGAGCGCAGAATGAAAAAAAAGCTTTCTAAATTTGCTGGGGATACAAGGATTAGTGAAAGTCAGGCTCGAGAGATAAACCATTCATCTTGGGTATGTTTTGACACATGTGTTAAAGGAGTTCAAATTCATATGATTACTGGCGAAAAGAGATGGGAGCTCGATCTCGAGGGTCTTTGGCAAGATGAGATTCCTAGACTAGAGAAAGTCCTTTCTCATTCCGAGAAAGAGAACCTTTCTGATGCTATGCTGTCAACGAAACGAAGATTCAAGCGTATTGGTCTTCGACCTAAGTACAAAGATGGATTGGTAGATCCCAGAACGGAGACCGAAGAGTTCAAGACATTCAACTTAGACCGAGGACGTGTTCGAACTCCAAATACGCTATCAGCAAACAGAGATGCTGGTATTTCAGATATATTCTATGTCCCAAAGCGACAATTTCATTACTCCAGGAATGCCTCGACCGCTGTTTTGTCTGATATCAATGCAAATATTGTTGATTCTGCTAAGAATATTTTAGATCACTTAACAGCGAAACAAAATGCTTTGGATACAACTCTTTCTACCCAGCAAAACAATGAGATAATGTCTGTCATGAATCAACTTAGTGATGAAGGTGAGTATGAGCTGGTTTGCAAGCTTGGTAAACTTATAATCTCGACAACACAACAAGGTGATGACTCGAGCTATGTCTACAGTCTCATGCTTCTAGCACATACAAATTTCCTTCGACTGAAGCCTGAAGATGCCGAAAAGGCTCTTCCAATATCAGCAGAAGAAAGTTCCCAATTTCTGGCGTCATTCTATCGAGCATTTCCTCTTGAATCCACACAGAGTGGTCACTGGCGACATCGTCTCGAGTTCCTAGCCGAGTCGCATCGACTGAAACATGAAGCAGTTCCAGTAAGGCAATTGACAGACAGCTTAGTACAACAACGTCTTGCTGGTAATAGTGTCACCAAAGAAGATTTTCAGCTTGTATTAGATACAATCGTGGATTCGGAAGAATTTGGTAGAAGATATGGTGAGACAAACAGGAGAATTTGGACTGAGACCACACGCACTCGTTTTAAGGAGATTATCTATTTATTCAGAGCGGTAGGGCGACATATAGAAAACCGGGAGTTTAAGGAATTGATGCGTAATAGCAGCGTCATGACACAACTGTATCGAGCATGTATGCAACCAGTGAAATCAGTAGAAGATATAATACGAGAGCCTGTTCCACGCGCTGATTGGAATCTTGCAGTAGATAATCGGCGAACAGGAGCAATTGATAAGATCATGATCCGTGATTGCATTGAAATATCACCAGAGTATTTTGCGTTGTCTATGATGGCGCACTCTCAAGCAAAAAGGTGGCCCTTGTTTTGGAAGCGTTGGGAGGATTTGTATTATAGCGGTGTTCAGCGAGACCTAAAGCTTTGGAGCTTCATTGCTAGTCTCGTGTCAATTTCTGGAGATGTACAACAGATGACTCGATTTCTGTCTAAGAGTTGGGATTTATGTTGTGCCGATCTTGAGCAACAATATGGAAGAGATGTTTTTTATAACCTTCCAGATGAGCTTGTACGATCGTTGAATGTTTGTCTAGATGTAGTAGACCCATATGGTAGACAATACGAGTACATACGTAAGACAATAGAGAGACGAGAATAGCAGAATCAGTTATTTATGACATCGTACGAAGAGACTACTGATTATATGATTGATTGACTCTGTATTTGCGATATTGTGTAATGTATTCTTAGGCAGAACATTTATAATATTCATATGCATGTAAATAAATCTCTTATAAGATATAACTATCGTATATAGAAAGCGTACATTGTGTCTGTTAGAGACCTACTTTGAGATCTCTTTTCTATTGGGCATCCTGAACATCTGGTAGCTACGAAAACTAACTTGTTATGTAAGGTATTGACTATCAGTTAAGTAGAGTGCACCTCAACTGGTCCAGCGCGTTATTTGAATGAGGTCAATTATTTACAGACTGGAGTGTATCATATAAGCATCAATATCTTAGACCGTAATCGGTGGTTCATTTTGTTTGTATGCTTTTGGCCGTGGAAATTATAAGTAGATTTACGATATGCCGCTATCCCTATGCGCCTAGACTCAGCAAGGCTAAAGCGAGAGTATCATAAAATAAGCAGGGGACTTTAAAAATATTCTAGTTTTGACATATCTTGGATAGATTCTGCAGGGCTGAGAAAACGAAAATACTATATAATTTAGTGTCATTTTAGGATTCAGGAAGTCAGTTTCTTGTACTTTGCTCATTCATTTCGACAAGAGGACGTATAGACTAGCGAACAGACTAAAATGAAAATATAGCTTAATTGAACATATGTCTTGTTCGACGATTTCAAATCTACGCGTGGATCAGTAGTTCTGCCACTCGAGAGTCCGCTGTCCAGACACTATTGTCAGATAGAAGAATGCACAGATAGGTTGGGCGGCGGAGCGAGAAAAGAGGGGTTACTTGGATGAAAACGACTTGCGTATGCAGACTTCAGACTTGGCCCAGTCGTTATGGAACGAGCTCAAAACACCAAATTAATTACAACGAAGTGGAAACTGACGTGACGATCTGTCCTGGACCTGAATCTTGTTCACATGCATGTGAGAGCACGAACGAACTATCGTAGATAATAAAGTCTACGAAAGTCTCCGTTGCCTTCTAGTAGAATATTGGGCGATAGACAGGGCAGGTTGTTGACTACCTTTGTTTGTCAGCACGCAATACGCGATAGAGTGCGGAAGTATGATGCAAAATTGTCCCTCTCGTTAGAAATAATAACATTATTATCGAAAATAAATAATAATAGTAATTACTTATACCTTAAAAAAGTAATCGGAAACAATACACTATAAATTATCGTATAAAGTTACCTACCAATGAATTAAGATAAATAACGCTATCATAATCTTTTAGCCTTTTATCGACAAACGCTATCCTTAATCTTGGTGCACAATTCCTTATTTAATTTTATTTCATTCAGAATTAAGTCTAGTAATTAAACTTCGGTATGTCTGCATCCAATGTTATCTCGAATATTTTGTCAACACTCGACATTCCAATCATGAAGCTTAGTAGCACCAGTGCTTACATTGCCTTGATAATACTTCGTGGACAACCAGCTTATACAATTTACCCGCTGACGATCCTCTCTTCTCATTCGCCTTCTCCTATATATAAATTCCTCTTGTTTGTTACCCTCCTTAATTAGTACAAGTTTCATCTGGTTCTCGTCATCGCATGACCTACATGCCATTTCCAATGCTGCATGTGCAAACATCATCCGATGCATGCATACCTCACTGATTGTGTCATGTGCATATATGTGCCACGCCGTCGTCTCTTTATCTATTACCTGAATAGCTGACCCGCAATATGTATGCAGCAAGTTTGCAAGTCAGTGGGGGCCGGACCGACTATCTTTAACAATCTCGGCCAGCCACACAAACTGTCAAATTTTAGTACCAAAGCAGTACTTTGATTATGAGTATTATTACATAATACTGTGTTACTGGCTCCTTACTTGGATTCGCGCGCAGAGGCGAAAACTAAGTGGACTTTTAATATGCGAACCTACATTTAGCGACTGGGACAGCAACAGCAGGAGCTGTGAACATTGAGACGCGGCCGACTGATCGTTTTGCAGATTCTGGCGGTCCGTCCGGTATGGATCCTCCGTTTCAGGCATTTATTCAGAAGTATATATGGTTAATCAGCGCAGCTGGATTTCCGTTCGCTCCAGTTTAAACTATAAAGCTCATAGATTTCCGCTTCCCATCTATCCATAATCTGCATTACTATTGAGCAAGCAGTTAAGTGTAGTCACTACATATTTGTAGCTTGAACCTGTTCCAACGATTTAGAACTCACGAAGAGCCAAAATTGCCAGTAGCTTAACTTGTCTTCTGGAAGAGTGGATTACAGCGCTGCTATCGCGCGCAAGGAGTCTATTCCGACAGTAACCCATACACCGCACATATATACTTCTTGCATTATGTCACTAGAACGAATTCCACAGTATAATTACAAAAGCAATGCGAGACATGTAACATGCACAAAGTGCCATACTGACGTCTGGCTTCGGTGCATACAAGGCGGTACAGGTGTAGTTGATGTCGACTTCTATCAATGTCGAATTTAAATGTCGTACAGAAACTACATTTTAATTTTAGAAAGCTAAATCTTATTGTACAAAATTGGGTTTTAAGTAAAGTTTTAAAATCAAATACTCAGCATGTCGTACTAGTGATTTAAACTTTTATGGTCGCATTTCTTTTCTGATCTCTCTCGCGCTTTTACAACCCCGTTTACAACCAACCCTTTTAATTTTTTATTTTAATTTATTTATTTTATTTTTATTTCCTTCTCATCTCTTGCTACTCTTTTTCTTTAATATTTAGGTAGTTTTATCTTAAAGCTATTCTAGTTTTCTAGAATATCTTATATACATTCTCTTTCGTTTAGATACCTGCTTCAATTTTATTTTTTGGGCTCTCAGAAGGACTGGAGTGTGTTTAGATACCCTTCATTGTCCGGAAGTTTTAGTAATTTTAGTTTGAGTAGACGAAAGGTAAAGCGCGTGGTGAAGTTTGGTTCCATTCAATTTGTTCTTTGACTGTATCTTGCATATATATATACATTTACACAGTTATTTGTTGGAACACTCTGATATTCAAGGCTCTCGAAGACATTGGAATAATCTGATTATACATGCTTGGAACATAGAGTATTGATCAGTATTACTTCGAATATATTCTTAATCAGGTTGAGATAGAGTGAATTGCCTGTTATTAAGAAAGTGGAGCGAAAACAATTGCTAGTAACATCAATACATAAAGATAACTTGTTGACTGTGGTCTAGTGGACAGCTATTATTTATAAACCGGAAGACCAAATCGAACTGTTAAGTATTTGAGGTCGCTATTGTATTTTAGTAATTATTATTTTACTTCATAACGGCTTTAATTGGCCGATAATACTACGGCGATAGATTCAGCAAAGAACACAAGTGAACATTTGACGAGCAGAGCCTGAACAAATTTATAAAGTAATCAAGGCGTAATCCGGTTACTAAGAATCATTGGAAATACAAGACATTATATACGCGATTGTTTTTATGAGAAGTAATACTATATTATATATACTATAAAGAAAAGCTTGAGTTGTATATAACTATATATAATCGTGGTTTTTCTTTCTGACAGATATTGTGAATATTACAACCATTGGATCACATTAAGTAAAGAAAATACGTTGAGGGAGACCTTTACAGAAGCAATAATAGGTGAGTTGTTTAGAGTGTAGCGTAAGAGGTCAGTAAGATGGAATTTCTTTAAAATGAGGAAATGACTCGAACTACCAAATTAAAATAGCGCTAACTCTAGTCTTTCTTTCTGTACAGTCGAAAAATCTGATTGTACGAGGAATGCTATCAACCCTGCAATCAAATACGTCATCTTCAGCTACATCTTCGTCTTCGTCGGCTCCAACGCATCAACACTTGGGGGGAGGAGATAATTCAAGCCTGTCGTCATTTACAAATTCATTTGCGTTGCCAATGGACGGCCGAGATTCGCAGCAAAATACTTTCGCTCCATACTCTGGAGCGGCGTCGTCTCAGACGCATGCTATGGGCTATGACAATCAGGATCCGAACCAGGCTGCCGCCGCTGTCGCGGCCGTTGCTAGACAGCACTATGCTCCTACTCAACAATATGATTCAAATGATGTTTCTCGACAGTATCAAACTGCTCCTTCATATCTGACCGGACGTCCAGGTGTTTATCCTGACCCGCGGTATGCTGCTGTCGATCATTCTCGAGTACAACCCACTGCAAACGGTTATGATCCAACTGTTGCTTTAGCTGGAGCTTATCAATATCCACCAGCGTCTGGTGGTGGCTGGAGAGCAGAATGGTATCCTCCTGTGTCCTCTGCATTCCCACCGCATGCTGGTGGTCATGTTAGTGCAGCACCTCCAATGGGTGTTATTGGAAGTGCCGTTCCTCGACCCGGGGACTCACGTATGCGACGTGGTCGCGCAGGCGAATTCACTGGAAACACAGTCTATTCGTTTGTCCCACTGCCAGGTGCAGCACAGCAGAAGCGACCTCGAAGACGATATGAGGAAATTGAACGTATATACAAGTGTGGTTGGCAAGGATGCGAGAAGGCTTATGGCACTTTGAACCACTTAAATGCACATGTTACTATGCAAAATCACGGACCTAAGCGGACACCTGAGGAGTTCAAGGAAACTCGTAAGGAATGGAAGGCTCGAAAGAAAGAGGAAGAAAACCGACGGAAAGCAGAGGCGGAGGCTCGAGCAGCTGCTAACGCACAGCAACAATCACAGCAGCCTCAACCGCAGCATCTTGGCGGTCAGCCAGGAAACGGTACTCAGAATGCTCAAGCGCAAAGTGGCTCTGCTGGTGCTAATGGATCTACTGGAACTGTTCCCCTGCCTATGCATATTCGAGATCCACAATATTATCAGGATCCATATGGTCAGTATCCATGAGGAGGACTGGAACAAAAAGATTTCAGAGCATTAAGGCACGATTAGAACAGTAGATTTATTTCTAGATGACCAAGACTATTCCTTTTTTCGCGTTTATTTTATTTCTAATCTCCCCAGTTTTGGTATTTGTAATGTTCATGCAGATATCTTTCGATATTACTGTCAGTGCTATTATTATATCTATTGTTTTTATAATCTATTTTATACTATTTCATTCTATGACTATTTGTTTTTATGTGTTTATGTTTATTTTACTCGGTTCCTGTAGATTATGAGTTCAAGATGTTTTTTTACTTAATATTTATTGTCTTTTGAGTATTCTTTTATATAGTATGGTGGGTTATTTTTTATTATTAACCATTATTTCTGATTTTCTTTCAAATATTATTAATATCAGTATTGTTACTATTATCGAACTATAATATTTCATATAAGGCGTTAAAGAACAGAACTATGACCAATTGAGCCCGCTAGCCTAGTTCATTCTATCATGGGAAGATACATATTTGACGTCGATCTAATGGGCTACATACTATCTGGTGTCATGTAACGTTTATGTATGACAAGAGCTACACAGTCACGAGTTCAATTAAGCATTGAAAATTAGCACCTTGTCTGCTCTCAGCGTACATGCAGATAGATAGGTGGGCAGTTCCACAACCAAATTGTTCTTTTTCAGTGAGACGCTGACTACTCAAATAATATATGTACCAGAGGTATTTTTTTCCCGTAGATGAACAATGTCGGATAGGAAAAGCCCAGGTTATGAACTGCACTAAACTCACCCATGGGACTGATTTAGGATCACATTATCTATGGTATAAGAATCTTATCGATCCCTCAAGACTAGAAGACCGGCGCAAGCTGTTGTTAAATATCTTGATATGGAGTTGGGTCTTCGACTGGTAAGGAAAAAAAGAACAATTGGATATCGGAGATATCCCGACTACCAAAACACGTAATGGAAGAGTATTAGTAATAGTCATAACATTGGTATGCCTATAGCTAGTAGATCGCGACAACATACAACAAGCGAGTCGGTAACAAACGCCGTTCTTTAATGCTAGGATTTGGCGAAACGTAGAGAGAAATTATGTTATTTAGACGAGCACAGTCATCCCAGAGTCGCGCTCATGCATATACTACGATGTATTATGTCGTAAACAACACGATTCATCGATAAAGTGAAACACTACAGAAAAGTGTCAAAAGTGCAATAAAACTTCTCAGTAAATTCATGCATCTATCTACTCTTAGCACCATGTACTATTGCGTCAGGTCTCTAGCTTTACACAATAATCTATTTTCACATATATTGACTATTCTATATACTGGTTGTACCGTGTACAAACATCTATTTGAACAAAGTAATGGAGACGACCCACTAAAGAAAGGTTATTCTGTTCTCAATATATGCCGTTTAACTGGAGTTATATTGGCAACTTACAGTTGAAGTTCCGCAATTAATATCGTTACCTCCTTCTGCTGTACATAGAAGAAGCAAAGCGGATACGAGCGAGTGTAGCTAGGGCCCGCTGCCTTAAGAATTTTCGTCGTCATTAAATTAAAATTTTGTCTTACTATACTGGAAAGCGCAAAAAGTAAAAATTCTTAGGAGCAGAATCTGACAGAAACATATTTTAAACTTTTATTTTGAACTTTTGACCAGGAGGATAAATACCTGTGATGCTAAGGACGTCCGCCTTGGAGCAGCAAACCTAGCACCAACTTGAACTTGACACAGGCAGTAGCTTTTGGTTCCAATTGACATGCAGGACATTCAACTGATCAAATGCTATGCAACTGCGATGCCGTGCAACCACTCACGCATTGACAGACAGGGGCGGACTTGTGTATAGTCCGGTAAACCTCGCTCCGCCTTAGTCAACTTTCTGGGTGTCACCAAGAACTCTAGTAACTGCAAATCACTTTTTCCACGTCATTAAATAGTATACTGGCGAAATTCGTCATGCCCTCTCAAAAGCAGCGTTTATTATTCAAGCGGACTGCAAGCCTGTCTCAGCGCCTAGTGGTGGCAGCATGCAGGCGTCCGGGCTAATAGGACCACGACGCCTAGACACTCTTGTGTAGGACTTGACCGGCAGAGGCATTAGAAATAAGCGGCATAGTCTCAAGTACATAGTGTCGACCACCATTAGAACTGATTTCGGCGCAGTTTATGTTTTTTTGTTAGCCTAAAAGTACGTCTTGTCCGCTGTTCGCGCTTGTATTATTTACTCTTCGTTTACTGATGACTAGCAGGTCCATGCTTACTCCCATACTAGTTCACTGTATTTATATACAATGACACATACTACTGATCTACCAGACTTCATGATCTCTCATTCTACAAGCTTCCTAGGTGTATCCTAGACCACTTGGCTCATTACGCCATAGGCAAGAGACGCAGTTTAAGTTATGACGGCTTTCAGAATTCTAATCAGACCACACGTGCGGAGCCGAGCAATGCGCAAAAAGCCCTTAAAGTAGAAATAAATAGACTATTATTACGTAGACGTGGAATATGTCTGGAGATAGCTCTGAGCACAATGACTACCAGAGGCGAGAAAGAATATTAATAGTCTTGCTATTCTTCGTAAACGCTATTGGTAACGCTATGAAGTGAAGTGAACTGCCCTCAACTAGGTACCCAAGAAAGAGGAAGAGGGGTACAAAAAAAGGTCGAGCGGTTTGTCTATGCAATATAGTCGGTGAAAATTTTAGACAATTAGAGAAGGGGCTAAAAAGCCAGGTAAAAAATTTAAACTTGTCTTCTCGTAGAGCGGGCACTACTACACCTGACGGCATACTACACGCTGGTATAATAAACATCTATCAAGCAGCCTGATTGCCACATAAAGCAGCCTTTCAATTTTCCTTCAGGACAGCCCATGCACGTCTGATTTGTTTTTTCTCTTGACTGCTGTGACGTTTGCATTCCTCCGCATATATTTTACTTACAGTTGACGATTATCATGAGTGACTCTGTCAACAGTATTTCTCGATTCAATACATGTATAAACGCACAAGAATTTCGGAAGCACCAGAAGACAAATAAATAATCGGCCAATGCTGGGTTACGTTAACTAAACTCCCTTTTCCCAACTTTTCTGCTAATTCCTAAGAATTCTTCATTCTTGGTATGCACCTATCATTGACATTGCAAGATTCAAGAATTCCATGTATGTTTGAAAACAAAAGCTGCTCAAGGGGACCCAGAACGCCGCCACGGACTTTGGTTCGACCAAATATACATCCAGGATCTTTTCTGCAAAGAACTCTATTCAGATTCTTGGACCTTGAGCGATGAACCGCTAGTGCCGGGGTATCCGATCATATAGATTTCTAAGAAGAAGGAGAGTTTTATTCGTGGATATGAACTCGAAACTCAACTTTGGTTATCTCGATAACGGTAACACCAGCCATGATATATACAGTATCCATGTCGAGTCGACACGGAAAGCTTAAATGATAATTATGGAAATGTAATTCAAACAGTAATACAGTTCCTCTATAGTAAATTAACATTTCCTTCTCGTCCTTGTTAAAACAAGCAAAATTTTACTTTCGCATTTTCGTTAGTGCTAGCAATTTATTTACTAGCTTCTCTCTTTAAAATTAGCTCTGTTATTGAGCAGCGATACTGAAATGAAATGAAGCTGTAACAAATAAACAAAACGACCATAGCCATTATCTTTAGAGTGTCATGAACATAGCGCAAAATGCAAAATATATAGCTTTGCATTTGATATCTGGAAATAAATGATGACATAGATTGATATATATATATATGAATTCAAGTATCTCATATACACATGAAAATAAATGCAGCGGCTGAATGGTAAATGAAAGATGGGAGAGGAGTCAAGAGACAGCCTCGAACATCTTTCTTTTACCATTATTAGTGTAATAAATAGACTCTTCATAGTGTTTTACTCTTTCTCTAGCAGCGGAAAGTGCCTTCTGCTTAAATATTAGCTAGTTCCTTCACTATGCTACCGTGATAGACACGATGCTTCGCGGTTATTATAGCCACTAGATCTTACTTCTGGTTGTCAAGCAAGTAAATTAGTCGTATACCAAGAACCAAGACATTCCTTAGCATTTTACTTGCGGAACTCTCTCCATCTACTCTTAACTGATCGATCGGTCCAGGAACAAATACAAGCCGCAGAAATTTTATAGCGTAAGCAGGAGTCATGCTGAGCATGCTACGTTGTTATTACATATATTCTACGTAAATCATGAAAGCATGTATATATCTCTCGTATATATTTAATTAGATATCGGCAGTATTCTAGCAGTTTGTCGGTAGTCGTCGTGAGAATTCCTTCTCTTAGGGCCCCTTTCTCCCCATATCTTAGTCGCGGACCAATGTATCCAGCTAACAAAGCTACCAACTTGAAGCTGCTGCCATGCTTTGGACTTTCTAAGTTAGATATAACTTGATTTTTAAAATTCCTGGGCTTTTACCTAGGAAAAAAGAATTTGCGGTTACCCAATAGCGTTGTGTCAATTTTTAGTTAACTGATATAAGTTTAGTTTACCGTCATTTAGCTATCAGACCAAGGGTGTATGAGAGTAGAGTGTGGTAGCGGTTAAGCGTAGAAGAGATCTGAGGAGAAAGCGAACTAAGATCTTAGAGCGAATTCTCTTGATGTTTAGGTATATTTAAATATATTTATAAGTTCTAGAAAATAGTTGAACGTGCAAGTCCAAGTTAGGTGCGTTAACTGTTTCGCCTGCCATGTTTTAAATGGACATTAGACATGATTTTATCAGGTTAAAGCTCGCCATGAAATTAATTCAAGTGCCACGTCTATGCTACCTTAATTGTTGTCCTGTGCTTGTTTTTTGCCTGAGTCCAGCGTCTAAGTACTCGTAAAACATTATCTGCATTATGCCTTCGGCTGAACAACTGGTTTCTGCGCTAGCGGATATGTCTACCTACTGCTTTTAAGTAACGGCCCATGAGTACGGATCTTATATTTCTGTCAGTCGCGTATTTTTCATTGCTAAATTATCTTCTAGACTTTATCCAGCGTAGATCGAGAAGTAGTGTCTTTATTGCCTTAGTTTACTTTAAGCTGATCTTAAGCGATCTAATTTCCTCTACTATCATCCTTGTTGCAATATTTTTAGCTTGTTGTCACATGTATTCTTCTCATTACATTTAGAACTAAATTGCTAGTCGCCCACACCTTATATCTCTCGTTCTCTAGTTTATCGCTAGTACTTGCTGGCATACAACGGTAACTAAGTATCTCGGCTCCTGAATCATGATTCTCTAAATGTCCATTTAGTATTAAATTTTAGGAGAGTAATGTTTAAATAATATTTTCTGAAGCTGTGCAGAGCGAACTTGAGTATATTACATCACAAGATCATAAAAAAACAGATCTTCTATCTTGACAATTATATATTGTCAGATGATACGTAGAAAGTAAGACCAATATTAAATAAAAACCAACACAATCGCCGATATTCTTATTGGTAATACACGCACGAATACTTTACAAACATACCCTCGGTCAATTGTTAATGCTCTCGATTATCAACTTCGTTATGATATTAAAAGTATGAAAGAAATCGACGAAAATTTAATAATTCCTATCACAAAAATTGATTTAAATCTAGAATATAAAATAAAAAGCGGAACTATAAAAGTAGAGCAGAATAATCCCAACGCCAAAATGCTCAAATTCTATATGCCCAAAATTATCTTCATGCGCTCATACACAAAAAATGAACATGATACCATTGGAATCACTTTGATATATCCAATCGTTAATCCAACAAAAAATCCTCTGAGACCTCTCTCTCCATATATAATACGAGCTGTCTTAGCGATACTAGAATTGCCAGCAGCCTCTGTTCCTATAGATTTTATCCCCCCAACCTGCATTCGTCGACGTATAACTTCAAGAGGATAACTTGCAGTCTGGGAAATCATTCCCGCTAGCCCTCCGGCAGTTAACTGAGCCCATACAGTCAATGGAGTATGCCGATCACTAGAAGCAGTTCCACCAGCAACAGTGTAAGCTGCAAATAAAGGCGATCTAAAGATATCATGAAACGTATCATGTGTCCAAAACGATACACCAGCATAAGGTAACATTCCTAGAACAGTAGGGGCGAATCCTCTGTAAAAATTACGGATACCTAATATCTTCGATCTTTGCTCGCTTGCTTTTGAAGCATCCTCACTAAAGATATCTCTACAGGTACGCAAGAATCCAGTCTTACGGTCCTTTCTTCGAGTTTCGTATGCTAATCGCACACGAATAAGTTCCAGAGGATATGTAAAAAACACAGAGGAAACGCCGGCCAATGAACCTGACAATATTCGTCGACCGTTGGTTTCTTGGTCAGGTCCTCGAATGAGTACTGATCTGATTTGTTCGTATACAACAAATTTTATAGCAGCATATGGAAAAATTCGTAACAGGGTCGCTGAATGGCCTTGAAATAGGCCGATAAGACCATCATTATCATATATACTTTTAGCCGCCCTCCATAATCCCATTCGGGCACCAGAGTACTTCCGGAACTCAGGACTGGAAGTTTGAAATAAAATTTTTACTCGATCTAGAGGTGCTACAACACTCTTCGCCTATATCATGTTCACAATAAGCATTAGTATCAACAGTTTGTTTCGCATCAGACCTTTAGATATTGATGTTAGTTCTCATTCAAATATACTTACAGTACATCCCGCTATACCACCGGCTACACCGCTCCGTATAACATAGTCATAGGACTGCGTAGGCTTATTATCTAACTGTGCTAGTGAACTTCTTCCGCTCTCACTCATATGAGAGCTTCTATTAGAAGCTGAGTCTTCGATACTCTCTTGACTATTCCTGATCTCGTTAGATTGCTTTGGACTTGGTAAAGCTGGATTTTCTGAATCGTACATCGCGGCTGCAAAAAGATTGATACTAGGATCCTTTTCTTTAGTTTCTGTCTTAATAGCTCGTTCTGAAAGCGCCATACTGACTGACTAATGCTTTTCTAATCTTGTATTCGTCCTATCTAGTGAAGGATAATACTCAGCAATTGAATTAGCGCTTCAACGATACCTTTCTGGTTTCTATTATTCAGTAGCGAAATTAGAAAGATGCAATCTTAATACAGGTACGTCTATTCCTTTAGTACCTGTCTCTTTGAATTTAACGAACCGAAAAAACGGTTCTCCAAAAAAACGAACAGATGCAATGCTTTTCAATGGCGCTTAATAATCTCCAGCTATTCAGCCATCCAACCCCGGTAATAATTTTTAAACGATTATTAAGAAATATATTCAGAATATAACAGCATTTGACGAAGTTCTGGCCGTAATTATGATGCCTTCCTCTTTGTCTACTCCCCTCTATGTTGTCGTACGTAGGATCGACCACGACTGAAAATACTTTATTATTATATGCAGCAGTTTAGTATGAAACTGACAAGAAGTATCTTCGTCTCCAGATGTATATGATATAATAAATATATGAATTAAAGTAATTATACTCTAAGTACTGAATGATGGAAGCACTAAAAAAAAGGCTCGAGACAATTATAAATTGAACAAAAGTACTGGTCAATTAGATATATACTCTGCTTCTCTGGGTGTAGTAAGCAAATGCTAGCGGACATCCGGAGAGTCACATGAATGAGTATTGTTACCCGGAACAACAATATCATTAGAACAACGGCTTACTGTACAAGCTGGGGAAATTAGAAAAGACAAGCAGCGAAGACGTAGTACTTCACGATTATGCTACTACTGTAGATCTATAATATATGATATAAAACATTCAATAGAATTGGCTGATATTAAAACACAATGAGAACTCTAAGTGGTATGAGTCCAAATATTATTAATGACGTATTAGAATAGTATTACAACATAAAAGAGTATGATGTACATTTTGCATTACGAAAAGTATATCAGTATATTTAAACGTTGTCGCGACGACGCTTTTGACCAGAACGCTTCGGCACTGTAAGTTCGTCTTCATCTTCATCATCATCATCATCTTCTTCATTTTCCTTATCTTCATCTTCCTCTTCCTCTTCATCTTCTTCATCTTCATCCTCCTCAGATCTGTTACGACCCTTGTATTTTTCCGCACCAACTTTTTTAAGCTTTCGTAAACGAGCAGCACGCTCTTCCTCTTCTTCCTCTTCTTCCTCATCTGAGACTACGAAGTCGTCCTTTTCATAACTATCTTTACCACCATAACCCATGCCATCGTCATACTGAGACTCGGTGCCTGCGCCGGTACCACCGCCAAGATGATCACGGTCATAATTGTATCTGTTTTCTCGCTGCCGACGCTTACTATCGAGCTTTTTACGAGCGCGCAACTTACTCTCCTCTGCCTTTTCAGCTTCGCGGATCATCTTCTCAGGATCCTCTACTGTAGCAATATCGTGAACGTTTCGTACTTTAACATTTCCCCGAGAGATAGCCTTCGAGAGTCGCATATGGGTAATAGATGAGGTGGACGTCGGAACGATAGTCATTGAACTATCAACACGAGCTTGGAACTGAACAATTTCTTGTTCGTCATGTGAGACTGCGAGATAGGTATCGTCAACCGGCTTCTCGGTAATATCAAATATTTCTTTTCCTAATTTGAGCGACATCGATCCATCGGACCACTTTATTACACGAACATTTGATTGTATTTTCTATTCAGAGCAGCTCATATTAGACTAAATGAATGATAATATTTAACCATCACGACGAATATTAGACTGAACATACCATTTGGCTATTTTCTCCTTGAACATATCTCCACCGAATAGTGTTTTGAACTTCTGCTCGCAAGCGCTTCCGCAAATCATCGGCATCTTCACCCTGAATATTCTCTGCTATTTCCAGGTAACTGCCAGGATCAAAAGCAGAATACTCAATATTCAAAAAATTCGGTATTCGAGTAATACTGAGCTTCGATGGTGCCGTATGAGAAGTCAAATATCGAGGCATTGTGATCTCCATTTCTTGCATCTCTACCTCTTCATATTCAGGTTCTTCATCTTGCATCATGTCATTCGGTGACCCATACTCTCCATACCTATGCGGAAAGTCAATTGTCAGAAATTCAGATGATAACTTTACTCTCACATGATGTTACTTACTTGTTGTCGTCGTCATCGATAGAGCCACCAAACATGTCATCTTCCTCTTCCTCTTCTTCATCTCCAGCGATAACTGCATCCATTGCAGGAATGATCTGAGCTGCAACGGCATCGTCTGTCATCTCTTCGTCGTTATCTTCATCTCCAAAGAGATCTCCATCATCATCATCATTATCTTCATGGTCACCATGATCGACTTCACCTAATTTACGCTCGCCATTATTGCCATAGTGGTCACCATTCTCATTATTGTTATCGCTGTAAAAATCGTCTCCCTCATCCTCATCAAAAAGTTCATTTAATCCCTTTGGTTTTCTCTCTCCAGTGCGCCTTATTATAGTTGCTTCTTGATCTGATCCTGAATCTGACATCCTCAGGATAATTGTGTTTCTTTCCTTATATTACTCCGACCGGTTTGAATGATATTATAGCCAACTTGTAGTATAAATAATACAGTATATATTTATAATTCTTTAGACACTTGTAAACACTATCCTTTTTACGCAGATGAGTAAGAAAAATGCGATACTACTTTGTGAAAATCTGGATACTCAACCCGGTGTAAGATATTTATTTAAAGCACTCTAAATGAGTAGAGTAGGCTTTCTTCCGCACATAAACCAGTGTAAACTCTACTTTAGAACAACTTTTTCTCCCTATACACATAGAATACAGCAAAAGATCTTACATACTATTAGAGATAACTAAGCATTCTATATGTATTTATGCAATTTGAATATTTTAAACAACATTTTTTGGTCACGTAAAATAAAAAACATGAATTAAAAAAATTTACCCATTTCGAATGGGAATTCGATGAACGGTAGGGGAATCGAACCCCTGTCATTTGCTTGGAAGGCAAATATGATAACCACTACACTAACCGTCCTAATCGTTATAATACTATATTAATGTATATATTTTATAGTCATTCTATACCTGTTCTACAAAATATATAAGATATATCAGGCTACAGAATATATATAATGTTGTAATGCCGTAATATTATATTCGTTTGCAAGCGGAAGTAAAGCTAATTGCTGAGCTGGGGTAAGGATCTGAAGACTATGCGTAGTATTAATACGATTTCGACGGGTAACATGTAGCTACCAGAGTAACAGGATATAGGGATTTTTGAGGGTGCTGGTACCTTCTTACTGGCTATGATATATAATTTTTGTATTCTCGAGTAAAGAATATTTGCTTTTAATAAATAATGTCAGATATTCTTAAGAAATAAATTAAAACTATAGGCCATATGAGAAATCTGTTGAATGTTGGGTGTCACAGGCTGGTGAGTTCTGTATGGCCAAATCCTGCTCTATCGGCGGGTGGCCAGCGTGGCCTCCGGCAAGTATTAGATTTAGTCACAGTAGAGAAATCATTGCCGATTCGATATCCTTTGAAATTTCACGTCTCATCAAAGAAATTTTTTTCAGCAACATCAATTACACTTCGGTCATCTAAAATGTCATCTGGAATGAGAATTGTATGTTATGATGATTTTGCTCCTTGATATATTAATTTAATTGTGCATATGCGAATAGCGAGTTGCGTTCGCTGGCTCAGATTGATATCGAAAGCGGTGTTGTGTGCACAATCAGATACTAACAATCTTGCAGATCTCCACATCTAGCTCTGCCGCTCCTCGTGCTCCTTACAGCCAGGCAGTTGCTGTCAATGGTAATTATTTAAGTTAATCTGGTTTCAATGAGGCTTCGGCTCAAAATATCTGCTAATTGTATTTTAGGATTCATCTATTGTTCTGGTCAGGTCCCAATGACTCCAACTGGAGAGCTTATTGTCGATGACATTCAGAAGGCTGCTGTAAGTGAGCTGTCTATTATGGTTCGATACATTGAGAAGCTGACCAAGATTATAATCTCAGCTTCAATCTTTGACTAACCTCAAGCTAGTCCTTGAGGCTGCTGGCTCCTCTATCGAGAAGATCTTTAAGGGTACATTATCTGTTGTTGTTCACTTTTTGTAACATCATTCGCTAACCTTTTGAAACTTACAGTCAATGTCTACCTTGTCGATATGGCTGATTTTGCTGCTGTCAATGAAGTCTACTCTGAGGTGAGTTCCTGATTTAATTTAATATGTGGATGTTGCTAGATTTCTGACTGCTTTACTAGTTTTTTGGTTCCCATCGTCCTGCGAGAACTTGCATCGCCATTAAGGCTCTTCCTCTTGGTGCTCACATTGAGATCGAATGCATCGCGCTCGAGTAATATATGTTATATGTGCCTTTTTAAGTCACTTGCTAGCTTACAATCTTTATTGTGTCTTAGAGTGCTCTACTTTGATTGAAGAATAAAATATCAATTTACTAAAGCTTACGCGCTAGATACAAAGTGAAAGTTCCATTTATTATTAACAAAATTAAAGAAAACTTATTACTCCCTAAAATAAATTATGATCTGCTAATTTACAAGACGAAAATATAAGATGATTGACGTAACCAAAGCTCTAAAATTACGGTGATCGCGCGTCAGGACTTCGACTTCTTCCTCTTCGGCCACTACCGCGCTGTTTTGATGCAGGTGGAGGTTGTACAAAACAAAAATCTGCATTCAATGTTTGACCTAGTAATTCCGTACCTCTTGCCCCTTGTATCGCTTTATATGCCTCTTCCGACGTCTCGTACTCAATCAATATATATCCCTATACCAGATTAATTATGTATGAGTATTCAAGCACAGAACAAATCTATATCTTGGTAATTCTAACCTTTACATATCCAGTCCGTCGATCTAAGTTAAGATGTAAATTTCTAATTTCTCCGAACTCGGAAAAAAAATCATTAACGTCTTCTTCTGTTGCCTCTTCATGAACGTTTGTGACAATAATGATCCATCCTTCAACAGCTGCAAAGGCCATCAGTACATGATATACATTCTTCAAGTAGTGCTAAGAGATGGCGAGACGCTTCTACTTACATTTGACGGCTCGCGCATTGAATTGCGCCAGGGGTAATGCTAATTAAATATCTTAGTATCTTGGCTGTCTTCATATTCTTCAGACTATTCTGATCCGTAATACCTAGAATACTACAAAAAGTAGCAATAACTTACAGGAACCCTTGGAATAATCATCAACTTCCATGTCTTCACTCATTTTGCCTAACCTAAATATCAATATCTAAAAGACCCAAGGTAGACCAATATACGTAGCTACAAGTTTCTATTGAGATTGCTGTATTGTTGTGTAACTTATAGAATATATCCAGTTCGTTTTTCTATCATCCTACGCGAAATGGCTTGGTGACCTAAAAGGTAATTATTAAGTACAGGGATTACGCTGAAATCAGTCATCCATGCGTATATTTGATGACTGGTAGGGTATAGCCCTATGTAAAAAAAAGACAGTCATGAATGTAACTAGATCCGCCGCACGACGTTCACTCAAACCACTCACAATTACATCGCAAATTTACCTTGAATGTCTGTAATCTTGCTTAGACAGTTGGAATAGTTGACAAGTCTCATCTCCCTTTAGTTGTTATTTTCGAGGAGATAATTATACATTGATCTAAAATGGCTCAAAGACTTACTTATAGAAAGAGAAATCCTTGTATGTTACTTTGAATAAGACAACGATTATTTATTGTTTCTAGGATGATTAACTAACAGTGATTTTGAACAGACAACACCCGGTCTAACAAGGTCAAAATTGTGAAGACCCCAGGTGGTAAGCTCACTTATCAACACATTACCAAAACTCCATCCCGTGTCAAGTGCGGTGGTTGCGAACAATTCCTCCCTGGTGTATGTATTCTTTCCTTTTTATGGACATTACAATTCTTGGAAATTCAATGAATTGTATTGAATTTTTTTTCGTTTTAATGGAATTTATAGTAACAATGAAATTATTTAGATTCCATCCCTTCGACCAAGACAGTTCGCTACTCTCTCCAAGCCTAAGAAGACTGTCCAGCGTGCTTATGGAGGTGTATACTGCGGTATTTGTGTACGAGAAAGAATCGTTCGCGCTTTTTTGGTCGAGGAGCAGAAGATCGTAAAGAAGGTTGTTAAGACTAACGCTCAGTCTACTCCAAAGGCCGAAAAGTCAAAGAAGAAGGCATCCAAGAAGTAAAGGTTTAAATAAAAAGAACAAAAGGGGGAAATTGAAGGGGGTTGACAACTGTCAATAGAGAGTCATGTATATTTCCACTGAGTTGGCTGTATTTATGTGTATACACTTAATTTATATTAATGTAGCCATTCACTAACATAAAAATTACTGATTAACATATACTTCATCAATCCTCATATAATAAAAAGATCTAACTTCGTTGATTTCGATTCATATGGTGCGATACGATATCTATAATATTATATTCGTTTACTTTTGAGTTATCGAATATCGTATTGAAAGAAATGATATCTAGGCAACATCCGCCCAGTACATTAATATCGCTCCCTATTCTCTGTTGTAACTAGTAGGCAAACATGCCAGTGACACACTTAGTCTACAGTTAGGCTTCAGTTTGCATAGATCACATGTATTATTTAACAAATCCTTCTATAAACTTACGTAATAGAAACATGGTCTAGGGTATATATATATGTAACTGCAGACAGCAGAGATGGACGGAGTATTAACTGGAAAGGAAGACAGCACTTGCTAACATGTAAATATACCAGTCAGATCTAATGATGGATTGTTAAGATGAGTGACGTTGCGCTGGATGAATTAGTTTCTTGCCCTATATGCGAACAAAAGGTAGCGGTTAGCGCTATTAATAGTCATCTGGATTCACAGTGTGGATTGTTTGCTACGTCAACTGATATCTCGACGCGGTCAGCGCAGACGATCTCGCGTAACTCATCTTTCAATAGTTCAACGAAGTCGCCATTGCAAGCTCAGCAAACACATATACAGCTGAAATTGTCACAGTCGTCACCGCAATGTACACAGTCGGAGCTTGCAGAAAGTGAAGAGCCAATAGTCAAAAATGCTGATAGATCGAGCAAGAAGCGACCTGCAAGCGACAGCTTTGTAACCAATAATGCTACCGATGTCTCTAGCAAAAGTTTAATGGAAATGGAGAGTATTGATCCCATGGGCATGAGATTAAATGGACTTTCGAAAGACCGTGCCAGTGTATCGAGCAAGAAATATAAGCTCTTCACTGACGTTGGTGAAAAAGCTGATCAAGGAGGTACTGCTAAACGCACTGCAGATAAGTCATTTGGACATAAATTAGCTATAGATGCACCACTAGCAGAACGAGCACGTCCAAGGAATCTAGATGAATTTGTTGGACAGAACGATCTTGTGAATAAAGAGAATGGGCTACTTCGAAGGTTCATTGATTGCGATGAGTTTCCGTCAATGATTCTATGGGGTCCTCCAGGAGTAGGTAAGACGACTCTTGCTCGTATAGTAGCGTCATCGACTAAATCAAGATTCGTTGAGCTCTCAGCTACAACGGCGAAAGTTGAAGAGTGCAAAAAGCTATTTGATAATGCTAAGAATGAACTGAGATTGACGCGACGACGAACGATTGTATTTATCGATGAGCTTCATAGATTTAATAAATCTCAACAAGACGCGTTCTTACCAGCTACTGAGCGCGGCGATATTGTGCTTATTGGTGCTACTACAGAGAATCCATCGTTTAGAATTAATGCAGCCTTGCTTTCACGTGTAAGAGTTTTTGTTTTGCAAAAGTTGACGGAAGATAATATTTTTTCTCTCCTCAAGAGAGTTTCGAGATCTATAATCGAAACCAAGATTGATGAGACTCTGGAAAGTCAGTTTCCAAGCGGAGAGAATATCACGCCCAAAGCTAGTTGTTCACCAGATATAATAACAGACGAAGCTCTAAGGTATCTAGCTGGACTTGCGGATGGTGATGGTAGATGTGCAATTAATTTACTGGATGTTGCCTTGAAATCACGGAGCTGGCAAGAATTGCAGCGTAGTCGTGAGTGCATTAGCGTTGACGATGTGAAAGGCATACTACAAAGAACTCATCTATTATATGATCGCGTTGGGGATTCGCATTATGATACGATATCAGCCTTCCACAAGTCCGTGAGAGGTTCCGACCCTGACGCTACTCTGTTTTATCTTGCTAGAATGCTTGAAGCTGGTGAGGATCCGTTATATGTTGCGCGCCGGATGATTCGGATTGCTAGTGAGGATGTGGGTTTGGCAGATGACTCCTGCTTGCCTTTCGCCGTATCGACCTATGAAGCGACCCAGAAGATTGGTATGCCTGAAGCAAATGTCATACTTGCACATTGTGCAGTGAAATTAGCACTGGCACCGAAGTCTGTCAAGGTATATCGAGCTTACAATATGGTTGCACATCTTTTGAAGACGGAACCAGCCTTCAGTTCCGCGACAGTACCAATTCATCTTAGAAATGCACCTACGAAATTAATGAAAGAAATTGGATATGGTAAAGAATACAAATATAATCCTGACTATGTAAATGGCATTGTTAATCAAGAGTACTTGCCAGAGACTATAAAGGGGTCTAAATTTTTGGATGATATACATTTGGGCACCCAATTGGATCCAGATGTTAATGAGAATGATTATCCATACGACGAATTTGATGAGTTTGAGGTACCTGTATGATATCTGTATATTACGCTGGGAATGCAAGAATCATACTTTTGGAATCGTCTGTCTTATATATTAGCGCGATTTGCTTTATGCAGAACTATGTGAATTGTATGAAATAGTGTAGCTACTTTTGGGGCACTATAATATGTAAATTTTAACTGACTGCTCACTATCAATTGTCAATTTTGTCGCGATTTATTATACCCAGATATAATTCCAATGACAGTAAAATACTCTATTAGACATGATTTACAATAATATATGTTGTTGCCAACAAAAAGTCCGTGTAAAGCTCCTGCTAACGAAATAAGTGACAACCATTAATTAACACTAAATAAAAACAGTAAAACAAAAGTTAGAGCCAACAAACTCTATGTTGAAGATTAGGAATTAATTACCTTTAAAAAATTAAATATTCTAAGATTGGTGATTTAAGTGCGTCAAAAGAGATATCTTTGAACCCATAGTATAAACCGAGTTCATACCGACATTGCTATTTCATTAATATAACTGTTGTTAGGCTCGATGCCGTTTCTACTATTTACTTTGATTGAAAGCAATTATTATTGAAGCAAATATAAAAGATCATTATTTAGGGAGAGACAACCTGTAGCATACACATATGGTGCCTTCTCTACTGTTCTATACAAATTCTGATCGCTGTTTCTTTCTTTCACTAGAAAAATTTTATCTCAAGTCAAATTTCGTTCTTGTTCGCGAACAGATTTCAATATCAGTGAAATCGATAAATTGAAGCACAACTATAATCCATAAAGTAATCGCGAAGTTCCCGGTCTAGCTTGATAATAGCTTATCTATGAAGTAGGATCGTCCACTTCAGATCATGTCAAACAACTTCAATCTTCAACCAAGTAAAATCAGATGCCACGAAACATTGGAAGAAAAAGCTAGTCCAAAACTTCCATAAAATTATATGGATTGCATCAATTCAAAAGAGTCAAATCAAATCTTTTCTTTCTATATGACACTAGAATTGCTGACAATATTGAAAATAACCAGCAATGTTGTAAATTATTATCAAAGGTCAGATAATAGCATAATATTATCAACAATACTAATATTAATACTAATAGTATTAATAATAACTATGAATGATAATAATAATAAATTATTATTATTATTATTATTATTATTATAGTAGCAGTAATTTGAAGTTTTGTAATAATCTCTACTTTTATTGAGTGTTAGTAGAAAAACTGAGATGAATGAAATTTACAAAATGAAGGATTATAATAAAGAAAAACCTGAACTGAAATAATCATTAGATAATAATCGATATAAAAGAATTTGACACAACAATTTTAACTGAATGAGTAAACAACTGTATAAAGCACAAATTTTCGTTATTAAACTATTCGTTATTCACTTTCTCATCACTCTCCTCAGCTGCATCTCCATCATAATAGTGTCGAAGATAAACCTCACTATCTGCATAGTCCTTTCTAACAACTTCAAGAATGCTCCGAATCTGGGACAAGCAAGCTTCAGGATCGTCAAGTGAACTTGTTCCAGTTTCATCTTTCTTAGCACCCAAGTGTTGTATTTTCTCACATGAATTTTTAACTTTAGTTAGCCCCAAAGCAGCTGATGAACCTTTCAGAAAATGACCAAGCGATGAGAGTTCATTCAGGTCTTTTCTGTCCAATGCACTATCCATTTGTGTAAAGGTGTTCTCTGCTTGCTCAAAAAAATTCCATACAATACTCCGACTGAATTCTCGGTCATCTTCATCATCGTCCATACCAAGAATCTGGTTAAAAGTGTTCCAATCTATCAAATCTGCAAGATCATCTGAGTCTATATTCGAAGGAACTGGTGTTGATGACTCCATATTGTTGCTGTACTATAGCACGAAAATATATTGAACTGTTAAATAAAAATCTGCGCTCAAACAATAGATAAGTATGAACTATGAATTTCTAAAACTTTGTAGTGTAAGCTGTTTACATATACCGCTATATGCTACAATTGATGAGATTTCGTCTGATAGGATATTTCCAATTTAATCTGACGATTTAGAGATTTGTATCAGAGATACAGACGTGACTCCTCTTGATATACTCTTGTCCTTGGAAGTCCTTTAACTTAGGAACAGAACACAATGCTAGTACTCAGTCGGTAAATATCGCTTATCTATATACAAAAATAATTTGGTTAGCCGTCCACTAGGATAAATCTGAAAAATTTGAACAAGTAAAAATTTCTTCAAAAGATCCCATAATCCCATTCCATAGAAAAGCACCTATAGCTACTAGTCAAAAACATTAATAGAAGTCACTGAACAATAACGACGCAAGAGGTGAAGCAACCAAAAAGGAAGGATATTAACACAATCTTTTGATGATCAAGCACAAGGATGTAGATATAATAAAATATTATATCATTATTGATAACCACGCAAGCTCTCTGTATAACCATTTGTCTTCCTCAAACGAAATACCCTTAAAAGCAGTTATGTCCCTCTATTATGACGACAACATGACATATGTAGTTTACTGCACTACGCTTCTCCTAAATAAGCTCGCTGCGTATAGATAGTTTTTGCTTCGCTTCAATTTATGTATGTAAATCGAAATCCATCCACCTCTTTATCTTCATAGATAAACAGAACTTCAAAGATAGTAAACCATCGACTCATGCACCACTTTCATCAGATATAAGGTACATGCCTAGTGTCACTATAGATTCAACCATCAATTTATATCTCTTGTTTCAAAATCAACCTTGCTCCATGACTGTTCATGTTATCATATTAACACTAACTCTACATTTCACAATTTTTCGTTCGACTAAAACGGTCAAGTCACCCCTCGTCTATTGTAACGCATCCACACTCGATCATCTCTTCTTTCACTTCATCTAGAAATCTTCGTCGCGCCCACCTCTCCACAATTGCTCAAAATACAAAAAAACAATTTAAAGTATCAAAAGCGCATCGCCTAGCTCTCATATACATACCCAAATAACAGGATTTTCAAATAAAACTCTTATCCCTTACGCTTATGCAAAGACAGTAAAGCACTATCTTACAGTAGTATACTTCTCACTTACGACCTGCGACAGTGAGCGACCAGATAAGCAGTCGATAAAGCTATCAAAAAGAGCAATTAATCGAGGAAATGGATTAAAGCTCTATCTATGTGAAAAAGAGACAGAAAAAATATCCGCCGTGGTTTGCCAGTTAATACAGTAATCTTATTCAATAAGTAGACAGCCTAACAAAACGTTCGATAAAAAATTGTTAAAGAAAAGTAGTGCGCCTGAAACAGATTTTTTTTTAAACACAAACGGGGATTTATTCCAAAATCAAGTTCAATGACACAATACTATCCACATAATCCAGAGTTATGTATCGGCGTTTGTTGCTCTATTAGGACAGAGATAAATTGCAGCAAGAGTGAATGAAAAAATCCTGTGAAATAATAATACCTTTCAGCGCACCCAAGATTTTGGCGAGAGCGGCTATATCAACACTCTGAGCACGCTAGCGTTAAAATGTTAGTCTAGTCAATACGTCATAGCACATGCAGCTCTATTCAACCGGTTGAAGTTGTGCACTATATGTCACGCCACGTCGCACTTAAATTGGAATCTAATAGAACGCAAAGACGGTAGGCACTAAATAGTACCGATTTATGTAAGCAGTAACATAAACTAAAGGAGACAGGTTTTCGGAAATTTTTATTGATTAACTATGTCGGCGTATTTTATTCGTTTAGCTACGATTTTTACTTTTCACTACTGCTATGTAATAGCGCTTCATTTGGGTCTAGGTGGCAGAGGACAGTCTATCTGGGACGTCTGTTAGGGTTTAGTTTACCCCTGCTACTACTGTTCTAGGGCTAGTGGTCTTTCGCTAGCTGTGTCGGGCTTGAATTTACTTGCCAGTTGTGCAATACTTACATAAGCCGCCCGTGTATTAGCTTGCTATACTTTTACACTACTGGCTGGCTTGCTGGCCGATGCGTATAGCAAGTACTTGTGAGACTGTGTGCGTTGTGCTACTAGGAGTATGAGAGACAGCTGTGCAAAAAAATCGCGGCGCTTTTCCGTGAAGTTTGACAATATAGATCGCGGACTGGCCTCTAGAGAGATAGAGAGATAGTCTGTCGACATAGTCTAGCACTAGACTATTATCAGATGTGAAAGTCATGGTTAAGATACCCAGCATACAAGAGTAAGCTCTGCGAGAAGAAGTTCTGGATGCTAACCAGATCATCAGAATATGTTGGCGGCAGTAGACGAAAAAGCGATCATCGGCGACAATGGTCCATCCAGTTCATGGATATTTGCGAGCGGAGACAGGAAATGTTGGTCTCGAAAGCAAGTGCTGCCAAAATCCGCAAGTCTGCTGCTAATACGTGACTGCGAAGACCAACCATCTGAACTGGACCTCTCTATATGGAAGAGGGTCCGCTACGAGGTCAACATCCTACCTGCCCATTAGTGAATGTTGATTTTTAGTGCGGCGTAGAAATAAGAATGTTTACCGAATAACGTGGTGCTGCAAGCCAAAAAAGAATGTGGAAACCCGATGCTATATGTTCCGGCATATTTGACATCCGCTCTCAGTACTCGGTTAAGACCTGCTTAGTAACCCTTCTGTAGCCAAATACAAGTTGCAGTCCACTTAGGATAGCTATCAGTACCTGGCTCATAAATCACATAGACGCCATAGTCCGCATGCTACGCCAGGGGCATCTAGACCCGTCCGCAAGTTAGTTGCGTACATAGTCTTTTGCGAAGTTGTAGCGAACGATACTTGTTATCTAGGCGTGCTCGTCAACCGAGAGGTAGTGGCAATTTCAGCACTACTGTAACGATACTCCGCGGAAATAATTTCATATCAACGACAACGGCACTACTATAATTGTAGTCAGTAGCGGATGCGGGAAGAAATGATGAGTACATTGTGGAAGGGCACCAAAAAAAAAAAGAAAATGGAGAAAAAGTTAAATAAAATTAAACATACAAAAAATTATATTAGTAAACTCAATGATTAGTAAAGCTCTACGATAACAAAACACCAATCATGGGAGATTTCATGTCTGACTACCCTGCTTTGTCTTCTCAAATATTGTCTTTATCATCTCATTGCCCAGCTTAGTGGCGTCTGCAAACCGTGGCGCAAAGTATTTTTGAGTGGCTTCGAACTTCCTCTGATATAATTTGAATTCTCCGTAAACTATGATATCGCTCCACGACCTCGCCGCAACGGTAAACTCAAGATCGTCAGCTCGGAATGTATCGTTGTGTAGAGCTACTTTTATACAATCGTCAAGTAACCCTGGTTTTTGGAAGAGATACTCAGTAACTCCGAGCCAGATACGGAACAATGGTGTAGAGCAAATCATATGGTCATACGGAACAATTCCTAGTTTCCACCAGCAATCGACCATTCCGAGTAAACTTAGATGCGAGTTTGGTGTTCGTGATTCTGGAGGTACATTACTCAGAGAGAATTGCTCCAATAAGTCGTCTGATAGGAGTAGTCGATGACTTTTTGGCAAGCCTCCAAAAACTGCTTCTTTAGCCTTGTAGATCCTCTCGCGTAGCTCTTCCTCGCGATGCTCGATCATCAGGGTGAATAATTCCGTCACACTCTTGGAGTATTGCAGAATTTGCTCATGTGCTGCCGGATTCGTGATTGCAAGGCCTGCATATACATGCCACTTGTTGGAGTAGATTCTCAGGGAAATATTAATCTTCACATTTTCAATTCCACCTACGTAACGCGATACTTCCCAAGGAAACTGATTGTTTGCGTGCCAGGCTACTCCCATACTTAAGAAAGCAGCATGCGTTGCAGCCTGTGTATCTGCAGTAATTTTGTCATGCTCTATAGCTGTCAAATATACAAATTGCGAGTTAAAACAGCTGAGTACTGCTTTAACTTTTGATAGTGATTCATCAGATGCGCGATGCTGAATGAGCACAAGTGGCTGACCTCTCGTATCAACATTTGGTCCATGCAACGAATGACACGACACGATTTCAACATCATCAGGCAAATATTTCTCAAAAGCAGAGATTTCCGGTGCCTTACATGATGTCTGGCCCCCGACAATAGCTCCTAATTTCGTAGCTAGAAAGAATGGCGGTGCATGTCAATTTTATGCTCATATCCAATCTGCATCTTGCAACATTCATATTACTTACAGGGGCCGTACGCAGCAACGATATTCGATATATTTTCTGCCTCGACAGAATATATTATATAATCACTTATTCGTGAGACATAATGTCCATTTTTCAATATTCTAATATTCGGATCTAAGAGATAGCAAGATCTTTAAGTTAGCATTACTCGTCTCCGTCAAGTATTCAGCACTAGTTGACTTGCGCGCGACAGAACTTGTCAAATAGCAATATATCGTCAAGTCCATTTAGGTAGTTCGATCACCAATCACAGATGAATGCCACTTACTTTCCTTGTATTCTTTCTCTAATACATCGAACTTCTCCTGCTTATCACAGGCATTTATGCTAAAAGAATTCAGTCAGGTGGTATATGTTAGTTACCTATACTCTACTTTCGGCCCAATGCACATCTGTTACGAGTCTAATGATAGGGAATATCACTCTGTGGATCAAGTAAGTTCGAGTACAGAACTGACAATCTACTTTCGCTTACATCCCCAGGTAACTCCATTCTTGCAGTTCTTTCTAAGCTCGTAAACGAGGCATAAATATTACCCAGATGTAAGCAAACCGCTAACAGGCTTGCTAGTAGATCCTATCAATCAGAGTAGTCAAAATAATCAAGCTTTGGAAAGCGTGCTTTCAGAATACCACAGAGCATGTGTCAGGCCACCTTTTTACTCTGTATATTTGCTTACCTCCATCCTGCAGCTGAGAGTCTATGGGCATACATGCGACCCATATCTCCCATGCCAATGATTCCGATTTGGAAATCAGACTTATCAATTTCTTGATTTTTGCATCCAACCATCTTCATTATTCCTCTGTATTCAGTTCCTGAACTTTAGCGTAGAGGCACATATATTATAGCAGTTTGTTGGTATCTAGCTCTACTCCCTCACTTTTGCTAACAGTCATCTATGAATCTAAATTGTCAACAAGTTCTAGGTACACAAATCAACATACCCAACCCTGATGCCACTTAAGGGTTTGTTTACCGTCGATGAATCGGTGGAGGAACAAGAAGGACAATTGAGTAGCGTTTGCAGCTACAAATATCTTGAAGGAAAAAGTTTGAAAGGTCACAAATATTTAGAAATCTATATGATCAGCGTTACGAAAAATGGCGTGGAAGTTGAAAGAATGAAGCATATTTTTCATGTAGCTTTCGAGAGCCCTTTACATTCGTTGTAGGTTTTCTGAATTTTGCATTAGTACTATGCTAAATGTCTCTCTGTGTATAATATAGTCATTCGATACAAGCCTCGTTGTAGCTTACGAATTCCGGGTCTACCCACTCTCTGGACAGAATTACCTAATCTATATATCTATGTTTCGCAATGTAGTTGTATAGAGTGATGTAATGGGGAAAAATGAGATTGCTATCGAAGCTCAGACGTGAAAGAAAGTGTAATTGATTCGTTTACATTTCGGAAGTTGCTAAAGGATCTTTCCCATGTTACAGCTGATATTTCGGCACGATACGACCACAATGTAGATTCGTTAAAGCTCACAAGATCTTTCATACCTACGCACTAAATTGAAACCTGATTTCACAGTTGAAGTGGGCAAATCAGGACCAAGACGTCATACAATTGATTAGAGAATCATACATGCATAGTCGATAGCTATTCAGGTTACATGACTATGAATCACTCGCTACTCATTTGTGTCTTGTCCTGTCAAAACAACCAGAAGCTAATCGTGAGTAAAATAAGATTTTCAGATTTTATAATTACCCGCTGGTTTGCTCTATCTCATCGATAACAGATGCTTGAGCTGTATGTATATTTTATGCAGCCACTACTGTACCATTTGCATTCACTCTCGTCAGTTTAAGCTAGTCCCTAGTAGCTTACCTGATCTACACCTAAGTTGTTCAGTCTGTTTATAAGATCAAAAGTTGGTTCTCTCAGCGATAATATATAACTGATAAATGTAATTCTTTGGCTCTTCGCTTCAGAATATTTCCCCATCAGATTCTATAGCACATTCTTTTTTCTTTGCAATTGCTCCTCCTGAATACTCGGTGGCTCTCATCGAATATTCGTAGTCTTATAGAACAGAGATTCTTAATTTGAACTGTCAAATGAAAAGTTGTGGTACTCATATGGGCTTGTCTCTCCTAAAATAGAATTTCAGGGACCAAAAAGTTCAATATCCATGTAATTTCTGCCGTTATACATATGTAAAAGAAATATGAATAGTCCGAATGTAGCGGCTTATACCGAATACAGTATAATTTGTAGTCAACTATGTGACTGAGCCACATGAGTCTCCAAAGCACAGACCATATGAGAGCCACATTCATCGCTACGGACATGTGCGGATTACGCTCCACTTCATTCGGACATCGCCGCCGTACAAGACCGAGAAATCACAAGAAATACGCCTTATCGCATTACAAGAAGGAGGTTTTTTAAGCTATAAACTTGGACTTTAATTTCGAATCTCACCTGTTTTTATAGAGATAGCAATTATCCGACAGTTAATTAAAGCATTACGTTGTGTTTTATCTTAGTTGTATTATATACGCACTATACAGATAAGATCAGTCGACACGACATTAACTTATTACTCCGTGTTATATTGCACACATCACATATATAAAGCTGATCTCACCTCTTACTTCATTTTCATTTTTTCATAATTTGCATATTGCAATCTTAGCTTGACTAATCTCAGACGACAATATATTCATTGGCTTTTGGTTTCGTCTACATTTACGACGATCAAACTCATACGCTGATATATCTTACATCGAGCGATCCTTTCGCTTCTGAATAATAATAATATTAGTTCATTCATCTTTTAAATTGGTTAAGCACAGAATGGCTAAACTCGCTGCCGCACGTTACGGAAAAGACAACATCAGACTTCTCAAAGTCGACAGAGACTCTAAGAATCCGAAATTGCAGTATGTCAATGAGTTCACAATCAGGGTCATGCTTGAGGGTGCTATTGACGCTGCCTATACACATGCTGATAACACTCCTGTCGTCACAACTGACAGTATGAAGAATACCACTCATATTCTGGCGAAGCAAAATCCAGTCTCTCCACCAGAGTTGTTCGCTTCTATTCTTGGTACTCACTTCATAAAGACTTACGATCACATTGAGCGATCTTACATTCACATCGTTCAGCACAGATGGACTCGCTATGACGTTGATGGTTCTCCGCATGACCATTCCTTTATCCGAGATGGCCAGGAAATCAGGATTGTCGATGCTGAAGTACATAAGGACGGTACTATAAAACTCTCTGGTGGTATTTCTGACTTGCTTGTCTTGAAGTCAACCGGATCGGCCTTCTATGGTTATGTCAAGGATGAGTATACCACTCTTCCAGAGACTTACGACAGAATAATGTCAACTTCTGTTGATGCCATGTGGAACTGGAAGACATTAGAGAATGTGGAAGCCGTTAGAATGGCTGCTGAGAGCTTGGAGGAGGGATATCAATCAGCTCGTTCTATTACATTGAAAACATTCGCTCTTGATGATTCCGCAAGCGTTCAGGCTACTCTGTTTAAGATGTGCAAGCTTATTTTGGCGAGCAATGCTGATATCACAGAGGTCTCATACTCTCTTCCTAATAAGCACTACTTTGAAATTGATCTTTCATGGCATAAGGGTCTTAAGAATACTGGTGCAGATGCTCAGGTATATGCTCCTCAGTCCAATCCTAATGGCCTTATTACTGCTACCGTTACTCGCGACTAAACAAAGATCAAATAAACAGTATTTTTTTAATTTCTCATATGTCTTGACTACTTTGAAGCGGTAATTTTTTTTGTAGATTTTTTTGTATTCAAGTTATCTTTGAATACGTGATTCATGTTTTGTTCACTATATTACATGAGCAGGCGCCTTGTTTTGTCTAGCTGGTTTGTTTCCTGGGGTATCTATTTCTAGTCGTTTATTAAGTAAACTTTAGCACTTCATTAGCTCTCTTATATTTAATAGCTTAATTATTTTTGGCAGTTATCCTACTATATCAGAAAACTGACTTCATGTCATTCCTATGTTCTTAAATTCAAATGAGTATTGAATATATCTATTTACCGTATAATACATTGTTTTTTTATTTCATACTAAAAATAGCTTGAAACCAATCTCAAATCAGACAATAAAATAGATTTTTCCATAAATCGTTATATGCTATTCTCGTTTAGTGTGACTCTTATTTATCTTAAACTACATAGCGTGTCCTTGTAGCGCAACACGATAAATATGTATGATCTCAGGCCGAGAACATATCAGCCATATGAGTCCACTCAAGTTTGCAATTTGTTATTCTCAGCGCAATTTTTCATTAGTAAGACTATTCCAAAATACACTATAGCCGTAGCAACTCCTAGAATAGTATTGTAAGAATTGATAGAGCACCGTTTGAAGAGTATGAGATCTCTATCCTTTCAGTAACCTCGAAGCCAGTATTTGCACCCGCATCATCAGAAAAGGTACTGAACAAGGACATAAAGGAAAAATAGCAATCCAAAGCGCACTAAAGATAGGAATAGTATATCGATGGAATGAGATCTAAAGCTCATAGATAATAGTGCAATTCCTGTTATCTTAGCAAAGTAATAATAGCATGCATGCATGAGCTTAGTAGGTAAACCAAAAATTCCCGGAAAATAGCTAGACGACCATATCTTGAGTATAGATGTCTCAATATTTCTTTAATGCTTGAAGTAAATACTAATGAGGGAGGGCACCTTAAGGACTGTATAGCTTTTATCCATAAGTCATTTCTTGTTCATGAGTCCCAATAGCTCTTGGTCGATATCATATATATCGTAATTATATGTTACGTTGTATTCCTCGGGAAGATTGGACCAGACCGCACAAAATATTGTCTATCGATGTTTCTAGACTGTCATTGCTGATTATGATCATATCAGATCACTCCACTGTTATTCTTCAGTAATTTGTTACGGATGACTATAATACCGTCAATATAACTTATAGGAAAAGAGGGAAAGAGAAGAGCGGATCAGTTGTCATAGCTTACAGTTTATCATATTCAAATCACGTGAGTATTGATCTTGTATTGCGAAAATCGAATGCAAGCAAGGAAGGTAGAAATCAAGCCGTTTATCAGAATCTTACAGGCATTAAATATATATTTAAATGATCTTATGTATATAATTCATGGTCTACTATAGGTACTCTTTTCTAGCATATAGAAAATATAAACGTGAAATTTAACAGTATAAACTTTGGTACAGTATTCATGAACTTCTATAGTGAACGGTTAGAAGACGGAATTACGGTTGGATAAATCTCCAAAACGCATTCTACCATTTCATTCTATCCGATCATATAGAACTTTCATAGATATGATCGAGAATTGCGTCCATGAGGCTGATCACTTACAAGATCAAGTAAATCAACTATGTAATTCCGTAAAGGGCCATTAACAGCAGCTACGCCAATTAGGGATTCTTCTAAGCCCATAAGAACTTTCTTGCCCGTCTGGCTGTGAGCAATGTTACGAAGAATCAAGACTGCAGTCAATGGAATACCAGCGGCTTCTCCCCTTTCATCCACAGTAGTAGGTCTGTTGACCAATACAACTTTGCGCTTAAGAGAAACTGCATCATCCAAACTATCAAGTTGCTTCCGTGGTTGAGAAATACGAACTGAGTATGGTAGAGGTTTATTTGATTCTGAATCTGGAATATGCGTCTTCACATGCGAGATTACTTCCCGTCTATCAAAATTTCCGCCATCCGCAGAAAATCTATTGCAATTGTTCCATCTGCAAGTATATTTTACCCGTGTCTTGTTGACCGTCGATTCTATTGCGCTATTTTCTGTTGCATCTTTCATCTTTGTGTCTTCCCCGTATGGATTAGACTTGGTAGTCGACACCACATCTGCAGTCGTTTCAATAGAGGATACGCCATTAGACGCGGCCGGACTTATCGAGTTTGAGTCTGGCTTTTGAAGTTGACTGCTCTCATGGGAAGTGTTTATTAGTCCCTGATTAGGATGGAGCGGCTGACTTGCTGGCTGTGAAGCTTGTGTAGATTCAGAAATTTCAGTAGCCTGAGAGGCAATATTGGAAGAAGATACAGCACATGACTTCTTCACATTAGGATCCGGGATGTGAGTAGATAAAATGTGGGCATAGAGATCCTGAACAGACGGAAACATGGCATCACACTTCTCCTCGCCGCTTTCATCGATGGACCATAGACATTTAATATACAATTCGCCCTTGAGCGAGAGAGGCTGCTCTCTAGGTCGAATACCCTTGATAATAAACTTTTGTTGGCCCTGAGGAAGAGTCACTACCATTGCAGCTGCTCTCCGGAAGGCATTAGTAACATTTTTAATAAAATCTGCAGCCGGGAGAAGCTTTTTTCCAAGTTTAATGTATTCGTCGAATCTCGATTCATATGCCTTCCATAAAGCAATTTGTGTTACATCACCGTCTGGATCATCCTCAAAAGAGCATCTCATCCATTGAGTAGCCCTTTCAGGCTCAGGAAATAGAAGCAAATCGCGAACTAAATCATGTGGAAGATCCGGCGGACCAGGAGGTGGTGCTTTATCGACGATAGAGTGTTCCGGAACACTGTCATCTTGAGACGATACTATCCGACCATTGGCCTGAAAAAGTAGCAGACGTACCAGTTGTTGTACCGGTTCACGCCACTGTACAATATCTACCATCAATTCTATGTTCTCAGGGAATGCTGTGTATTGGTATAAAAAATCGAGAACAACTGACAATAGCTCTTCGTCATCCAGTAACAGTAGTGAGCATATGCGCATTATCATTCGCGAATCTATGGCTTGAGTCAAATTTCCCTCGACGTTAATAACAAGTCTCGCGATAGCTCGTAGAGCACTAGTAAGTACACCTCTATCATCACTCGCAAGAAATCCTACTAGAACCCTGAATAATGGATCCTCACTAGAATGAGGATGAATAAATATTGCAACAGATTCCGTAATATCCAGAGCATATTGTCGGAGCTCCACTAGACTCGGACGATCTGGCAGAGAGAGGACCTTAACTAAAGCGGATTTTGTTTTTAATATATACGCCAAGTGGCGTGCATTTTCTGGATTTATGGTTGAGTTTCTCAAAATCAATGCTGCTTCCAATGTCTTGTCCAGACGCGTGCTAACAGAATCTGCATTGTCTTCCTCATTATTCAAAACGAGTCCCATGTCATCCTCTATGGTTTGCTTCTGTCCGTCCTTTGTTGATACTATATACGTATCCAGATTTTCAAACTGCCCTGCGCTATCTAGTTTTTCTAGCAAAGCAGGTGCAAGCGCAGGGTTCATATCAAAGATTAGAGACTCTGGGGCTTCAAACGACATTCGCACTAGAGATTGCAGCGCCCAATCCATTTCGGACGGGATGTTCGAGCGGATTGCGAGCGCGACGCGATTCATCCTGTTTGATATATTCTCTAGGTTTAATATTAGGTTTAATCTTTCTTCCTGGATCAATATAAACACGCGTAGAGAAAATGCATCGATGGCTTGCTATTATGTATTGTATCCTTTTTCCTTGAATCTGGTCGTAGGTCTGTTACAAGGCAGTATCTTCACCAATCGCTATTCCAGTCTAATCGGGAATATCCCTTTCGAATCGTCACGATATATTTGTTTGCGATATTGTCGTTCAGTAGATTTCAGCGATCCTACGTCGTTGAATCGTGTTCTGTATATTTTCTCTATTTTTTTGTCTTCTTTCGTGGTGATGACCTTAATTCTGGGAAGTAGAACAGGAACAGACAAACTAAGAGACGTATTTTTCGTTAGCGTTTATGCCCTAAATAACCATAAACTTCCAAATTGTGGTGTTAAGGACAAAACTACTAATTTTCCCAAGAAAACACTTAAATATTTATTTTGGCTATGGAAGAATATAGCCAAACGTAGATTTTACTTACCTTGTTCCCGGAGAAGCAATCTGAAATATTTTTTTTCTGCTGCAAACACTAGCTTAGAAGACAGCAGCAGTCAGAATGTCGAATTTACTAGGAAAGGTATGATGAATTTGGATTGATAGTGTTATTATATAGATTATGGATCCCACAGAATACTGATGAAATATTTGAACAGACCAGGCTAGCCTACTCAAGAGTATGGCACCATGTCGATCTGGAAAGAGACAGACGAACATTGGGAAGGCTGGCTTCGTCAATTGCCGTTACTCTTATGGGAAAGCATAAGCCTATATATGATCCTGCCAACGATTGTGGTGACTATGTTGTAGTTACTAACTGCAATCTACTTAATGTTTCGGGAAACAAGCTCAAGAACAAAGTCTACAGAAAGCATACGCAGAGACCTGGGGGTCTGAAAGAATTAACAATGGAGCGATTAGCGGCCAAGCGTGGATTTGGTGAAATTCTTCGTCGTGCTGTTAGTGGTATGCTTCCTAAGAATAAGCTACGTCAAGCGAGACTTTCACGGCTGAGGACATTTGAGGGTTCTGTCCACCCTTACTCCAAAAACATTATTAAGTACTGGGCAGAGACTGGCATTATCGAAGACAGCCAGAAAGACAAGGCTACCTAAATTCAGGCAAATATCTATGAATAAACGCATGACTAGTATGCTGAATGCGTTTGGCGCATAGCTCTAGAAGTTCCGTTCAACTACATTAACATTTGGTTATTATCGCTATTATTATATATATTCTTTTTTTGTAATATAATTAAATCAATAACTACGTTATTAATATAATGCCATTTTTCTCGTAAGACAATATGGAATACAATGCCTACGTCTATACTCAATATACCTCGAAAGTTCTTTCTCTGAATCTAAGGTATACATCTACCTGCTCTCTATGCTTACTTTCGACTGCCCTACTTTTTTCATTTTCTGGTTACTCTGCTAAACCTATAACAAACTTACAATAAGGGGTTAGGTGTATATACACTATAAATTAAGCAGATTCTTCAATATTTAGAAATTTTTTCTCTTTTTTCTTCACATCATCAGGTACGTAACATTTTACATATAGATATGAACAGGGTCATGGTACTATCCTAGTAGAATATTTACTATAAATTTAGATGGCTAACAAATTCTATAGTAGTGGTTATACTTAATCTATAAATTTTGTATAATTACAACTGGGGGCTGCATACCGAAAGGATGCGCAGTTGAGGGCTTCTCTTCTTTCTCAAGATATAGGTTGTCTTCCGTTCCCTGCTCCCTTGATCAAAGGATTTTTATTTGATTCTTTCGGTGTTGTCTTTTATTGTGGTACCCTTGTGGTCGTTGCAGTAGAGGTGAAGGATCAGATCTACATTTTTTTGGACAATTTTTTATCATTGTGGTAATTGTTGTTTACTGTAGTTTTTCGAATTTAGCTGTGATATTATAAATAATTATTTGCATATAAATATATATCTTTTATAGTATTTTAATAGTAGTGTAGTACTCTGTTTACCGTATGTATTATATCATTTATTAGAATTGTCTTTTATGTTGATAGTTCAACTTGAATTTATTATGGCGTACACTCTCAATACTTGTTTCTACAGGTAATTTCCATTTGAATGCTTTTAAGAGGAAATATCGGTTGTATTTTTAGTGTAACATGATAGTCTTAAAAAAAAGTCGGCAGTTGACATAAACAACTATTTAATCGACAACATAACGAATTAAGTGCTCTCAAAACGCAGCATGTCATGTCCTTCTTGCCAACATGGTTCCAGTCATATGTTAAATCTATAGTAAAGTATTAGCAGTATTCTCTTAAATGATCCACGCATCTATTAATTTGTACATCAAGAGACTGGTTACCTTTTATGCTAATATTGACCGCGATATGCACACTTTTAGCAAGAACAGATCGAGACAATTCACTAGTAGCGCTGCCAGACAAAAATATCACACTTATAATTTATTACGCCTCATCTTATAGAACTCGCTCAGTAACCTATATCTCATCAACGTGTTTCTATAGAGTCTTTTGGCGGGAATTGACACTCAGGTAGTGATATATCACTATAAGACCCATCATTACGACTCCTAGAGTGACTGCGATCGAATTCAACTGCTTGTCCGTGATCATCTTCGCCTTGCTATATATCAGCCTAAGTTTTAACTAAATATGAACCTAGTAATCGTAGCAGAGATTTTTGATAATTAATCCTGCTAATTTTGCAGCAATGCCAGCTCTAGATATTTGATTGTCGAATGCTATCACTGCTTCACACAAGTCCTTAGTGCGCCAAAATTGAGACGTTGCCAGAACAAAAATACGAATTTTTGGGGGTTGGGGTAATATCTACATACTTCGTTGATGAAAATCAACGACAAAAAAGTTCTATTGAAATTTTTCAGAATCAATCTTTTTTAACTCACGAGACGAGGTTTTTAGAAGGTTTTATTGTAAAATAAAACTATTGAGTTCGATCTAGCTCTTCTAGGATCTAGGCGATTGAACCGGTAATTTCAGTTGTCGAAGCCTTGATTTAGGACGTTATATTTTTTTAGCGAGCCAGGTAGACATATCATAATTAACACACAGACAGGCCAAGTCGAGTAGACCATATTTGCTTGTATATCTATCATCATCTCAGAGAATTGGAGATGCCACCGAAAAACAAGCAAGGAGACAAGACTAAGGTTGCTAAGAAACAGCAGTCTGTTGCAGACAAGACCTTTGGTTTAAAAAATGTATGTTGACGTATGATTGCGATGGGCAATAGAAGAAGGGTTCAGTGACTACTTTATTATATCAGAAAAGATACTAATGTATTTCTATCTTTTCTTAGAAAAACAAATCTGCAAAAGTCCAGAAGTATGTACAACAAGTAGAGCAGCAGTCAGGTCTGCAAAAGAAAAAAGAAGCAGAGCAAGCTCGACGAGCTGCAGAGAAGAAAGCTGCAGAACAAGCAAAGTTAGAGGCTGCGGAGCTGTTAAAGCCCGTAATACAAACACAAAAAGTTCCATTTGGCGTTGATCCGAAAACGTAAGCAACGACAATTATTTATTAGATTTGGTTTTATGAGTTCTAACAGACATATAGTGTTCTATGTGTGTTTTTCAAACAAGGAAACTGTACAAAGGGGTCGAAATGCAAATTCAGTCATAATCTAGACATTGAGCGCAAAACACAAAAGAAAGATCTTTACACAGATAATCGAGAAGTTAAGAAGAGCCAAGATGACATGGAAGACTGGGATGAAGAAAAGCTTCGAAGTGTAGTATTGTCCAAGCATGGAAATCCCAAGGCAACCACAAATATCGTTTGCAAGTATTTTATAGAAGCTGTCGAGTCAAGGAAATATGGCTGGTTCTGGGTGTGTCCAAATGGCGGAGACAATTGCCAATACAAGCATTCTCTTCCTCCTGGCTTCACTCTTAAGACGAATGAGCAGAAGCGGGCTGAACGACAGGCGGCTGCTAATAAACCTGTTATTACATTGGAAGACTTTTTGGAGACTGAACGACATAAGCTTGGATCTAGTCTGACACCAGTGACTCTAGAGACATTCACGAAGTGGAAGCAAGATCGTTTGAACAAGAAGTCAGCAGAAGAGGAGCTTCAGAAGAAGAAGGACCAGGTTATACACAGCGGAAAGTGGCTGTTCGATCATGGTAAATTTGATCGCGAAGAAGAGAGTGATTCGGATGAGACAGATGCATGGAATATGGAGGACTTACGACGGCGTGCTGAAAGCATCCATGAAAGTGACGATGAGACTGTTAGTGATGCTGAGAACACAGTGGAATAGATATCTCTGCTATCTTAAATAGCAAATTATAAAATGTCATACTTATTATGTCTCTATGTTTTTATATTTATATAAACACTAAATTCACACAGAATCAATTATATCATTGTAAACGTCTTTCACAACTTGGCTGAAATTAGTTTAACTCAGACCTTCTTTTAAAAGCAGTAAAAATTTTGGGCAAGGTGATATTGAGAATTTGAATGATCTCAGCCACATGAATAGACTACTCTAAGATATATGGAAACGGATAAAGAAAGCCAGATTTATTGCACAAGAGGGCATATTCATGTCTGCAGAGGAAACTTAAAAGATACGCAAATATACAGCATACGTATAAATAAAATAACATAATTACATTAAAGTAAAAGCCAGTTTATGCTTATTCAGTCTTTGAGGGCCCCTCAGATCCACTTGCAGTAGTATCCAACTCCTCAATCTCTTCATCTTCATCGTCAGAATCATCTCCAAGACCAAGAGATGATGGACCTGCAGCATCACCACCACCGAGGTTGCCAAGTCCGCCAAGACCACCCATAGCAGAACCAAGGTCATTCTGTAGTGCAGAGAAGTCGAGACCGTTACCGTATTGTGAAAAGTCATCGGTAGGAGCATCTTCCTGCTCGTCTTCATCGACCCACTATAAGAGAGATTAACATCAGTATCAAACTCCAGAACAAAAAAGAACTAATTGCTTACCTTGTCAAAATCAGTCTTAACGTAATGAAGTTTAACCTTCTCCTTCGTCAAGCGTGGCCAGAATTCTGCTTTGGCATCTTTCTTTCTCAAAATGAAAAATACAAATCTTCCGGTAAGATGATATGTACTGTTGTCGACATCAATCTCATCATAGAAATCGATATCGACGGCATACTTCTTACCGTTAGCAGAATCACCACTAAAACTCAACGATGTTGGGGTAAGCTTGATATCTGAATCTGCGACGTCGGGCGCATTGATGGTGAGGTAGATCAAGTTCTTCTCAGCATCGGTTTCGCTTGATCGCTGAGCCCACAATACTATGACAGTCAATTACCATCAGTAAAAGTCCATAGAAGAATAACCATCCAGCTTCGTCCACCATGAAATTCTTTTCTGCTCCATATTGTAATCGATGGGCTAGATGATTATAAAATTACAATGACTTACCTTCAGGTGTAGTAGCCATCTTCTATTTTAGTTTTTAGAACTATATCAATATTTTATCTATATATCAATCCTTTTCGTCAGATTCATTCATCCATATATACATGTATCTAATATTATGGTCCTAGTCTGCGCAGTTAATCCATTCTGCATTCCAATCAGCAGCGACTAGGCTTCGTGAACTTCCTATGAATTCGCTGTCTGATATCGCAGACTCTCACTATTCTTGCATTCATTACTGATCCATTAGTTACATACCTAAACTATAGGGCTCTCTAGTTCTCGGTCTTATTTTCCGTCTGATAGGTTAGTTTGTACGTTAGATAGTCAATTTTATGCTCGCTGTACGTTATTGTTTATGTACCTTATTGAAAATTTTGGTTGAGAATAAACAGGTTGCAGTTCTGCCTTGCACAATATATGAATAGCAACCTAACCCGTGAATATTGTCAACATTTTATATTCAACATAGAGTAAAGCTAGCTAGTCAAACCTAGAAACTTCTTCACGGTTCTTGAATTTGGACTAATACAATTTGGATCTGGGACATTTTTGTCAAAATGTCAAAACGACCCTTTGCGTACGAGTCAAGGACCCTGAATAACAGCGAATTACGAGTTAGCCATAGTACTGAATGCATATAACCGTTTGTAAATCAATTGATTGTCATGCAATGGTGCAAATAGATGTAAACTATGGAAATAAAAATGAAGCAAACTTGCTTAAACAATAACTATAAGAATTCTTAATGTATAATCGGATAGAGTTCAAGAATTTTGATATATTCTACATTATATAACAATAAAAGATGATCATTCATCCAATATCAAGTACTATAGCAAGCCAAGGAATACTACTCGGCAGTAGCCGCCGCAACAACGATAACATTCATGTATGAAATTTTCAATCAATCAACATACAAAGTCAAGTTACTAATGGAGAATCGTTAAGGACAACGAACTCCGAGGCTATAGAAGTTTAACGGGATAAGCGATCTCGTGGAGCATTGCGGCTTCCTCTGCTACGACCTAAAATGGCTCCACGACCCGAGCGACTACCTCGACTACCACTGGAAAATCCACGTGAAGCCAATGACGACGTATAGTTACCATGACTAGCTTTAGAGCTGGCAATTGTTACACTGAGTATTTTATCGCCAATCTTCGTGAGGTCAAGTTCAAGAGCCCGTTTCGCGTCCTCGTTGTTCTTGAACGAGACGAATCCAAATCCTTGGTGTGTGTGAAATAGCTCATCTTTGCTAGGTAGTCTCACTCGTTCTAAATCTCCATATCTCTCAAAAAGCTTTTCGATATCTACCTGCTTTGCAGACAGTGGAATATTACGAACATAAAGCTCTCTGCCCTCATATACTGCGCCACGTCTGTTTTGTTTCTGCGAGGGATCACTGATCTTCACTATCAGCATCTTAACAGATTCAGATCCACTAGCTCCCTTTAATGGCGGCGACGGAGTGTTGTCCAACTCTTTTTGAGCTTTTATTGCATCCTCCTGATTTTTATATTGCAGATAGCAAAATCTTCTATTATTGTTGACCGATAACGAAGGAAATCTGATATCAACAATTTCACCATATTTACTAAATATTTGCCGTATATAGTTTTCATCAGCCATCGAGGGAAAATTTGTAACCCAAAGTGTAGTATTCAACCCTATACGAACTGTAACGACCATTCCGTCAATTTTCTTCTGGTCACGAGTCTGAGCCGTGAGCGTGTCAGAAGACTTTTCGAACTCAACAGTCGCAGTAGATGTATCACCCTCGTGGACTATTTTGATAGATTTGATAGGTCCGCACTAAATTATCAATTATAAGTATCATTTCTAAGAAAACAGCATAGATATAATGAACTTACATCTTTAAAAAAATGCTTAATTTTGCTTTCACTTATCCCTGAAGGCAAGTCTTGAACAATCACAGTACTATGCTCTCGATCACGCCCTGTTGAAGATAATTGCTTCTGCTTCTTGACAGCAGTTCCGATCTCTTCAGTAGCTGGATTTTTCCTCTTGCCATTTACTACACTAATAGCATCTGTTGCTTCCCCCAGTATCTGACTCGATTGGTCTGCCGAGGATTGATCCTTATACTCTTTCTGGATCAGAACTGCTTGTTCTGCTCGGCGTCGGTTGACTGATTTCATAAATCTCTTTACTTTAATATCAGCTTTCTCAGAGGAGAATGCTGAACCATAGTCTCTCTCAAATCTAGTATAGTAATCGCATATTCTTTCGGGCCAATCCAGGTTTTTATGAGTAATAGCGTCCGCTAGAACTGACGCTGGAGTAAGAATGTCCCCAGTAGATAGACAAACACTGGTTTCCCAATAGAACCATCTTATCCAAAACTCAGACTCTCTGGAATGTCTCTTCGACAACTTTTTCCAAATCTCGCGTGCACTAGACGTTTGACCCATGAATGTGAAAATTGATATAGAGAGTAAAGGTAAGCTATAGTTTTGATCCTGCACTTTCCCAAAATTTTCATCATAATCTTCCAAAATATTGATAAGTTCTTCATTAATATATTTCACCGAATTATTATCTTTCCAATTAGTGACTTTGCGGCGTAAAAAAGCCAGCCATGTGCAATTAACAAGACTGTAGTCATCAACATTTTGCTTTAAAAATCTAGTAGCCAAGGCCCTCTCCCGAATCTGACTGATAGATTGTGTAGATGAACCAAATCTCTCTCGAGTTCGTATCCAATTTGCCCATAAACATCCAGACCAGGGGCAAGCTTTGACTGCTCGAGAACAAACGCCATCAATAATGGAAAATGCAAAAGAATGTTCTAGGAGAAACAGAATATAGTCATCCCAAACTACAGGATTGTTATAGAAGATCTTTAGGACACGTTCATATAGCGTGCGACAATAATCTGTATCGAGATACTTCTTGGGCTTTGCCAAAGCTGTTTCAATATAACTAAACCAAGCATCCAGATTTGTCGGATTAGACTCAATAGCGATCTCGTGTTCTTGATATTGAGATATTAGCTTTCTTGTATCAGCAACAAGTTTATTGGCAGCAACAAGTTCTTTTTCATAGTTATTGTTATCGTATTGAGTAATAAACGAAGAAAAATCCGAAAACGTCTGTTCAAGGTTTGCATGTGGAATTTTCAGTCGAGATAAATAGAGCCTTTTAATCGAGTCAATCTCCTCTGGCGTAGGCTTCGCCGTTAATAAACTCATTTTCATATCTCGGTATATGTTCCAAATTTCATGGCTATCAGGAAATGAATTTCCGGTAGCTGCAACAGCGTTGCTAAGAATGCTCTCAACTGTACTACGATCAAATATTCGTAGATCTGGTTCTATATTACCGGATTCTTCTTTTCGATAGTTCGCAAGCGCAAACTCGATATATCTTTTCCATAGGTTAATATCCAAGAAGTCAACTACACTTCTAGAATAAAGCTCGAGTAGCTGCACTGTTCTCTCATTCACGTCCACTTGATCTTTATCTCTCAGTGCCACTTGCAGCCCAATTTCATAATCCAGCCATTCATTCCAGAACTCTGCTCCCATCAAAAAAGTGTCTGATAGTCTTTCTTTGGCATCATGAAGCTCCGCATCTAAAGCACCCGGTCCAGCTCTTTTCAGAAGATTCAAGAGCTCGAGGTGATTCGCATATATATATGGCTCTGATGCAACTAGATCTAAAAGGGCTCCCAGCTTCTCGACATCCTTCTCTGTGAATTCTTCTTCATTCTCCAAATTCTCTACATCCATAACGGAATGGTCCCTATCACTAGTCGGAGATGGTGACAATACTTCTGCCATTCTAATATATTTATATAATATTATGCTGGTAAGTATATGCACAAACACCGATATTTATTTCTGATCCTATGATTAAATCAGAAGATTGGTATAATGACTGCCTGCAGAAAACCCTCATAAAAATATTTTATCTTGATCTTCGTGGATCGGTAATATACAGGTGTGGATCTCTTCTTTTAGACAATTGTTTCGAAACTATGATGGTTGATAAAATATTCTCTTAAGGGTTGTGTTAGGTAAATTACACCCTTTTTCTTTAGTATATTTGACATCTCGCGGCACTACTATTTAATAATGCTGCAAGATTAGATCAATGCAGTATTGAATTGGCATTTAGATTTCGTTATATATACTGGTCTATATTTCTGATCAATCGATTCGCATGAGTTGATGACTCTATTAGTAAGAGTTCAGGTTCAAAACTAGACAACATGGAGCTATCCAGTGTGGTTGGCAGGGATTCACCGAAATCCGCAGGTAAGCTTATTTTACTCAAAAATTTATCCAGACAAATTTGTTATCTGGTATCCTCAAAGGCATAGTTGTCTAAAAATAAAGGTGGCCCTCACCATATTTGATTGCTAATTTCATTCGCATAGAGGAGACTATGTCAGATTCTACTGAATCGATCCCACTTCCAGAGAAAACGACAGTCAAGTCTCAATCGCCTGAACACGAATCATCGTTAAGCATTGCTCCTAAAAGAGAGATTACTTCATTATCTAGTATATCTGATGTTGGTATAAAGACGGAACCTTCTGAATCACAGTCACTTTTAATATCTGAGAGTGTCTCGTCTACTGGTACGAAAACGAAGCCTGCTCATCCTCTAAGGACTGAGAGCGACATCGAAAGTGACCATCGAATCAAGATTCGGAAGACGTCACATGCAAGCAGTGAAAATGATAATTCTAGTAGTGCTACACCAACCGACAGCACAAGTTACAGCAAGAATAGGCAACGAGGAGGTGCTCCTACACGTCAGTATCTAAATGACACAGTCACACCCGCTCTTCTGGAAGGAGTAAAGCTAATAGCACGAGAACAGTACGTATTACGCTGTTGTTTGTACTTCAGTTAAGCCTTCTTATTTTGTATATAATACTGACAGGTTATGTGGACAGACCCGACAACCCACTGGAAGTGCTCGGACGATTTTTACTCGAACAGAGTAAGAACACCGGATCGTCTAACTAGTGAATCAAGGTATCTGAATCACTTGTATAATAGATTTTTATGACAAAAGTGTAGCTCTCATTATTAATATTATATGATGGAATATATGAAAAGAAAAACGTTTCAAATATTGTATAATTTTAGTCAATTAATCTTAATAGATCTAAATGTACATGAAGCTTCATGTGCTTACATAAAAGCACTGCTAGATTTTCAATCAACTTTTCTGAAAATATTCCGTTTCTTGCAGTTCAGGAACACAAACCCCCCAAAATCAATCCGATAATTTATGCAACAAGAGCCGAAGCAGTAGCAGATTCGCTAGAAATACCGTTAGTATCATATTCATTATATTGACTAGAAAAGGAAAAAAACATACTATTTCCAGACAGGAGGAAGGACGCCCACAGTCTTATAGTATCGAGCCAATCGGTGAATTCTACTCTCGATCAAAATAAGTCTGAACTTAGAGTCCTTATCCTTACGATTGCGCTCAAGGTGCTTGCGAACTGAAACAGCCTTCTTGATAAGATGATACAAATCTTCCGGGATTTCAGGAGCGAGACCTACAATAAATATAAAGAATTAGTTTCAAATAACACATGGAAGAACCGATAAAGTACAAAATGGATTTATACACTTACCATTAGACTTGAGAATTCGAAGAATCTTGTTACCGGTGACAACCTTAACCTGAGCGACACCATGGGAGTCACGAAGAACAACACCAATCTGAGAAGGAGAAAGACCCTTACGAGCATTCTTAATAATCATATCAATGATAGCATCAGGAGAAAGCTTAAACCAAGCGGGTGGATGACGAGAGTAAGGAGTGGCAGAAGAGGAGATACCTTTTCCCTGTATAGAGATAGATTAGTAAAATTGATTCAGAAAATCTCTTAACAGCTTCTTCCTTTGCAATTATTTGACATCAATAAATAATAACTGCAGACCCATACTACTAACCTTGCTGTGCATACGAGCCATCTTGAAATATGGTCTTTATATTGTAAACTAAACTAAAGAAATTCTTTGCGAGAGAAATTGATATTCTGCTTGAAGTAACCGAATAACTTTGAGTCCTAGCAAGCTCCGCGTCTGTGTATCGACCAAAATGATGTAGACGTTGAGTTCTGAGAAATCGAGGGTTATTTGTGTGTACATACAATTATTATAGGGCTACGTGACTGCGTTTTAAAAATTGAAATTTTAGTTTTGTGCTAGTGTTGTGTACATATTTATGACATAAACGCATAACAAAAATAATATTATCGTTTACGAAAATATTATAGAGCCATATACCAATGTTCCACACCACTATATATATGTGGTGAACAGCCACTTGATCAAAGATTTATTCGTCTGTAATAGTCTCTAGATGGTTTAAATGGTAAGTGCATATGTTTATTTATCTACCTAATTAGAAGTTCTTTGGTTCGCATATTTGATAATAGGATCCTTTTACTGAAGAGAACTTCTAGTCCATTTAATATAATGATGATCCCCCATATTTTCATATGTTACATACATATCTGGCATCTCTAATACTAGGACGTGTTCCAATGACTAGAGTTAGCTTGACGGCTTGTCTGAAAAGTTATATTAAAGCATTCTGCTTAACAAGTTAAAAGTACAGTTGAGAGAATGAGACTAACATATTATGTCAATATAGGTCTCACGAAATATCGCATTTGAATATGCTATACCTCAACTTCATTATTGAAGTTGTCGGTAATATCATATGATACTGAAGAATAACGATACCATGTTGTTACAAATAATCAAAACTGCTAATAGAGAACATGAAACACAGCAGTAATCTTACAAAAATAATTGCACAATGCATCATTTACTGAATTGTCAATACCTTGACTGCGGTATCTACATCTACGATTTGGCGCTCCTTCTCCTTCTTGCTGGTAGATTTAACACGGAAGCTTGAAAACATTCTTTCCGTAGCCATATCGTCGCCAAATAATTCTGCAGCACTTGCATAGTCCTGCGAAACTGTATTCTGAGTTTGAAAGATACCCATTTTTTGACCAATCAGCATTGCAATATGGGTGCCCCAAGGTTCAAGCTCCTTGAGGACTGGCGTAGCACCTGTCCTTTCGGCTTCCATCATCTTTAGCATGTTTATGGCAGCCGTTTCAGCTTGGATACGAGCACCACCAGCAGTCTTGATGACAGGAAAATCATTCACATCGCCAATAGCAAAAATATTCCGATATCCAACGATGCTCATATTTCTGTTGATTTTAACTTCGCCAGCTGGTCCAAGGCTGGTCTTAAATACAACTGCATCCATATATTTAGTATTACATTCACCTCTTGATGTGCACCATAGCTAAATAAATATAAGTATTAACATTAGTATTGTGTCAGTATATAAATGGTCCGTCGAATTTTGATTCATAAGTAGACATACCGTGAAATCAGAAGGTATCTGTCGGCCATCGGTTGTCATGACAACACCATCTTTTTCTAATTTTGCTCTAGTATTAAGCTGCACATCTACACCAACAATTTTCAGTGCCTCAAGAACTTTTTGTCTAAACTCATCATTTACCGGTTCCGGAGGTAAAGTCTCACGAGAATGAATTAGTGTGACTGTCTTCTCTGGGTAATGATATTTAGCTTCGGCAGCAGTTTCACAGCCAACAGCTCCACCTCCAATAATTACGATGTTGTTGGCCATTCTGAATCTTTCCACGTAGCTATTCAAGAAATCAACATATTCAGCTTTCGTTCTCACTGGCGGCATGATAAATTCTTGGCGCTTCCTTCCCGTACTAATCACGCAGTAGTCGAATGAAAGCTTGATCGTATTACTCAAGTAATCAACAGTGACCTCTTTGTCGGTCATATGTGTGACCATACCTTCAATAAACTCGACGTGATTCTGTACATCTTCAGAAAATGAGCCCGGACTTTCGAAGGTTACTTTAGCAAAGCCCGGATCAACTATTGCCCGAGGAATAGCAATCGGACTCATTATTCCTCGACGAGATTCGATAACAGTAATGCGGGGCATATCAAGAGGTTTCATCGAAGCACAAGCAAACTTGGTGAACGAATCAATAAATGCATGACCCCCAAGACAACCACCTATAACCACGATATGTGGCTTGTCGGGCCCTTCAGAGGTCGAGTTTGTCATTATCGAGGAATGAGTACTGACTTTTCTATTAGTGTACGTAGAGGTGCTATAACTGGTAGTTAAAAGCTGAAGGAACAATGAAAAATACGCGCTGTGTCTGTAAGAGTGAAAGCGATCTCTGCACCTAAGAGGACTACTAACTTTATATACAGAAGCTGACGATGGTTTATTTCTAAATATTGCGGCGAACATAGACCAGATCAACGAAACAGAAAATAATTATGAACAGAGAGGACTCTGCTAGCTTTTTAAATTCAGATCTTCTAGATCTGCACGCCAGTTACACTGGTGAAAACAATAAAGGTCAACCCAGTACCTTAAAATTTATTCCGATAGACCGGTCTGGGCAAGAAGAGTGGATATGCGGGAACGAAACCGAAACAGAATTATAACCACAGTATCCACCAAAGAACAGTATGCAAATTTTAAAAAGAAAGCACAGTTTATTAACCAATATGTATTTTTACTCCGTATTGTGATGTGTTCAAGCAGCTTTTCATACCTAGAAGTGAAGATATGATGATATATATGTATGTCTTCACGCTTTTTTATTAATCTAATCTCCTCGGGTTTATATGCGCTTTGAAGTATTGCACCCCGGCGTTAAAGCATTAGCTCGCACGTAACTTAGTCATCGGATCAGATAACTACTAACAAACTCCTGAACGATTGTCGTCGTCGTGTGTCGATTCATTAACTTTAAAAAAAAATGTGTAACAGCAACCGGGATTCACAGGATCTGATAAAATTAAAGTTCATCAAACGTCGAGTTTGCTAAATGAGCCCCCTTTTTCAGCAGGGCTAGGACAACTTGTTGAGTAAAACTGGAAATATTTTAACGATTCTCGATATTAAGTTTCTGAGCAGATTATGCCTCGGACTTCAAGAGAGATTGGTAATTTAGTTCTCAGAGTATTCTAGATATATCGCATTGATAGTAGGAGAAACTAAGACTGATTGTTTGCCCAAGTATTGAAGATAGCAATACAAGGTCATCCTCCGTTTGCTCCGGATTACATGTAGGCAAGCTCTGGCAAATAAACTGGGGTACAGTGGTCTCCTTGGACGGAAAAGTTGGCCTTGCGATAATTTATTATCGTTGTGCAGCTATCGTAGTGTTTTACAATTATTACTAAATCCTGACACGTCATAACCAGATAGTTCAGCTGAGTGAGTACCAGTCGCTCCTGACAGAGGTGCCGCTCGTTAAACTCCAAGCGAGTAGCGTGCCCTGATAGCCGCACCTCTTTATTTTATCTATCTGCCGTGTCTATTATATAGTAGATAGCTAACAAACTGGCTTTTCTCCATGTGCATATTGGACTAACATATTTGTCATTAGCTGCAATACTGAAGGTATTCCTAGAAAGTTAAAAAGTTAGAAAGTTAGAAAGTTAGGTAGCCTCGCTAGATGTCATGCTATTGCCAGCAGTTAAGAGGCTTGAATAATAGCCGGCTGTATGGATAGCTCCATCATCACGATGCGTCAATAATGCGATCACTGTAATCTATACAGTACAATACCCTCATAAACAAACTGTCGGCATACTTTGAGAATGCCAGCAAGCTCTATGCGGGGTGCATCTGGTACCAGATCTCGTGATGACCCTAGCCCTGTAATATTTCTTAAGTATGTAAGTTATACGATATAGCAAGGTGAAGATCTGCTGATGATGCTAGGTAATATTCACATGTACATGGTCTATACAACTACTTCCGTCGGTAATTCGAGGATCTCTCCTCTTAAATTTTCTTACCTGATTGTAAGCATGAATAAATCTTTATATACTGTAAAAATTATGAACATCATATTTTTATGAATTTTCTGTAATATCACTCTTTAACAGATTACTTGTTATATAGCTTTCATATCTCTACACATTTAATACATTAAAGTATTTATCCAGTGTTCAGCGTAGTTCTTAGAAAAATCTTTCTCTTTACGATTTTATACAAGTGTATCCAATATGTCTCTCAAAAATGGTAAGGTTGCTTACGTCTCTTGGAGGAATCTTGTCAGTGGCTACTAGGATGCGAGTTGAAGATCCTTGTGATTAACTCGCCAGGATGGAGGGATCTTGATATTGATGGACATATCTTACGATTTTGGATCCCAAGTCTAATAAAACATCTCGATTTAGATGCTTTTCCCTCGTCTGGAGCGTTTGATCTTATCAAATCGGCTTTGTCCAACGATAAAGAGAAGCAGGACGCCATCAAAAAGGTAAGCGAGCAGATAACTACTGAAGATTAGGAGTTGGATAGCAAAATAGATATACTAATGATGTGTATATCACAGGGAGGCGCAATTTTTGCCTTCACTTTGGAGAATGGAGGTAAAACTGAGTCATGGTTTATTGACTTGAAGTCTTCTGGTGCTGTTGGCAAAGGTCTCGGTCCAGAAGGCAAAAAGGCTGACATCGTTCTCACGCTAAGCGATGAGAACTTCGGAAAACTCATTGATGGAAAGGTAAACTTTATTCTTTCTCTATAACGAAAGAAATTTAGTAGTAAAGATTTCTAATTATTTATTTATATACAGGCAAATGCCCAGAAGCTGTTCATGGCAGGAAAGTTGAAGGTCAAGGGAGACATGATGAAGGCTACAAAGGCTGAAGCTGTCTTAAAGACGGCTCAGACTAAGAAGTCTAAGCTCTAATGGAAATATTGAGTTGTTTTACTATTTCTGTTAATGAATAAACGAACTTAAAGAAATGTCATATGGATCCTGCTTCATAAGCTCATGGTGACAAATTGTGCTCATAGGACGAGCGGGTAGGCTGTATGGCATCCCGTATATGTAAGCGCTGTTTCGGTCTAAAAGATGTAAGCGTAGATCGTAAAAAGGACCCTTAAACCTCGCATTTCTCTTAAACCATTATTGGTTGCGGCCATACCTAGAAGAAAACACAGTTCCCCGTCCGATCAACACTAGTTAAACTTCTATGGGCCTACTTAGTACTGCAGTGGGAGACCATGCTGGAATCGTTGGTGTTGCAATCCTTTTTTTGTTCCTAGCAATCAAAATTCATTTTCCTACAAGCTCTTTAATATACAATGCTCAAAAGCGAAACTTTCATGAAAAGTCGCTTAATCTCGGGAAAGTTTTGTATTCTGAAATTATGAATATATATTTGTATTTGAGATGCATACGCCGATGTAGAAAATTCAGCAGTCCATTTTCAGGGGTTGTCCAAGTTAATAGTAACAGATAAGAGGCTATGCAATTGAGAACTATACCTTCATAAACAGAGAAGCAATGTAACTCCAATTTTTCAATAATCATTCTGATACTAATATGCGTGCTGTAGTCATCGATATATGAGAGTCATATAAAATTGCACAGTAATCAAATATTAGAAACCTATTTAAGTCACTAGTAAAGAAAGTACATGCTTTAAAAGTCTAATATCGAGGGAGTTCCGTTATTACAGCCCAATGACTTATCTCTACATGTTCCAAACATATTTACCTAACATTCTATATCTCAATTGTTAACTTATCTTTCACGTAAATCCAATTGATCGTCAATATCAAAAATGGCAACAGTTCTTGAAACTTTGGTTGCAAAGGCTATCCAAATTCGTGACGATTCATGTGCTAAGGTAGAACCACCTTTGCCAGAGCTACCAGATCCGCTTCCTCTCAATGTCACTGGGCTTGCGCGACAACTGTTGACTAAGGAAGAATGTGACATAACGGAAACCGATCCTATTTTGCTGATTAATGGGTTGGCGAAGGGCGAGCTCAAGTCTGTTACTGTTACCAAGGCGTTCCTTCGAAGAGCTGCCCTTGCTCAGAAGTTGGTATGTGCCTCCTCAATACCCTCTAGTTTATTTTAGTTCCATGACAAAGGTCGGAGAGAATCCGTAATATATGGAATTTTATAGTTGTCTGGTTTATTGTATGCAAGAACCTAACAAGTTTTCTGTTTAGCTGAACTGCTTGACGGAGCTATTATGGGATGAGGCTCTCGAGGCTGCTGCTGCTTGCGATGCTTATCTGGAGAAATACAAGAAGCCAATTGGGCCATTTCACGGTCTTCCATTTTCCTCCAAAGAACATTTCTCGGTAAAGGGACATCGCACAAATGCCTCCTTTGTAGCTTGGGTTAATGATGTTTCTGAAGAGGATGCGCACGTTATTAAACTCATGAAGAAGATGGGAGGTGTGTTGTTCGCTCGTACTACTCAACCACAGCTCATTATGCACATAGAAACTGACTCGGTCATATATGGTACTACTTGCAATGCCTATAATCGTAATCTTAGTTCAGGTGGTTCTACTGGAGGAGAAGGTGCTCTACTTGGCTTCAATGCGACTCCATTAGGTATGGGAACTGACATAGGCGGATCCGCTCGTGGCCCCGCTTCTTTCAATGGCCGCTATGGGCTTCGACCGACCTCATTCCGAGTTCCCATGGGCGGACTTAAGGGTCCTGGAGGAGGAGTGGGCTCAATAACAGGATCAATTGGTCCTCTTGCACAGAGTCGTGCTACCATGGAATACTTCATGAAAAACATTATTGCTTGTGAGCCTTGGTTCACTGAACCTGCCGTCTTTCCAGTTCCTTGGAGAGAAAATGCTCTTGTTCCAGGGAAACTCAAGATTGGAATATTGTACTGTGATGGCGTCGTGAAGCCACACCCACCCATTTATCGTGCCATGAATATGGTTGTTGATGCTCTCAAGAAGAGCGTTCCTGGATGGGACATTCAGCTCGTTGAATGGGAGGCCAAGCAGCACGATCTTGCATGGGAGCTCATTTCTACGCTGTACTATACTGATGGTGGGGCTGCTGCCAAGGAGCTGATGGCTTCTGTGGGAGAGGAACCTCTCCCACTATCTAAGTGGATTCTCACAGAGAATCCTAATGTTCGTATGAGAACTATCCCAGAAGTTAGTGCCCTTCATCAGCAACGAGACGCTTATCGTGACATGTATGCTAAGTATTGGAATGAATCAGGAAAAGAGGATGGGCATCCCGTAGACGTTATCCTATGCCCTGCAGGTCCCACTGTAGCTTGCGAGCATAATACTGCGAGATATTGGGCATATAATGCACAGTGTAAGTTTTTTGATTTTTGCCGTCTTTTATAAATATTGTTTGGGTTTTTTTGTGGCTAACGATAATATTACTTATAGGGAATTTTATTGATAGTCCAGCTGCTGTCTTCCCTGTAACTACCGTCAGTCAGGATTTGGATCTTCCTGAAAAACATTATGTTCCAATGAACGAGCAAGACAAGTCATACTACGAAATGTACTCTCCTGAGAAGTTTGTTGACGCTCCTGTAAACTTGCAGCTTGTTGGTAGAAGGTTTTGTGATGATGTCGTTTTACAGGCTATGAAGATTGTCGAACAAGCTCTTGGTCGCGCATAATGTAGAACTACATAACCACAGTTTCTAGTTGTAATAATATAATAATGTTTCGTATTGTCTTTTGTAATATTTAATTGAATGCGCAAAACAACGTAAGCAGATTGAGCCGTGCTATCTTGGTATAAAAACAGTTGATGCTGATTTAAGGGTTTGTCTTCAGGTGATGCCGTTGGGAGGAACCATTCTATAATTTTGAAAGCCGTGTCAAATTTTTTCACTCGCGAATATTTTTCTAGAGAGCTAGAAGGCTTCAGATTACATTATATCATACTAAGCATTATATTATTATAATAGAATATATTGCGAAAATGGTATTGAAGTCTACATCTGCGACTAATCATACTGTATATCAGATATCTGGTACCAATACTTCGAGATCTTTACCAGAATGGATAGTTCGAAAGCGTCGGCGAGATCTTAAAAATGATGCAGGTATGTTAAAGAGATCCCTAACATGGAATACCCTATGAAAGAAATCATAAATGAGTTATTGAGGAATATTGCTTAATAATAAGAATTTCTAATGTGAGTAACCTTCGGGTGCGACTTATATAGAGTATAATTCTCGGATAGAATTGATTCAAGACTTCGAATTTTCAGAGGCGTCGAATCGTATCAAAGTTTCTCCTGATGGTAATTATGCTATGGCAACGGGAACATACAAACCTCAGATACATGTTTATGACTTCGCAGAACTGTCATTAAAATTTGCAAGACATACAGATGCAGAAAATGTAGATTTTCTCATTCTCTCTGACGACTGGACAAAGTCTGTGCATCTTCAGAATGATCGATCTCTTGAATTCCACACCAAAGGTGGAATTCATACGAGAACAAGAATACCAAAATTTGGAAGAGCGATGTCATATAGGCCTACTAACTGTGATCTTTATGTCGGCGCTTCAGGTAATGAGGTTTATAGACTCAACTTAGATCAAGGGAGATTTATGAATCCTCTAGATTTGGGAGAGGGTATTGGCGGTTGTAACTGTCTAGATATCAACCCGGCTCATGAATTACTTGCTTTTGGATTGGAGAATAACACAGTTCAATTCTGGGACCCTCGAAGTCGTAGTAAAGTTTTACAAATGGAAATGGATAATCGATCCAGTATTGATGATTCTAGTGTTGGTTTAGGAGGAGGCATAACTGCTGTGTCATTTAGGAACAATGGTCTCAACTTAGCTATTGGTACTAGTTCGGGTCAAACGATTCTGTACGACTTACGAAGCCCTCAACCTTTACTGAAAAAGGAGCAAGGATACGGTATGCCTATAAATCAGCTTATATGGTTAAATAGTGGATTGAAAGATAGTAGCGAAGATACTGCATTACTCTCTGCTGATAAGCGAATCGCTAAAATATGGAGTACTAGAGACGGAAAACCAATAACGTCGATTGAGCCATCTGTAGATATTAATTACGTCACTCACGTTCCTGACAGTGGCTTATTCTTTCTTGCCAATGAAGGTTCCCCAATGCACACATATTTTATTCCGTCGCTCGGCCCCGCACCTAATTGGTGCTCTTTCATTGAGAATGTTACAGAGGAGCTGGAAGAAGCACCAGTCACTACTGTTTATGATAACTACAAATTTGTCACGAGAAAGGAATTAGTAGCACTGGGACTTGCACATCTTGCTGGAACTAATGTTGTCAGAAGTTACATGCATGGCTTTTTCATTGATATGCGCTTGTATGAACAAGCTAAACTTATCAGTAATCCATTTGCGTATGAGGAACACAAAGAACGTGAAATTCGCAAGCGGATTGACAAAGAACGTGAGTCTCGTATCAGGACTTCTTCGAAGCTTGGAGTCAAGGTCAACAAGTCACTCGCAGATAAGCTTGCTAAATCTGCAGAGAAGGCTGCCAAGAAGGCAGCAAGAGAAGCACGCTATAAGCAAAGGGCTGCTGATATTCAACAAGAACTCGAAGACAACAATGAAAATGCTACTACTGAAATTTTACCTGAGAAGAAAGAGTCTGATAGATTTGTTGATGACCGTTTTAAGACTGTATTTGAAGATCCAGACTTTGAAGTTGACGAAGATACCATTGAATTTCAGCAGTTGAACCCTACCAGATCAGCAAACCCTACAAAATTTTCTGACGATGAGAGTGAAGGTGACGAGTATGACTATGATTCTGATGAAAAGAGACTTTAACTTAGAGCTAGCCTCTTGCATTATTACATTTTATGTTCTAAAAGATTTTTTGTTTGTTTATTTTTCCTATATTATTGCATGATAAATTATACAGTTGGAATCCTGAGATAGGCGCTCTTTTTGATTGTTATAAATATTTTAATGAATGTACTATAAACCAATTGAAAATCACACTGAGCTAAGCAGACAGACGATTAAGAAAAAGTTATGATATGGAATCAACAGTGTAGGGTATTTATTTGCTCTCTCATATATATACTTTCTTTGGTATTGAATAATATTTGATTACCTGTAAGCTTATTATTAATATGAATTATTGGTATCAAACATATTAGTTGGATTTAATGTGAAGCCATTTGAAACTCTTCCATGTCCGCTTAGATTCAGCTTTCTTAATATCACCAATGTTTTCTTCGTAAATCTCTGTGACACTGAAGTCTTTTATATTCAGAGGTTCGATATGATTGATAGTGATTTTTTCCGACAAATTTTCACGTTCAGAGCGTCTTGGTCTTTTATCTGTATTATTAGGTGACGATATTTGATTACCGGCCATGAACTCGTCCCATATTTTCGACTCTCTTAATTTAAGATATCTCAGTTTTTCTTCCTCTATTTCGAAAGCAGCCCTTGCTACAGATAGTCTTGCAGCAGCGCTTTCACTGACATCTGGATACTGTTCTTGAAAGTGCCGTGAGTATTGTTCTGTTCTGTTTGCCCATTCTTTCCAATATTTTACCTTCGAACGTTGGTCATTACAATAGACGCAGTTGGAAAAAAGCGGATGCTGATTCTTGTCCATGTATAACCATTGATCCTCATCTTTTGCCATATTCTCTTTGCGACATCCTTCATCAACTGAGTCTCTTATGGTAGAATGTATTGTGCTGCAGCCATCTAAAATCATGGAAATCTCTCCGTCTTCGTAAAAAGGACTTTCTGTAGCTCTCGTTGTGAGCTCTGAAAGATCGATCTCAGAGATATGTTCTCTCTTTCGATACGACATATGATCCTTAGTCAAATCTTTTAAAAGTATTGAACCGGGTTTATCATATCTCAGGGATGCATTTTTATGAATTGACAAATAAAACGATGCAGGATCAAGGGTTGGCTCTCGACCTGCATATGGTGCTGACACACGATAGTTGTTGGTACTCTGGTCATCAGATGAACTCAAAGATTGACTAGCAGAATTTCTGTTTCTACCGCGTCTGTTTCTACCTTTCAACAAAACTTCACCCACGATGCGGTCCACTCTATTAGGGTCAACAGGCATTCCTTGCTCAAATACCCGTTGAATTCTCTTTTGATATTCTTGTATCTCATCGTCATATTTAAATACCGGAACTTCGTGGTCGTCAATAACCAGCGTTCGTTGCACACTCTCTGTCAGGGACTCCACAGATTTTTGTGCCTTATTGGATGCTATACTACTGCTAGAGAATAATGATGACGATCTGGAGCCACGTTTTATATTGCTAGTAAGGAAAGGGTCTCCAATATCCAACTGGGATTTCATAATACGGGACATTGGGATTTTATGAAAGGTGTCAAGCACTTCCAGTATTAAAGAGAGTGCAAAACGAACGAAACTGTATCCCAAATAAAATAAAGAACAAAGAAAATATGAGCTGAATAAAGTGTTGCTATATAGAACCGTAGCTTATTTGATTTCGGTGATGAATATAGAATATTGAACTAGAAAACAGATATATTTGGACACAGTATATAGTGTCTCAATTTCATATACCGACCTAAGATTGGGAAATGAAACGATGAAACAGTACAATTTATAAAAGAACTCGGATTTATATAGAACGGAAAATAATGCATATATAAATTAAGTAAGAGCACATAGCATACAATAAAGTCGGACTATCGAACTAGAGCCAAACGTCAATCACCAGATCCTAGCCTTTTTGGTAATCAAATATTCTAAGCAACTCGTTCAGATCCACTCATACGCACAGCAGTACCGTACTTCTGTAATCGCGTTAATAATACGTCTCCCTGCTTAATAAGCTTCTGATATTGTGCATTCTTGTTATCAGGTCGATTTGTTTCAATTATACCATTGACCCTGTCAATGACACAGTTGATTTTCTTCTGAGGAATGAATTTTGAGAGATCACTAGTTATTAATAATATGTTAGTACTAAGATCAAAGACCAATCTAAAAAGATGACATGAATGTGAAATCATAATACTTACTTGTCCAAGAATTCTTCGCTGACACCGAATGCGTCGGCCATGCTCTTCAAGCTTAGTGCTTTGTAGGACTCAAGTAATTGAGTGTAACCCTTCCGACGCATTTCCTTTACATAGTACTTCGAATGAGGAGCAATGTATCTATTGACCTTAAGATGACTCTCATCGACTTCTAAGAGCGCTTTGAAAAACGTTGCATAATCGCAAAGATATAATGAGTTTGTCATAGTCGCCAATGGTTCTAGAGAAGGTGTTGTGGGCAACAGAGACAAAACCTCAGGCGAATCAATTACTTTGGTCTTCAAAGGAACACGACCAAGCGCGACACCTGCGGAAAGAACAGCATATGCAACAACCTCCTCATATGTGCAAATCTCGGTTGACGTAAACGTTGATAAACTATCGAGAAGCAGATCCGCAGCCTCGGAAAACTGTCGAATAGATAATCTATAGATGCCATCATACGTTTTTAAACGATTTCGGCGGTCCCAATCTCCTCCTCTGTCAATGAGCACCTTAACATTCTCAAGCTCCGTCCCAATAAAAGGCATATCATCGAAAAAGAGGCGCACTCTGATGATAGTGAAGATGATATCGATTTTTGATCCAAGTCCTGGTGTCAGATCGTATGCCTTTCTAAGCGCAAAAATGGATTTTTCCTGCATATTGAGCAACCCAATAAGTTAGTCGATTTCACTTTTAGAAATAGTATCCCATTAAGCCATCGTTTCTAAAAAATCCCATTGAATCGAGAATAGAAGTATTATCTATTATAAACGCATTCTCTGATGAATCTAATCGAGTTGTACGTACCTTGTCACCGACACTTGACCAGAACTCGCCAACCTTTACCCATCCTTCTGCCATCTCCATCTCACCGCCAGCTTCTTCACCTTCTTCTATGTCCTTCTCCAATGCCTTAGCATCTTCTTCATTCTTTTCTGCCATCTCCTTGTATTTCGCTTCATCCCATGGTATCTGTGACATTCCAAGCGTTGAATGGAGATAGTAGTACAATGGGGCCATTGATTTGTCGTCAATAGCTTTCAACAGATGCTTCAGCGACTCCTCCTGCAGCTCTGTAGGCAAACTAGGCGTTCGTAAAACGAAAATGTCCTGCGCCAACGACAAGTCTGGATTCTGTGCCATCTTTCTTAGATAAGTCTCAGCTGCGTTGATGAAATCTAGCAATCTTGTATATTAAATCTACTCTTCCTGATCTCTTAGCTTATACAAGTTGACCCGTATTTTTCTTCGCTTTCGCGGGCTTCGTATGTCACTAAATCATCATTTGTGATTTTTGTGATTGTTTTGTGAGTTGGTTGTGAAGTGGCAATATTCTGTGGTTAGAGTTTTCTAATAAAAAAATTTCTCAACGCCAGATTTTTTACTTCCCAAAAATTTTCTTGATACACTGACGCTGCAGAACTCATAACATTATCGAAGTTATTCAGTCTCTTTATATATGATAATTGGAGATCTAATTTAGAATAGACATTTATACCTACATATACATCTACTTATCTATACACAACCATTTATAGTATAAAACTTATCATGAGTTACGAAAGAAGTTCTTATCGCTCTGGTGGAGGTTATGGCCGCGATCGCAATAGCCGTGATGGTGGTCGAGATGGTGTCTCACGATATGGAGGAAAGTTGTAAGTGGGATTTTGTTCTTTGAGTTAGAAGCACATTTTATGTTTTCTCTGTATATGTGTTATAGCATGTCTTTAATCAGAATAGTAATATTTGTGAAGCGTTCGAAAACGTTCTCACTAATTTTCAGTCAAGTATTTTCTAACTGTTGTTTTCTATAGTGGGGGTAGCCGTGATAGAGACTTTTCTAGGAATGACAGTGGAGACTTTTATGGAAATGATAAAATGAGCAGTCTCGGATCAGGCTTGAAGAAACAAGACTGGGATCTTGATTCGCTTCCTAAGTTTGAAAAGAATTTTTATAAGGAACACCCCGAAGTAGCTGCCCGTAGTGATGCTGAGGTCGATGCGTTCAGGACCGAGAAGAAAATGACTGTCAAGGGTAGGGATGTTCCGAAACCTGTTGAGACATTCGATGAAGCTGGATTTCCATCGTATGTTATTAATGAAGTTAAGGCTCAAGGATTTACAGCTCCCACGGCAATTCAGTCTCAAGGATGGCCTATGGCACTTTCTGGTCGTGATTTAGTCGGTATTGCTGAGACTGGATCGGGAAAGACTTTGTCGTACTGTTTACCTGCTATCGTGCATATCAATGCTCAGCCTTTATTGTCTCCAGGCGACGGTCCTATTGTTCTTGTCTTGGCTCCTACTCGTGAATTGGCTGTCCAGATCCAGCAGGAATGCACTAAGTTTGGAAAGTCGTCTAGAATTAGAAACACCTGTGTCTATGGTGGTGTTCCACGTGGTCAGCAGATTCGGGATCTTACTCGTGGTGTCGAGATTTGTATTGCTACTCCTGGTCGTTTGATCGATATGATCGAGTCTGGAAAGACTAACCTTCGTAGAGTCACATATTTGGTACTTGATGAAGCTGATCGAATGCTTGATATGGGATTTGAACCACAAATTAGAAAGATCGTGGATCAAATTCGACCAGATCGTCAGACGTGTATGTGGTCTGCTACTTGGCCCAAGGAAGTTCAGAAACTTGCCCATGACTATCTCAATGATTATATCCAAGTTAATATCGGTTCTTTGGAACTGTCTGCGTCTCACAATATCACTCAGATCGTAGAAGTTGTTACAGAAATGGAGAAGAGGGATAAGTAAGTATTTATATGTGTATTGTAAATTCATGGATGATCTATTAACCTTTTACAATTAACAGACTTATTAAGCATCTTGAAAAGGCTATGGAGAATGCAGATGCAAAGACTTTAATTTTCGTTGGTACTAAGAGAATTGCTGATGATATCACGAAGTTTCTGCGCCAAGACGGTTGGCCAGCACTTGCTATTCATGGAGATAAAGCCCAGAATGAGCGAGATTGGGTTTTGAATGAATTCAGAACTGGAAAATCTCCTATTATGGTTGCTACCGATGTAGCCTCCCGCGGTATTGGTATGGATATATTCTGATTGCTTTTTTTTGTCTGATAGAGTTATTCTATGATACCTGGTTTCTTAATTATTCCATGATTCCCCCCTCTGATATATGGAAATTGCATACATATATTTGTGTTCTCTGCATAGACTATGCAGCTGTGATATTGAAGGCGCCTTTAGAGTTAAGAATATTTTATTCTAGTGATGAAGTCAGCTATGAAGCTGTAATTCGTTCTGAATAATTCAAAAATTCACACGATTCTAAGAAGGGCTTTCCTTTTATGATTTATTCAGATCAGATTCATGCGCTTCGTAGTACATTTGTTCTTCTGGACTATGGTTTATACAACAGATGCATATTCTAGAAATTCTTGGAAAGAGAAAAACTTGCGCCAGCGTCTGAATCATATTGTGTCATTTTTCTTTCACCATACTAAGCGTCCTTAAATTTATGCCTGGATTAATTGCGTTGCAAGGGTATTATATACCTCTTTCTGTTTCGTGCTTGTGAGGTTCTGACAACTAAACTGCATCTACTCTTTGATTATTTCTCTGAAGATCTGTAAGTTGTCTTAAGTCTCTTATCACTTCACGAAGCAATGGTCTATCCTTGTACGTAAACAATGACCAGGCTGGCTGCGAAAGATATTAATGAACAATATGCTAACCATCGTTTGATAAAAGCAAGGAGGGTTATGAAATCATAAATGTATTGTCAGTTGTGCTCGTATTTGCAGAGACATTTGAGATTTGTTATTCTCGATCTCAGAGGAGGCCATGGCCTTTCCTTATTCTCTTTAGAATTGGCTTGGTGAAACCAGAAATGATAACGGAACAGGGTATGTTATTGGATTTTTAGTACTAACGCATATAAATTTTCTCTCATTTAGATGTTAAAGATATTAAGTTTGTTATCAATTACGATTATCCTAGTAACAGTGAGGACTATGTTCATCGAATTGGAAGAACTGGTCGTGCCGGGACTACTGGTACTGCCGTCACTTTGTTCACTAGCGACAATTCAAAGCAGGCGCGAGATCTCCTCACTATCTTGAGAGAGGCGAAGCAGCCAATTGATCCTAAGCTTGAGGAGATGGTGAGGTATTCTCGTGGTGGCGGCGGGAACGGCTGGGGTCGCTCTAATGGTCGTGGTGGTGGTGGCGGTGGCCGTGGTGGCCGTGGATATGGAGGACGCTATTCTGGGACCAATAACGCACCTTTAGGACATCGCCGATGGTAATTATAGTTATAGCTATGATGCCTGTCATATACAGTCAATGTAGTTTGTCACTTTACTAACAGGAGGGTGTACGTGTATATATAATAAGATGACTGGATTTTTGAGTGCAGTAAGAATTATTAAGCTGGTTTCATTTTAATACAATAGGCTCGTTTTTATAGGTCTACTGTATATTTGATTTATCAAATAGAGCTGTTTTAAGTGTAAATCAAGAGGTTACGGAAAAGAAATCAAAATAGAATTGGAACGAACTGTTATACACTTTAAAGGGAAGTTTTATTTTTTTCGTTTGTATTTTCAATGTACTACTACTTTTTAGATCAGATTGTCGTGATTATATTCATGTTAAAGCAGCAACTAGTATAAAGAAGAATAGTTATCTTGTTTCCTGTGGTCGCCTGTTTAATAGTAGCTTTTACTTTTGTTATATGTTATCCAATAAAAAAAAATTTTATGAAACTGATTTCAAAAAAAATTGTCTTTGAATTAATATCAAGAACTTAGAACAAAAAGCAGGTTTGATAGTTTATTTACAAAGAAATAATCAAAATTAGACACCAAATATTTTGTAATGGGCAAAAATAACTAGTAGCGAGGTGATGATGAATAAAAATCACGTAAGAGATTAAATCACCATGAATAGAGAATTTATGGTTTGCCTCATAAACGATATTTAGAAGATTAGAAAATAGATCCACCAATTTTCCTCTTAGCGTCAGGCTTTACTCCGAATTTTGGACCAGTTTTGAAGAGCCTAGGAAAATATTTCTCACAAAATTTTAAGATGCTTGGTGTAATAGCGACTGCAAGAGGGAGTCTAATGAACACCAAGCTCTTGTGAACACCATACGCAATTGCCATTTCAGTAAGGAGAGATGGAGTTCCCGTTTTGGACGTAGACTCAGAAGATTTATCAGGAGTTTGGTTAGGTTCATGATCTATACTAGTACCGTAACTTCCTTGGCTCTTCAAGCCTATGCTGACCAATAACTGATTAACATAGTCTAGAACAGGCTTTGCGTACTCCATGGCCATATGCTCCAACTGACCAACCTTTTCCTGACCAATATAGTGAACAAAGGCAAAACAGAAAGGATAATCAAGAGCTGAAAGACCAAGATAGACGTAGACAACAGGCCAACCGTACTTCTTGGTTAGATTCGAGAAATAGCCCCCAGATGACTTTGAACTTCCAGTCGCTTCAGATCCGGTTCTCGATGCAGATGGATCTGACTTCGGTGAGCTCGACGAGCCCGTAGAATTAAATCGACGAAAGAATGGTGATTTTCCTAGCGAATTACGATATTTAAATATGTTGTTTCGTAGAACTTTCGATCGTGACGACATTTCATTTGAAATACCTCTAGCGGACTTAAACTGGAACCTGTTAAGTGCGTTAACCTCATGAGTGCCTACAGATCTGAGAGACAATAGCCAATTTGCGGCATTGCTCCATACGAGTCGACGATTCATAAAACTTTTCAACATCTCAATATAATAATCGAATATTAGGAGTTGAGAAGAATATAATAAGAACGTTAAGAGACTCCTCTTGCCTCTTCTTGATCTTGAGCGTTAATGCCGACCACTAGGTTACTGTATAATAAACTTATAATCTTTATCTTTGCCAACTTGGCAGTGTATCTTCGAAGCAGTCTGTTATTATAGGCTATAACAGCCCCAATTGTCTGTATAAATTGTACAAGAACAAATATTATAAATCAGTTTACACTGTATCCGTGCTCTATGATCGTTTTGCTTAATCGAAAGTGTTCGACAATGTTTGGGATCTCTCTATGTAAAATATGAAAATCACTTAACAGAAATCCTCTTATCGCTATACAGCTATATCTAGGAGCGACGACCTATAACTTTCTATAAATATATAATATAACGATACGAAATCAAATTATGTAGTGGGATTCAAGATTTTGATTGAGATTTACTGCGACCAACGATTCTCTCCCGAATAATTTGCCGATAAAATTTATTAGGGTTATACGACAAAAAATTCTTCAGATATTCGAAGTCCAGAAGTAGTCTATACGAGTACCTACCGTCGTTCTTGTCTATGAGAATTGTAGGATAGCAGCATAAACTAGGTACAAAGGGAAGGCCACAATGACTCCTAAAAATACAGAAGATCAAGGACCACCTTTAGTGATTCCTCAACTAAATCCCATACCAAGGTTTCCTCCACGTCCTCCACTAACAGATGCTGAGATCGAGGCTAAGCAGATGGAAATGGGTGAAAGATTCTGGAAGTCTTGTCCCGCGAAAGGTGCAATGGCAGGTGTCGGAGGCTTTGTACTTGGAGGAGCGTTCTCGATGCTTATGGGAAGTATGCAGTATGATGTTCCTGTAAGTATGGGTGGACAACCAATTTCTGATCTTCCATTACGACAGCAGTTTAAGGCACAGGCTAAAGAACTTGGAACCAAAATGTACTCATCGGCAAAGAGTTTTGGGAAAATAGGAAGCATATTTTCTATAATTGAGTGTTCCGTAGAAGCTTTGAGAGCTAAAAATGACATTTGGAACGATCTTAGTGCTGGATGTATTACTGGAGGAGCTCTTGCTATTAAGAGTGGACCACAGGCAGCTTTGAGTGGTTGTGCAGCTTTTGCGGCGTTCAGTGGAGCTGGTATGTACTGAAGACTACTTATTGTGTTTGACAATAGTAAGATTTAATATCTAACAAGTTAATATGATAGTTGAGCTATATCTTAGACGAGATGAAGTGCAGCCACCCAGTTCAGACGAAGACTAAGGATAAACCAAAGTCATAATACACACAACATCACAGGCGTTTGGAAACGATACAAAAAGCACTAGGTCGTATTATATATACGGAATGACCCAGCCATTATGTACATAATTTATACTGCTTACATGTTTTAAACACTTCTCTTTTGCTCATCAAAACTTATCTATTCTTGTCTAATAAATACCCGAAATAATCAAAGCCGCCTCCCGACAAATCAGACAAAACCTCATAGGACATATTCCAGTACGGTCGATTTATTATGGGCTTTGCAAAGTGTGGTTGTCTGTAAGATATGTAGAGTAATTTGCCGTCTTTTTTTAAAACGCGGTTTGTCTACGAAATGAGTAGTGAGGTCATTAGTTGTAATTCTCACATTGCTATTTCTCACACTCTTGAACATACTTACCTCATCCATATATTTGCAGGCAGACTCTTTAATATCTTCAGGGATATCCCATACTGAACCCGTGTAGCTTAAAAACGCATCGAGTGTACCCTGTCCAGTGAATGATTAGTACCTGGATGCTATTTATAGTAGTCCATGTCAATTCTCGCCTACCTTGTCAATTGCGATATCAAACGATTCGTCTTCAAGCGCATTCATATCACGAACATCCATAATATGCCATGACATTTCAGACTTATTCTCATGAAGTTTCATCATTTGCTTAATACATGTTTCTGAGAAATCCACATTAGCTATATTTTTACACCCTGCATCATACATGTCCTTGGATAATGTCTATTGTATAAGAAGAGTATCTTATTAGTAGAGTCGGAAGATTGAGATCACTATAAAACTCTTCAGAACTTACACTATTTCCACAGCCTAACATAAGAACTCTGAGATCTGGTCTATCTATCCACGGTATATGCTTTTCAAGGAATTGTCTTATGTCATCGAAACTCTTAAACCAATCGAACGTTGTGTTATCTTCGTCTTTTTGATATCGTTGGTCCTGCAGAGTACAGTAAACGTTCGATTAGAACTCGCGAGACAGTATGATACATTAAAAGTCGTCTTCGACTTACCCAATATTCTTTGGTCTGTAATCTATCTACTTCTGAGAGGCTAAGATCAGCCATTGCAACGTTTCGCCTTGACGTTATAAAGATCAATAAACTAAGTTGAATATTTTTTTTCACTGGATAGTGCTCTACGCAATTTAATAAACTACAGAATACTGGAAGTTCTAATTCCCAATCTCTATCTTACTTCACAAGAGCAACAGAAGAACCACATATAACCACGCAGATATATAGATATACACAACAGAATGCCAAAGTCTATTCAGACTTTTTTAGCTAGCGCTAGATCGACTGTAAATGCCGGAATCAAGGCTTCCATGAAGCAGAAAATTCTCCTAGTGACTGGAAACGAATCTGCAGGTAAAATATATCACAGAAACAATTCAATTCATCATGCTAATATTTTACGTATATATTAGATCTCGACTCTTTCACAAGTTCGTTGGTTTATGCTTACATGACAGATACACATCCTCGAAAGAAAGCCATTTACGATCAAGTGATCCCGATATTGAATATTCCTAGAGAAGAACTGGTACTTCGACCTGACCTTCACTATCTTCTGGAAAGTCTCAGCATTCCACAAGCAGACGTCATCTGCAGAGACGACTTTCTACAGTCACTCCAGCCATCGGCTATGGACCATTTAGGGAACGTTGATGTTGCGTTAGTAGATCACAATAACCTTCTTGCAGAATTCGGTAAGCTTTTCGGAAACAAAGTGGTATCTATCATAGATCACCACGAAGACGAAGGGTCTCATTTGGAAGCCGATCCAAGAATAATTTCGCCTGTAGGATCATGTACGAGTCTTGTTGTTGAGTATTTTAAGAGCTACTTTCTTTCTGGAGTCTCAGAAGAGATCAGGGATATTGCGCAGCTTGCTCTTGCTCCTATCCTTGTCGATACGTCTGACCTGACGTCGAAGACCACCGAAACAGATATAGATGCAGTCACCATTCTTGTAAAGGCTATTTCCGTTGCATGTGAGGTATCAGGATCAGACTTCACGGAAGAAAAGTACCGTACGGGTTGGTACAATTCACTTTCCTATGCGAAGCAACAGATAGATTTGTTTTGTCTTCGTGACATTCTGCGACGCGATTACAAAGAGTTCGCGGAGCCTACAGGTCTTAGGGTTGGAATCAGTTCTAGTGTTAAGTCGCTCAAGTGGACTGTTGACAAGTTTGGACCTAATGATTTTCAGAAGATTATCCGAAATTGGGCTGCTGAGAGATCTCTCGATCTTTACGTGTTCATGGACTCCTTTAGTGATCCTGAAGAGGGTCATAGACGTGATCTCCTCGTTCTTCCTTGTAGTGACGCAGTCAAAACGAGAGCTCCCGAACTCATTAGTGAAGCCATTAAAGAATTTAAACTTGAACCATTTAAGGAGTCTGAGATATTCCTGGACGGGCAAGACTTCGGATACTGGAAGCAGCGTAAGACATCCGCCAGCCGTAAGCAGATCGCTCCTTTTGTCCGGCGCTTTCTTCAATAGATTCTTTTTACTACTTGAGGGCGCTTGAATCACAAGCAAGAATTTTGGGCTAAATGTGACTTAATACTATAGATAGAACTATTAGAGAAGAGTTAATGTTATCTTAACAGAAAATTTCTAGGTAATATTCACAAAATAGAAGTGAAAATGTAATTTTCACTTCGTTCATCGTAGATATGCATGTATATATATGTAGCCCTCGCACATTACATTACAGGAAGACATAACCAATTCTTACAGCCTCTGAGAGTCGTCTTTCTTTTATAGATCAATTGTAGTATTATCCTCAAAGATTGTGTCTTTGTTTACAAAATCTTCCAAGGATAAAAAAAATTTCACACTTTAAAATGCCTGCCCTTGCTACTACTTATTTTCGTCCTCGGTACCTAACTGGTAAAATGCGGCAATCACGTGATACAATTTCCCCGCTTCGTCAAAAAAAACCATATGAAAAGAACTATCCCGCGCCATTCCTTTCACCGGAATAGCAGTAGACGACATTTTGTTGATAGTTAGATATAAAGAAATATACTACTTACTACGAACATAACAGAATATAGCAATTTATAATTATACAAATAAAATATCAAGCCAGCGGAATAAATTTATTGAAAATGGTTGCTGACGCAGTTATGTACCATCCAACGATCAGTCACCTGCTGAAGTTCATGGACACAACAGTGGGTCGCGACAAGCTGATGCGCTTTATTCAGTACTTCGCTCGATTCTATGCTGCTTATCTCGCTCGTAAGGGTGTCTCAGCTAAAGACGATTCCATTAAGTGGAAGCTGATCATGTCGCAGTTCGCATACGCACGGAAGTTGTTGCGTCTTGGAAAGCCCCTACAGCACCTTAAGGCTGCAGCGGTTGCATATGACAATAAAACTGCTGACGCCATTTTGCGATACACTGCTATTGGACGTCAATTATCTTATGCAGTATATTTGACTATGGATATGATTCTGGTTGGTCAGAACACCAAGATCATCACTTTGAAGAACCCGCAGCTAATCCAGAAGTCGTATTATCGCTTCTGGCTAGCTGGTATTACATTTAGCTTAGTCAGCTCTGTGTATAAGCATGTTGCGCTTTCACAGCGCGAAGCTTCTCTGGCTATTGCCTCAGAGAAGGATGTAAGTGCCATTAAGAAGGTCAGGCAGGAGAAACGCAGCAACCTAAATCAACTTACTCTTGACGTTTTGGACAGTTCAATTCCAATTTCTGCTCTTGCGCTTTTGCCTGTAGATGACGGCGTGGTTGGCCTTAATGGTATGATTTCAAGTTTTATGGGTATTCTTACACAGTGGAGTACTACAATTGCCTAGAGTTCAGGCTGTAATTAGCTGAATTGAATTGTAATTGATGATTGATTTGTTTTTTTCTTTTGGTTGTGAGTTCTATTGTATATGCACTGGTAGACGAAGAGTAGCCGCCTAAAGTACATTTTTGGGTCATGATCTTTACTTTATTTTCGTTATAGTTCACGAATGCATATTATTCGTCATTGTTATCGTGTTTGGACGATATAAACAATTATTTACTTGATTGTTTTTTATTTAATAGTAATTAAGATTTGGATAATATCTGATGTTAGAACTCCACGATATCACTCGTGATATCTACATATAAAAGTAAATATGACTTTATGCAAGAGGACAATTCGAAGACCATTATCTCATCTATATATTCCACAACTATGACCGACGATTTTAAAAACCATATATCAACGAGAGATTTGTCCCATAAATCAACTAAAAACTTCCTTGAAATGAGCGGCACATTTCTATCTTGCATCTCCCTAATTGAAATCAAACTGTAATAGAAATTATCCTGATCATTTCCATAGTCAACATTGTCACTATCGTTAGCTCTCTCAATATTTTCTCTAGATGGCCGATTTGTCAAAATAGACAGAAAGTTGCCATTTAGTGAAACTAGTTGTATTGTGCTCTTGAATGTTACTAGGAGTCGAGAAGAGCATTCACTTAAGATAAATCTGTAAGACTTCCTGTTATTGGGTAGTAAGCACAATAGCTTACCTACACCATTTTCATCTACGGTCTCATCTTGGTCATCTTCTACCTCTTGATTGAAATCAGTATCAATATCATCCGCCCCATAATCTAAACGAAGCTCACGAATTACATTCGAAATGCTCTCTTCGTCTGGTTCTGCTGCTGTATTATTGTTAGGGTTAAGACTGCTCCTGATAGTACTAACTATACCATCTTGTCTATGCTCAAGATTTATTTCCGGTTCATGGCCACTTTCGTAATCCGATAAGTCTCTGCCACCTTCATTCTCAAAATCCTCCCTAAAAACCTTGACGCCTACAAAACACCGCCAGTCAGAGAGCGGTTTCGTATCTTCCAACGCTATATATGAAGACTCATTAACATAAATTAAATTCTCGTAATATTTCCATATTGACTCTTTCTGATGCCATTCTTCAACCGAATATCCTCGCATCACAATTGTTTCATTCCACCCACAAAGAAGTAGGGCCCTATCGTGGTCTTCCAATCTTACTGTCAAATCTAACCTATAGTGCGGCAAATCGAGTTCTTCACCTGACTTCAAGTTGACTATCTGTAGGCCACCGAGCCTCTTACAGCCGATTACTAACAGTTCTGCACCTGAAGATACATCTAGTGATTTAATTGATGATGGTGATTGTCGTTCATAAATCTTTTCGCACGTAGAGGGTTCTCTGCGATATCTGCCATAATTACTAGTTATGTAGGTTGAACAGACCTCAGAACGAACCAGCGATCGAGTTGGTTTCAGCTTCTGCTGATCAGAACCATCTAAATCTAGTTTGTATATTTGGACATAGCCAGTTTTGAATGCAATTGCCAAGCATGATAAGTCATTTGCGATGACCACTTTAGTTGCTTTCCTATGAGTATCTGACGTAAATATAAATGTGTGAGTTCGAATTGGGGGAAGCCGCGATAGATCGTAGATATGAATTGTTCTCAAGGGTACTGGAAGTGTATCGCAATTTCGAAATAATGCTATATACCTTGTACCATCAGCTGAATGAGTAGAACACTCGAAGTGAGGATGCTTTCTTATTTGTCCCTGGCAGTTTACGTGATATCTTGGCACTAATTCTAGACCAACAAACTTCCGACGTAGAAGATAACGATAGAGGTATTCCATATAAGTATGTTTAGTTATCTTATGCTTTAGATCTTCAGGTCTAGAAATCACAATTAGTCATTCAATAGTCATTAGTTCGACATGCAAACTAGATCAATCTTGAGAGAGTCAAGACGAGCACTCTTTCGGAGCACCTCCTCCCTTACACTGTTCACTGTCGCATTTTATAATATGTAATATACTCACAGGAAATTTTCAGGTGCGAGCAGATCTAGCTCTTCCTGCGTTTCGCATATGTGCTGTTTCATGTGTTTGAAGAGGACGTCATCAATTTTGCATAATTTGCGCCATCGCGAGCAAACTTGTGAAACGTTAAGAAAGCTATGGCTTTCAAGAAATGAAAATATTAATAGTAGAGTTTCATTTGGCAAGTCACTTATATAGTACATTATTCTGGTTTAAAAGATGCTTCAATACAAAAGAGGACGCTCAATATATTTTTGCTAATAATTTTATTTACATATTGACACAAAAAATAAAAATAACAAGGCGGAGTTGAAGTTGGAAGATTAGGTTGGGATATTTCCCACAAAACAAGCAGACAGCAATTGCTAATATATATAATTTCAGTTCTCTTCATACTCTATGGAATAAATTCACTATATACAAAAAAGAAGAAACACCAAAATTCCTCACGTAAGAATATATTATGTAAGACGAGAAGAGAAACAAGATCGTAGTCTTCTTAATACTTAGGAAGCATCCAAAATTACTGTAATCCCTTGAACACCATACGTGAGAACATCATGTTTCGACCTAGCTCCTCCTTGCGCATGTCTTTTTCCTTCTCAAGCTGTTTCTGTTCAAGTTCATAACTTGCCATTTCGGAAGCCTTTGTAGCCTCAGCAACAATATCCTCTATAGATAGTGACAAATCGTCATCCATTGACCGTCGTCTTCTTGCAATCTTTCCGGACTGTCGAGCATTCACGGACGCCTGAGTATCTGCCACCTGTGTTTGCATGGCAGTTTCTGTTGATGATATTTGCTCACCACGCTCGTCTTCTTCTGTTTCTAACTGACTTGCCTTGATTTGCTCGTCCATCTTGGCTTGATTTGAAACAAAAACAAGCGATATTACATCTCGAAGAGACCCCACTGTACGAGATAAATCCGCATATGACTCACCAAGTCTTTTCAAATAACTTACTATCTCACTTCTTCTATCCATTGGTATAGGCTTGGATGATGATCCTTTCTTTCTTTTTGCACCAAGAGTAATCACCACGCTATTGTATTTAACGAAAAAATCCTGTATTTGGTTCGCCTTCTGGCCGCGCAGATCTCCATCACTAATAGTCCAGGTGAGCTGGACTTCCTTCGTAGAAGAGAGTTTCATGGCTTGCTTTCTCATCTTATTTGATCCTCTTGATACCATGCCTAAACCTCGAGAAACTTGCTGCTCGGCTTGCATAGCGGTCTGTTTAGCCTTTTTTTCCTGATCTTGTTCTAACTTCTTGCTGTACTGCTCGTTCGACATAATTTTCAGAAGCATAGGTGTGGAGCGTAAAGGACTGTCCTCTAATTGCTCCATGCGCAACATGAGTGTGACATAGCCGTTGGGTTTATTGGATACTGCTTCGTCAAAACTAACCCCAGATCTGAAATTTCCTTCATGATCTACAACATCGACTGACATTGTGGGTCTAGGAATGTTCTCATTGGTGTAGTCTATTCCTTCTTCGATTCGTATAGATCTAATCTGCGGTTTCGCCTTGGAACTTGGACCATTTCGCGCTTGTTCAATTTCAATTATATTTTCTGGAACTCTCTTTGCACTATTAAAATTCGTTTTTCTGGCCATAAGCTGCTCTTTCTCATCGCTATCATTGCCACGTTTCTTCGATCCGACATCACCGCCTAATTTAAGACGCAAAGCATTTCCCTCAAGAATATTCCGCTTGTTATTATTTCGGGGGCTTAAGCGCTCGTTTAGATTAATTCTGTCATCTCTTGTTTTACTTCCCGACAGCAATTCGTCGAATGATTTCTTTCTATTTGTGGAAGAGACTGCCGCACTTCCTGATGGCTTTCTGGTTTGATCAGTCTTAGCTCTATTAGCCATCCCATTGACGGTCTGTACTTTGCTAGATTTACTCTCGTTAACGGTACTTAGTAAAGACTGCCAATCTAGACCTTTTTTCTGTGTCTTCGGAGCTGTTGAATGCCAACTTTGCTGTTGGATAACACAACTAACGATAGGTTGTCGTTTTTTTATGGAGCTATATGTAGCTCTCCGACTCACAAACATAACGTTACTATTAAAGTAATCCTGTGTATATAAACAGATATAGCTGTTAGATTTCTATACCCTTCGATTCGGCCCTTAAATCTAATATTGTTACACTATCTTTACACTTCATGTACTAAAGCTGGGCGAGCTCTGCTTTCTTCTACCTCAAACCTGTTCAAGCCGGCTTTGAGAAACAGTACCCTAATACACATGCCGGGTAATATGTAGAATCTACATTTATGCGATGACATCGCACTGTCTCAAAAATAAATCTATAGAATTCAAAAGCTTACTATTCGTCGAGACGTCGAACTTGTGACGAACTTCTCTTAGGAAGACTAATGGAAATCAAGAGTAGTCTCAGAGATATTAATTAGAACGATGATGAAAAGAAGCATCTCCAGCGGCATCATAAGCACTAGCTCTATCACAGGCGTCCGCTTAAGATGGGCTATCGAGGGAAGAAGATGGCATTCGCACACGCATTCTCATAGTCATGATGATTGGCATGATCATTCTCACAGCCATTCAGTCCGTGGAAGTCAGGAAGTGAGCCATAATGTCTCACAGATAAATACAGCGCATCCAGTTCCCGAGCCACCGCAACCTATTCCAGTTCCGCCCACTCCAACGCCAACACCTCCGAATCCAGTACCTCCTGAGCCTCCATTATCCGTAGGAAGAGCCAGGGATCTAACAACCTCGATGCTACAACAGCATGCTCATTCGGAATCCTTGATTTCACCATTTATTCCTTCCAAAGCACGAGATGCTTATATTGGGCTCGTAGGTCTTTGGTTGACTATGCGGCGGACTGTGCACTCAACAGGCTCAACTTCTGCATCTTCGATCGGAGGTCAAACTGCCATGCTACCACTGGCCCAAATGAGATTAAGATTCTGGAAGAGCACAGTGGACGAAATATTTACTGGATCTACACCGCCTGCTGAGCCAGTACTGGTTTTGATATCAGATATGGTTAGAAATCATGTGGTTACGAAGTCGTTTTTGCTTAAAATGTTAGATTCGATCTCTAGTCGTTTGGGAGATCCTCCATTTGGTTCCATCGCTGATATGACGAGCTACGGCGACGGCGTCTATGCGAGCCTTCTATATGCTATTGCAGATTGCAATGTGGGGCAGACATCTGAGAATCGAATGTCACTAGATCACATTATGTACCATATTGGTTGCGCGAAGGGTATTGTTGATATACTTCGTGATCTCCCGACAGCTCTCAGACGCGGACGTGTCCTCCTTCCTATCGAAATTCAAGCGAAATATGGTCTCCGTGACGAGGATTTATTGAGGAGGAAAGACATGGAGGACCCCACTATCAAGCATAAGCTGAGCGACGCTATTTTTGAAATTGCTACTCATGCTAATGATCAACTTATTACTGCGAGGACGACATTGAAGGAGGTATCAAGCAAGAAGAAACTTAGCGACTCTCAATTCGCACCTTTACTTACGTCTCTGGAAAGCAAACTATTTCTCGAAAAGCTGGAGAAGCAGGATTTTGATATATTTAGCCCAAAACTTCATATGAGACCATGGACACTCCCGTGGAAACTTTATTGGGCTTATCAGAGGAGAACGATTTAATTTTAAAACATTATTTATTCATATATGTAAGTATAGAACCTCATTCATTTGACCATGCCATCTTCGATATATAGTAATAAAAATAAGGAAAAACTTATTAATACTACTTTCCAATTCATATTCATCAAAAAAGGTGAAATTGATTAAAACTTTTTGAAGTGAAAATAAACAAGTATAAAAGAAAGAAAGTCATTTCAAAACACAAGACGGGTGCTATTACCAAGCCAAATGTTAGCAATCATTACCTATATCTCAATTATTTGAATATCAGATATATGATTATACTTTTGATCTTGTATTTCGATTTTGACCCGACGTATGTAGAGAAAATATTATCGCCAACAAATATATACAAACAATAACAATTATTGTGAATGTTATTAGAATATTATCATTACTATCATCAATCATTATTATTACCATTTAATCCGACGAAAAAGCGTGTGGACAAAAAAATTGAAGCAAACGTCATTAATAGAGAGATTAAACCTTCGATATCATGTAAAAAGACCCAATATGCTCATTTCTCACTATAAGATTGCTCTGCTAGCATCATATTACAGATAGTGATTACTAGTGATGAATGCCGATGCCATCACTCTAATTATTATTCGTAGAGGTCAGATACAGATCAATGCAGGTTATGCTTAATCATTTAACCTTCATTTTCGGTTGTCTTTCTATTGGCAATTGCAGACTTAAATGCTGCAAGCCATTCTTGCTGGTCCTCAGCATTGCTCGCACAGAGTCTGATTCTTTTCTCTGATAAAATGACTTGTAAGCAAAACTTCTTTGTCCTCGATAAAGCATCAATTTCCATCACGTCTATTATTTCGGAAAGAGGCACAACCTTCAGAGACTGGTATTCATCATCTGACTTGTAAAATGTAAGACTGTTTAATCTAAGTACCACCCACTTTCGTTTCCACTGATTCATTCTCTTTACTAGCCTCAATAAATAACCTGATTTCAGTACTTTATCTTTTTCCAGCTTTGCTAAATCATAGGCAACACGAGAATCATCAGCGCTCAATCGTGCCGTTCCGGCAGACTGGTCCGCAAGATGAAGCTCCGATGGAGCTGTTAGAGTACCGCTGTGCCCATAGTCAGAAGCACCCGAAGAAAAACCACCATCTTCGTTTCCGGAAAACTCATAATATGAGTTTGCATGAGTGCTTAGTGGTGGAGTCGGCGTCGGCACCGGCATCATAACTCCTGGTGGTGATCCGGGTGTAGATAATAGACTTGGTGATCTTGAAAACAAACGATCTGTACTGTCACCGCGGACCACTGGATGCGGTAATTGTGGGTGGTCATTTAGGTTGTCTGCTGAATTTGTTGCTGAAGGTATTATAGGTAAGCTTTCTTTGGATTTTGTGTTCTCGATTGACATCTGAAAACTTGGACGGAAAATTGACGTAGATGGTCTGCTCTCAGATTGAGAAGCCAACCTAGCAGCATTCTTTATATCATTCACCCAATGCTCTGCGCTGTCAGAGGAGTCTGCTTGTAGGTGAAAGTTCTTTTTGGTGGTAAATACTGCAAAATGTGTTTTTCTCTTTTTATCCTTTCCTTCCAAAATGACTGCTGTCGAAACATTAGTCATAGGAATTATATCCAAAGCTTTGTATTCCTAGTAGATGAAAAAGTGTTAGTTTATCTCTGGGCCAATTATCATTTTACATTAAAAGTATGCAGACTGTAACGCCTGTACCATGTTTTTTAGAAAACTAGCGGAGACTCTTCACAACGTATGATCGACGAAATGCCCATCAGTTTATAATTTAACTCTCTCACACTTCGGCACAACAAGCAACAGAAGCTCCCCCCTCTCCAAAAAAAAAAAGAAAAACTTCCTTACAGTATCGTCCTTGTAAATCGATAGCTGACCCGGACGCAAAACGAACCACCTTCTGCTCCATGACCACTTCTGTTTTCCTCGCTTCGACAGCCATCCGCTTTTAATAATTACATCACTTTGAGGTTGACTGTATGCTCGCTCGTCAGTGTCTAGAGAATCGCGCCCGCCTTGACTTTGGTTCTGATTTCTCAGCTGCAACTGTGGAGGAAGTGGTGTATGAGGTGAAATCGACATCGTAGATATATCATCAGTGAGTGCCGAAACTGCGGCAGGTGAGTGAGGAGGGACGGATCTCGCTGACATCGCGGGAACACCGGCGCTTGCGATCTGCACATGTTGTCCTACCAGCCCTTGCGAGCTCCGGTGGCCGTAGTTCCCATGATGAGTATGATGATAACTATGATGCTGGGAACTGTGAGAACTATGGGAACTATGCTGTGAAGAATGGTGTGCCGTAGCACTATGTGGAAGAGAACTGTGGCCACTCTGTTGAACAGGATGCTGAGGGTTTGCTGTCGCCGATGTAACTAATGCCTCCGACATATTGTCAGATAGTGCCGTTACGGCCGCTGATGCTTATTTTAAACAAAGATAGCCACGTTTGGTTCCTAAGATGAACTTTGTATGCGGTCCTATACTTGGAGACTATTGGTGTCGACTATATTATCGAAGTATCTCTTCAATCGAGCGAGCGGAGCAGAGAAAAATAAATAATAATTCGAATCAAAACAACCCACATATATCGGGTCAGACTCGCTTCTTATTGTTTTGGTGTTGAACTAGGTTACATGAATCTGGCTGTACGGCATTTAAGTCACGTGAAAATGATGAAATAGTATGCATATGTGATTTTATTTACGGCATAAATTTCAATCAATTTGCATTTAAGATTGTATTAAATTGTCACGGATGGCTTCTTGGTCAGTTCAGGTCAGAAATTTCTAATTCCATCTAGACCGGGTATTTCGTATTGCAACCTGGTTTAAACAGCCGCTCCATTATGCGGCTCGGTTTCAAATTGCTGTGACTTACCCATTGAAGTGACTGAGGTAACAGGTAATGGGGCAACACTGAAAGTTTAAAATGTCAGCGCAGTGAGGGAGAGAAAAATTAAAATAAAAATAAAATAAAAAATAATAATACGCCGACATGCTTTCTTTGCTGGATATCTAAAGTCAGTGGCCTGTTTAACCAAGGTTACTTCGTCGTTTTGACAGAAGAGTGCTGCTATAGATAATTTACTGCAGTTCCCTAGGAATGCGATCTTAGAGAGAAATTGTGCAGGTGAATTCAACAGGAGCAAAATTAGATCGGATAGGTATTGGTAGGATCGTGGTTTGTTACAAGACTAGCAGAAAAAGAGGACTGGAGCACTGAAATTAAGCACACTACGCGTCTCAGGCATAACTAAAGCAAGATTGGATATAATTCAAAGAGTTACCGGAACCCATATGAGTACAACTGTACCTTTAGATATCTTGAAAACCCTTCAGGTGGTTGCTATTCAAGATTCAGGAAATGAGGATGCAAGACGAGCAGCCGAAGCTCAGTTGAAAACATGGGAGAATGAGGCAGGATTCTATTCTTTGTTGCAGGTAAGAAATGAGTGGTACCAATTTCATGCAATAGATATTAGAGCAAATCCGAAGCAGCTTATAGAAAGTAGTTCGCTAATCACAATTATATTGTAAAGGATATATTCTTGGATGAGACATTTCCCGTAGACATTCGATGGATAAGTATTATATATTTCAAGAATGGAATCGACAAGCACTGGCGTAGATCTGCTCCTAAGTAAGTTTACTGAGCTGTTTATCTGTAGCTCATAACTTATAATAAATGACTAGTCTATGTGAGCTGATTTGGACTAACGTATCAATAGTGCAATTTCAAGAGAGGAGAAGATGCAAATTCGTTCAAAGATTCCTCGTTCTTTCCTAGTCACGAACACACAACTAACCACCCAAAATGCACTAGCAATTGCTAGAATATCAAAAATAGACTTTCCAGTCGAGTGGCCCTCACTGCTTTCTGATATTCTTAGTGCTGCACAAGCTGCGTATGAAAATAACGATCTCTCTACTCTCAAGCAGATTTTAGTAATTCTGAATCAGGTTGTAAAGGCACTGTCAAGTACAAGGTTCGGTAAGACTCGCATGGCTCTTCAAAGCTCTACACCAGATCTTGTTCGGACTATTGGTAACTGGTACGTTTTATTTACTCAACAATGGATGAATGTTAATGGATCAGAAGATATGGGAACATTGGGGCTACAAGTTCAAATTGGCTATTTGTCGCTCAAAATTTGTAGAAGACTTGTCAGTGAAGGCTATGAATTTGCAGATAGACATTCGGAAGCAGGCGAATTTTTCCAAATTACAACCAATCATTTAACTCAATTCATAGAATTTATGGCAAAAGAGCCATCTGAGCCATTGGAGAAGCATATATTAACTCTCGGAAAATTCTATCAAGATCTGTCCGATCGACAACCAACAGCATTTATCCTTATGCCTCGCATGTTTGACATGATTAAGACATATCTCTCGGTACTTCAAACGCATGCATCAACCTTTCACTCTCAAGAATCAGAAGATGTAGAGGTATGGGAAAAGATAGTTGTTAGAGGGCTGCTTCTACTAAGAAAATGCATTAAAATGGGCTTTGGAGATGGTGCGGTCACCATCAAGTATCGCACACCTGAAGATCGAGCTGAGACTAAAGCTGCTATCGAAATGCTCAAGACACAGCTGTGCCAAGAACAGTTTATTTCACAGATTCATGACATTTTATTATGGTCATATCTACGATTGCGATCTACAGAATTGGAGAGATGGGTAAATGAGCCGGAAGACTTTGTATACGACGAAATTCAAAATAGCTGGGAATATCAATTACGACCTTGCGCTGAAAAAGTATATATAGAATTGCTTTTGAATTTTAAAGGCACTTTACGAAATAGATCTCTTGAAGCATTCAATGCGGCTAGATCTTCTACTGATATGAACGATGACGCTATTTTAGCCAAAGATGCAGCTTACAATGCATTCAGTATCACGGCAAATGCTTTGTTTGAAGACGTCGATTTTGATGGTATCTTTTTATCAATTTTGGCTCCAGAAGTTCTTGAGGCAGATTCTAATACACCATCGATGCATAGGATTATTCTTCGTCGTATTTCGTTGATCATTTCGAATTGGATATCTGTTAAGTGTGGCTCATCAACGAGAAAGGACGTTTATAATGTTTTAACAAGATTAATGGACCCCAATTACCCGCTGAACGATATGGTGGTGCAATTAACAGCGGCATCTGCTTTGAAATGTGCTGTTGATGAATGGGACTTTTCTTTAGATGCTTTTCTGCCCTATCTGGAGAACTTTCTTGTTCGTTTAGTGGCACTTATAAGCAAAGTAGCGATGATCGAGACAAAGTTATCAATCCTTCAAGTAATCTCTGTTATTGTGGAAGTCGCAGAGACCCATATTCTTGCTTATGCAGACAAAATTGTAGCTCTTTTACCTGCTTTATGGGATCAGGCTGGCGATGAGCACATCCTCAAAGGTGCCATTTTACAGACTCTAACAAATCTCATAAAATCTACTGGTAAAGAGTCTTTTAAGTTCCATGCATTGTACATCCCCCTTATAGCAGGAATAGTTGATCCAAAGTCAGAACTAAACGTGTATCTGCTAGAGGATGCGCTAGATCTATGGCAAAGCACAATAATTACTGCGGCTAGTGCTACACCAGAGCTTCTTTCTTTATTGCCAATTCTTCTAGAATATATGGACCAAGGAACTGAGAATTTACGGATAGTTCTATCTATTCTGGAAGGTTATGTGGTTCTAGTTCCACAGTATGTGAATAGTCAGCATGGAAGAGAAATATTCAGTATAATGAGAAGTTTCATTGGAAATTTGAAATTAGAGGCGTGCCATTCGGTAACCCATATTATAGAACTATTTTTCCAAACTCTGCCTATGAATGAGTTTATCACTGACATTGTTGATACTGGTTTATTGGGTAGACTTCTTGAATCTGTATTTGATTCGCATGAGTCTGCAATCAATATTACAAGATATCTTACTATATTTGCTCGTTTGACTCTCAGCGATCCTAATATGTTGATTCAGTTTTGCGATCACTATGGTAGTCAAAAGCAGCTGACATCGAATTCTAAAAGTCAGTCTTGTCTTGGTCCATTTCTGGATATGTGGATCAGTAAGGTTGAGAATATGGGACACCCTAGAGTTCGCAAGCTCACGGCATTGGCCTTCGAAGCGCTACTAAAGGAACCTGCTTCTCATAGACCTGAGATCACGGAAAGGATAGAGTTTTTAGCTAGCACAAAGAATGAAATCATAGGTGAACTCGATGGAGAGGACATTAACATAAACATTGAAGTTTCGCAAGAGCGAAATGGTATATATAATATTTAATCCTCAGATAGTTTGATTTGATGAATTCAATATCAAACACTTAAAAGGGACTATAGGAGGTTTAGCGTTCTTAGTTAACCAGTTAGAATATAACGCATAAAACAATTAATTTAATGTATGTATTTTGAGTACGTATCTATTTAGCGAATTATTAATATCATGGAATTTGCCTATTATTTACCATATTGCAATAGTTGAAATTTAGATATTGAATGTGACTATCTGGTATGTATGTGACACGTATATATCTATATAAAATTAAAGCAGCTATGCACTGTATCCAAGATAGAGAATTTTGCCTGCAGGAAACTTGTCTCAGCGAAGATCAATCTCTCAAATTTCGAATATCCATTGCATTTGAGACCACCCAATACTATATACTAGGCTGTTCTTGAATGAAGAGAACTTCACTCAACGAACCTCGCTGAGGTACCCAAGTAGATTTCAAGGGATGGATCAACCTATGAGACAGGAAATAACAAAGAAACACAAAATTTCCATACAGCCTGTTTTGTATAAGCGATTGACTGATACTCCTTCCATTTAGCTCAACCATCTGATATAAATTATTCTCAGAAAGTTAGCTATGTCAGCCAAATCTAACATAGTTTCTGCAAATTGGTTCAACTTTCTGAAGAAAAAAATTGGCTCAAAATAGGTTTAAAGAATGCATCGTAATCACGTGATACTACGTAGTTACCAAACGAACTCGAAGATCAATTTTCGTTAAAAAAAATTTTAAGGAAGATATTATAGCCATCAATTGTAACCAGCAAATTTTTGAGAATATTTGAGCTGTATAGAGCGCATTGGTCCCAAGGAAGTCTACTGCAATTGATTTCAATAGCATAGGACGTTCCTATGCAATTTTTTGTTAAGTACTCATCGGGAGTAACCACATTTTACCAAATAATTCTAGTCTCAGTCCAAGTTTTAAAGGGTGTACACTAGCGAACAGATAGAGCAGAAATATACAACATGAGTTTGTCTATATTGTCAAGATCCATTACTCGCGCTGTATTAGCCAACAAAGGCGGTATTCGCGTAAGTTATAATAACCGAGGGCTATTACATCTGGAATCATCAGCCTGTATTGGTAGACTTGGTGGGTCTTTCAAATTGTATTCTACCAATAAGGATGGCCCATTGTCCGGTGAGGAAGAGGGCAAATCTCCTAAACCAAAACCAAATATCACTTCGGAATCCTTACTATCCCAAGAGATGGTTGATAGTATGGCCAATGAATCTGCTAAAAGATCTGAAAAGGATGCTGATGCGTCTCCTAGCTCCCAGAAAACCGATGGTGGAGCTGAGACGCGATCGGATACAGAAGGTACTGCACACCCACAATGGGCTGAAACCGCGAAGAGAGCTGATTATCAAGCGCGTTCAGATGCTCGTAGGACAAGAAGATTGGTAATATCTTTTGCAGCTTTCGGAGGTTTCGTGGCTGCTATGGGTGGATATATGAGTCGAGAGTGGAGTGAAGAAGAATGGCATGCTCACCGCGAAGTTGCAAACGGTTATACACCAGAACTTATGTGGAAGAGATTTAAGATACGTTGGGACGAGATGTGGTCTTTTTATACTGGTCCATCCATTCCTGTAGAGTTGCCACCTGAAGATGGTACCAAGAGACCTACTTTGATTATCGGTGTTGAGGACGCTCTCATTCACTCAGAGTGGACAAGACAGGACGGATGGAAGACTTATAAAAGACCAGGACTTGATTATTTCCTTACTTACCTTTCCCAGTACTATGAAATCGTTCTCTTTTCTAGCGAGTATGCAAACTTTGCTGAACGTACTGTCATCAAGCTGGATCCTTACCACCTCTTCCTTTCAATGGCGTTCTTCCGTGAATCCTCATATTACATAGATGGAAAGATCGTTAAAGATATCGAAGATATCAACAGAGACTTGAAAAAGGTTGTCATGGTTGATGTAGATCCAGCGGCATATTCGAGACAACCAGACAATGCTGTTCCTTTGAAGAAGTGGGATGGCAATCCTAATGACACAGAGCTCATCAATCTTATTCCTCTACTCGAGTGGATCGCAGCTAGCGGGATCGAGGATGTAAGAACTTTTCTAAAGACATTCGAGGGTGCGGAGGATTATGCATTGGAATATGCTAAGAGAGAAGCTGCTTTGAGAAGCCGAGCCTTGGAGAAGCAGGGTGTTCCGTCTCAAAACAAGCTCATCGCGACAATTGGAAAGATGTTTGGTATTGCAGTTCCAGAGACCAAAGCTATTATTCCTCAGGATTATATCAGAGAGCAGGGAATTAAGCGATACGAGGCAATGCAAGCTTACATAAATGAACACAAAGAAGAGATTATTGCTGAAAACAAGCAAAGAGAACAGGAATTGACCCAACAGTCATTTACTCTTGCTACTGCCCTTGGAGTAAGTAACAGTTATCCTTTGTTTCCATACTGTAATACTAACAATATTTAATAGGGAATGTCAGGCGCACCACCTCAGCAATCTTCAGCAGCGTCTACCAATTAATACAAGCTCTGCGTATGAAGGTATCGTTTGCAAGATAAAATTATACGGATGTATATTCTCTCTTCCTAACATTTTGTGTCTTATATTATCTAAAATTTGATTATTCTTCCTAATAATTACACTTTCCTGCAAAGAAATAATCATAATTTTATTCATATTTTGGATATGTACAATATCCAAAGTACTTCTTCTATAAAATATGGCGTATGTATTCCTTCAAATCTACCAGCGCTGCAAAATTTGCATTGGAATATCCTTGCTTTGCTCCTGCATAAATACAGAACGATACGAGAATTAAGGATTTAATACCCAATTGACAAGTCTCGATTCATGCAATTTATGAATTTTGCATTTCAATCGAGCCTAAACATCTACTTTTTTCATGATGGCAGAGTATATAAGCTAATGTCATGGCAATAAAGTAAAAATAACAAGTCCCGCAGACAGTTTTCGAATATTCGGTAAAAGCATTTCCGTAGTATTTGGTTTCATGGATCGGTAAGGGGTGTGTATTAGAGTTAATGAATCAGCCATGGCCAGATATATCATCTCTCCTGTGACCTTGATTTCAGAGTTGGTTCTATGAACAAAAATATGAAATCATAAAAAATTTGAAAGTGAAGAGAAATAGAATTGATAGCCTATTAGCTGAATTTCGTGCTATTAGCCCATTTATATTCGATTCTATTGAGTGCATTGAACGTCAAGTGCAAACTTATGGCGGAAAACGAATCAGCCAGATTGTCGGATATAGATCAAGTAATTATAGCTTTATGAATGGTCATTACTCATTCACCAAAGATGAGAAGACCTAACGGTTAAACTAAATACCATTAAGCGAGGATTAACATAATATATTTTTAGAGCGACATCGCAGATTACTCTAATTCTAGCAGTGGAAGAACAGGCCGTAGTCATAGATCACGTCTTAAAACTGCTGTAGAGAAGTTGTTCGAGGTAAGGCACCGAAATTTTATTGGTTAATTTATATCTTAGAGATGAACTAATAAAGTAGAATTCAAGCGACGTCAGGTCGAAGAAAAATTCGAGGAAATTTCTGAGAAGGGTGGGATTCATTTCGCGATAGTCATATTAGTCGTATACTAACTTAATACAGTGGACAATCACGCATAGTGATAGCTCAAGTATGTATATCATTCAATTGGTGTTAGTCATTTCGGCATTAACAAAGTTTTGCATTTATTAGGTCCTCAGATCAAGATTGAACATGCCGATGATATGTTCAGATTTTCAAACTTAGAATCAACGGATGGATATCGTCGGTCCACGTTTCGAAATAAGCTATTCAGTCCAGGACATAGGTCCAAAGAGAGTGTTTCTCAGCCAGTATCGCCAACTTATAGAAGAGGTATTCTGAAGAAAGCTTTTTCTAGCGACAATAACCTTCCTAACGAGTTCTATATTCATCAAGATGAAAGTTCAATGATTCTTGATTCGATATACTCGAACAACTTGCTAAACGACCACAGGAGCTTTCTTATCGAAGAATTTAAGCCGTCAATCTCAGAACTCGTGGTCTCTGTTAATAATATGTCCCTCGAAAATAGTCGCATACCCCCCATCGTATACGGAACTGTAAACGACACCGGCAATATTCTTCACGACGACTATGTGCACGGTAGGCAGCAAGATTCTTTGTCGATACCCCCGTCACCTGGAACTGGGTCTTCCAGTAGCTCACTAGATTTACCATTACGGGTTTCTAATGTTCCTGCTAGTTCTGTTCAAAGTTCCATTGTCATCACCGGCCAGAGTCATGAGCAGGTCAGGAGCCAGCATGTAAGCCCAACATCGAATTGCTCTGTAGAGAGTACTAGTCCGAATCATGAAAATAGCACTGCAAAGGCAAATGTGTGAACTTCAGTCGGTAATTCTAATAAATATATGACAATCAAATGAACAGTGAACATATTTAAGAAATAATCTTTACGCTTTCATTAGTAATATTATCTGATAAAAAGAGAAAGATAAAAACTAGAGATCATTGTGACCTACAAAGGCGTGTTACCTTAAACGATCACAAAAGATGGGTTTTGTGCCTAGTAATTTTCAGGGGCAAATACTTCTAAAAGTACCCAAGAATCGCCCAATTTTTTTTTTTTTGGTTAAATTATTATACAGATAAAAGAATCTTATAACAATCAAGCAGAAATTTCTTGGATTTGACTACTTTTGAACTCGTGCCTGTATTTATATGCAGTTTGGGACGCATTTATTTAGTGGTTTTCGATGCTCTTCAGTGGCTAAAAGCTCGAGATTAATAATTGCGCAGACAAGATTGAACAGGTGGTTCAGCATGACACGTTCAAGTAAGCTGGAGATTAAATCTCAAGAAGGCAGTGCGCGAACAGGTGCGTTTAAGATCAACCATGAGTCATATTTACAAACTCCTTGTATGATAATTCCAACTTCGCGTGGTGCTGTACCTCATTTGACACCAGATGTAATAAATAAACATGTTGATATTCCTGCATTGTATGTCGGCATGGAAGACTGTAAGTGAAAATGCTTCCACTCCTATGTGTACTATCTCGAGGTTCCGTTAGATGAAGAGAGCATAGTATAAAGTGATAAGATATAGTGATATTGTAAGAGAAGCCTTACTAATTTGTTGCTCATAGTCGCGGATCATAAAGCGGAACAGTCTCCTTTATATTCATTTAGAGAGAAGGGAAATCTTAGGGATTTTATTCGTATTCTTCCAAGAGCATCAGATGGCAAAGATGTTCCACTATTTTTTTCAGCTAGAAGATCAAATCCTATACCCACATCGCAAGCTAATTCGGACAGTAATATTGCTATTGTAACTAATGATGGATTTCGACAATTAAAAATCGAAGAGTTTCTTGATTTCACAGAATCGGTCGGAGATAGCTCAACCATAATTGTCGCTCCTGTCGATACACCTACGCTTATTGCACCTACCAATGCGTCTTCTCCTGATCTTGCAGATCGTGCAAAGGGAAAAATTGGAGGTAATAGAATGCGGAAGATGATATCTCGCAATGAGTTGTGGAGTGTTGCTACCTTGAAGCGCGCCGAGAAGACAGGCAAATCAGTCATTGTTCCTATAATCCCGGGAGTTCCAGTTTACCATCAGGCTATGTACCTTGAGAGAATAATGATGGATAGTGACGTACCTAGACCTGCAGGATTCTCTGTTTTGGATCTTGCGTCACCGTTCTTGGATATTAACCATCGTCTGTCAAGAGACGAAGTGGATAGATCCAAGCCTGACAGGGAGAATCCACAACTGACTTTATCACTGACGCTTGACTTTAGTTTGCTACCGCCAGAAATGTCAAATTCAGTACGCCTGAATTTAGGGTATCTTACGGGACCACATGAAGTATTAGAAGCAGTATCATTAGGCTACGATTTGTTATGTGGAGATTGGATTGCTAATGCTACCGACGCTGGAATCGCTATGACATTTTCTTTTGGAGAGTCTTCCATCGAGGGTATTATTCCAGAAATCGGGCTCAACATGTGGGATACAGAGAAATACTGTACTGATATGACTTCATTTAAGGATGACTGTAAATGCTACGCATGTGTCAAGCACCAGAAGGCATATGTAGCACATTTACTGAATGCCAAAGAAATGCTTGCTTGGACGCTTCTTCAAATTCACAATATTGCTACTGTCAACTTATTCATGGGTAAAATTCGAGAATCTATAGCTGCGGGAACATTTGAAATGTATAAAAATAGGTTCTTCAACCAATATCCCGATACTTTAAGTAGTCTAGGTTCTGAAATTGGCCAGGGATTACGTGTGCGCGGTTATCAAGTAAAGCTTGCAGGTGGTCCTACTGAGAAGAAGCTCAACGAGAGTCCTTACAAGCAATTCGACGATTGCAAAGAATGAATAGCATAAATTGTATAGTAGATGTTTTATTTACAATAGACTCATCATTATACTAGTAAATTGCTGACGGCATTGAACGTTACTAAAATTAACTACTTCATGACTAGCTATCATGTTAGTAGTCTCTCGAAGATAAAGTAGGAAAAACATCAGATGGCATGGATCAGTATTCAGGTGACCAAGTATTTAGCACTAAACTGTCACGTCACTAATGCCTAAAGTCCCTCATAGTGTTTAGCATTATTTGTTAGTATTGGTTGATGTAATATACATGCAATCCGACTTATCTCCTCGTCTACTAGCACCTTTCTTTAAAATTTCTGCCAGACAAGAAATTGGTAAAGCCATGACAGTACTATAATTCTTCATTCTTTAAAAATGTATGTGCAAATCCATTTGTCTCATGGTCTTCAGAATTATTATTACTCGTTTTAGTAGATTTGCCATTTGCTGTCACCGATCTATCTTTGTAGCCACCACACTTTCCATCTCGTGTGCTCTCCCGAACAAAATTAACAGTATCCTGGAGATCTGGATAAGTATTAATAATCTGCTTGGCTAATTCGTCTCTAAATTCACGCATTGCTTCCATTTTTCCATTAACAAACTGATTTTGCTTGACCAAAAGCTCAACGAACTCTCTAGTATAAACATTCGGGTTTCGCCCGTCTTCTATGTACTGAATTATTTCACGAGGTACTAAAATATCAGATATTGATGGTTCCGACGGATTATCGGGCTGAGTCGATGGCTGTTTAACAAACTGGTTCAAATCAGAAAGCTGTGATGTTAATAAATTAACTCTTGAGACCACAGCCTCTCTTGACTGCGATACCGATTCATAATCATGAACTGAGATTGCAAGCTCTAAAATTGTTTCAATGATCTGTCTTAATCTAGTTTCTTGTTCTTGTAGAGACAGAGGCACTTGTTTATCGGTTGTTGCCATTATTGTGTTCGTTAGATGTGACGCAATCTAATGAAAAGAAAGGAAAAGTATGGTAATGTAAAAGTTACTTTTCTAAATTGTGAATGCATTTGTAGAATTTCTATAGACCAAAAAATTCTTTCCATCACTTGTTACTTTCGCGATTGTTTATTCTAACAAATGAAGATAGTAGACTGATGAACAGACATATTCGTTTGCCATAGCCTTATATTTTTGAAATTTAATGAAAAAAAGTATACTTGTAAATAGAAAAGATATTATCCTTTGATGTATCAAGTTGCATCTTTATAGAGAATAGTTAGAGTAGAAATGATAATTAACGACACTAGGAAATAAAACACAATTACGACGTTGCAAATATAAAATATTATAAAAAATACAAAAATTCGATTATTTATACATATTAAAAAGAGGTTTAAAAGCCGATGAACTCATTCAGATGCAGATTGGTGTTACTCTTCAAAACATTCAGCAGAAACTAATATCAATGAAGATTCTCAGAGCCACGCAATACAACATGATATAATATAAGCATATATGGTTTTAATATAGGAAATTTTTTGCCAAAACAAATAAAATAAAATAGCAGGAAGTAACAAAAACAAGTTAATATTACCATAATAGGACGTAAAAATCCATAAGGCAAATTTTAATGTATATATTGAAATACTGGAAACTTTTCAATCTCCCTCTCTCCTAATAAGCTCACACTCATACATCACGCATCTCTAAAGGCTCGTTTTATGTCTAATATCGCCATCAGATTTCCGGCAATAATATATTCTAATAGTGATTCATCATTTTCACTTACTTTCACTATACTGTATGGAAGTAGATCTCAGTCTGCAGCAATTGCTTAAAAAGCATTTAGGTTTTCTTGGAAGTCTTCTTGACAGACTTGGCTGCAGTGGCAGTGGACTTTCCCTTATCAGAACCATTGCTAGAAGCAGGAGCAGCCTTCTCTGAAACAGCCTTCTTAGCAGGAGCAGCCTTCTTTCCTTTTTTAGTGTATGAATTAATATAGAAGCCAATGAACAAGAACAAGTAGCTGGTAATGATCAAGCAACCATAGACGGCAGCAAACTCCTCTCCAGCACATGTTCCAAAGTTGGGCAAATGTGGGAAATAGGTGCTAATAAAGTAAGTGTACGAAGCGAAATAAACGAATCCCAAGTCAATGACGAACTGGATGATCTGAAGACGAGTAACCCACTCCTTCCACCAAACACGAATACCACAAGAGGCTAAGAAATAGTACCAGTACATTACGACATGGACACCAAGATTCAAGGTGATAACAACCCAGGAAACGGATGTATGACCGATGATCTGGGAATAGCAAAGAGCAGCAGTAGCACCATGATGGTAACAGTGCAAGAAAGCTATTTACGAAAAGTAAAGGTTAAAATCGATGAACTTCAGAAGATAGTAGAGAGATTCTACTTGAAAAAACGTATTTCAGCAACTTACTGAGTGGTTTCTTTCTTAGAAAAAGAAGAACAGTATCGAGAAATTCAGCCTATATTGTAAAAAATATTAGTAATATATTTAAAGTGCTTATTCAAACAACAGAGTAAACCGTAGTCATTAGGGGAAGGGTAAGAAAATTCACGTGCATATTTTGTCAAATAATTAAGCTAAAGATCAAAGAAAAATAGTTAGTTAACTGCTGACCAGACAACAAAAAAAAACCGTTCATCTAACGAAGCATCTCCTCCCCCTCTGTCTGTATACTACACTTCTCACACCGCAGTAACGAGAACATTACTCCAAATCTCCATTATTATATATTATAAATTCGGCTCCCTCGTATTTTCTCCGATATATACATACATGCATATATATATATCTAATACGAATTGATTGATATAAGGTTGACAAAATGGAGGTGTCCACGCAATATCCCCAATAATCTTCAGCGCGTAGAACGAGAGCCCAACATAAACAAAACGCAAATACTTATGCTATATAATTTGCACATAACAAGTACACTGCACGAAATGCATTTCATCTCAAACATCTCAAGTATTTTTCTCTAAGAAATGATGATTTTTTAAGCAAGAACAAGATTATTAAGTGCAATGGAAGATAGGAGTGTTTGATAGAGAGGGAGTGAAAATTTCGCCATAGTCACAGTAGATGCAAAACCAAGAGCGCCAACTTACATAGTAGAGAGTAGCAATAGGCTGAGTCCAGGAGCCCTCATTGCAAATGGCATAAAACACGCCATGACGGTAAATAATAGGGAAAAGTTGTTCAATGAAAAGAACCAGAAGCAAGAACGACAAGCTAGTTAACAGGAGGTTGTGCAACCGGTAAATCGCAGTCAACTTGAAAGGTGAGTAAGGTTCCATGATCTTTCTACCACCAAGAATAATAACATAATATCCTGTAATTGTTACTATCACCGGAACGATAGTAGACAAAGGATAAGCACCCTGGATGAAAATGAACTCAGATGGATTCCATCCAAGCAGCTTGGTGCATGCAATTGTGAACACATCCCACAAGTAAATGCCGAAGGGCCTGTCGATAGAAGGCTTGCTATTCTTCAAGCAGCTAGGTAAAGAACTGAGTAGTGAGTCCATCTTTTTTGAGAAAATAATTAACTTGTATTCTTTTCGTCCTGCTTCTCTCCTAAACTAAATATTGTTTCTATGCAAACAAGAAATAGTAGTGAAAGGAAAAAAAGGGAAATATTGAACAACAAAAATGTGTGAATTAATATAGGAACTCAGAGAAATCGAATATGCTTTGGAATATATATTATTACGCTCACAATACGAACCACCAACAAATAATCCTAAAAGAAGCACCAATTATATCTTTTAAACGATGAAACAAAAATCTTGCTGGAATTTTTATAACAATAGAGCGTCCTTATTCTCTTTACTTACTTACGGCACTACTTCCAACTCTTGCACAGTGTTTTGATGGGATATGAAGCTGTTTATCTGCGATTTTTTGCTTTTTTTATTCACTAATCCTGCTAAGAAACGCACTCTGTTTTAGGTGGAAATAATTTTTTACAGACCACGACTCAAAATTTAAATTCATAGTTAGAAGGCTGAAAAAAATGAAAGTGTAACAGTGGAACCTATTTTGGATGGAATTATACGCGATATCCTTTTAAGAATGATGTAGAAAAACAGGTTTTACCAAAAACACTATGGTTTTTGAGAGCTCCTAGTTTTTTTCAGTTAGCCAATGTCAACAGCATATTTGGGAATTCTTTTGTTTCCCTTTTACAAGGCGCATATTTCCATCCTTTCCTCACTAAAGTGCGAGGACTACCTAATTCGCATTCCTTTTACATATGTTGATTATCTCTTTAGAAAGAGAAGCAAGTATGAGCCGAAGCTAACTAAAAGTTTAGTCCATCAAACTGACATTCCTAAAACAAAAAAGGTTCAGCGTCTAGCTATCTGCCGAAACGTCTTATAACATCACAGACAGCGGGGTTGTAGTGTATTATCATCGACACTTGATTGTTGTTTGATGATAATTAGAGCGGTCTTAATATGTTTTATAGGTAGCGAATAACATATAGACTGATTACTAGATGTCGGCATATTATTATCTATTTTTTTTGTATTTATACCCTATATCACAGCCACTTTCATCAGCCTTTTAACTAATAAATCTCGGAACACATAAATCGAAACTATTGATTACGACCAGGCTGAAGACGGTATTAATGAGAGAGAGATTTGTGACTTACCCTCCCTTCTAAGTCTGCTTCTATTTTTCGTTCGTTGGTCCTGCGATCCTCCGTACATCTAACCTTAAATGCTTCTTGGGAGAGTCGCATTTGCCTTGCCTAAAATACCAGCGGTCTCGTTCCCTTATATCAAATGGATACCCTTAACCTCAGTATGGTGGTGTTCTGAATACCGAAAAAATCACTGGTCATTTTTTATTCAGAATTTTTAGATTTCTCTCTTTTTTCACTCCGTATAGTTGTTCTTTATTTTGTATCTGCGTAACAGTAAAGAGTGAGTATTTATGACAGCATGATTTCCTTTTATTTTTAGATTAATGTCAAACATTTGAACTTCTATCGAGGAAAGGCATTATAGCTGTATTTACTAATGTGTTCAACACATTATTGTGAGTTGTGGAAGTCCAGAAGACATAGTCACTAACATCATTCTATCTATAGAACACTTCTTTCGCATTACAACTCATTATAGCAATCAATCATGGCCTCGATCATCCGCAGCTCCCTCCGCAACTCTGCTTCTCGCTTTGTGTTGTCAGCTAGAGTCGCACGTCCTACCTTAATAGCTACTCCAAAGTTCAATTTTGTCCGAAACTATTCGGCTCATGAAGAATCTTACGATGAGTTCAATGCTAGGTAACTATGGCCCTTAATGAAATTTTTTGATGTCTTCCTCTGATTACACTTTCTATTTGAGCTGTTGATTCGTGAAATTGAAAAATCGCATGAGAGCCGATGATATCGTGCTCTTTTACTGGGATACCATGTTGACAGTTGGTGATATGCTTAATATCAAGCTTTATTGAAATTTCAAGTTAGCAATTTTTTGTGTTTTGACGTATCATTGAAGTTTCCTGGAGGTTTGACAGGATTACGGTAATATTTCAGTATTGTGTGACACGAAGTAAAAGTTGACGATGTGTCGATTCCATTGCACAGATTGGTTCAATTTCGGGAGAAGCTACAAGTCGATATTTGTTTGCTACTTTTGGTCGATCTTTTGAGCATAACTACTATTACTATATAACACCAAACTTCATTATAGTATTGGACTCGGTATCGTGATCTGTTCTTGTGCTCTTTTCATCGTGTCTCTCGGACCGCCAGCAATCACATTTTTTATGGCAATTTTCTACCATGCGCCTCTTCCAATAGTAATATCATCAAGTATAATTGGTCAATTATACCCTAACCACAAAACATCGGATGACACTGTTACTAAGCGATTTTGGGAACTCCCGGACGCATACCTGACTATGAAGGAGACAAGACGCAGGAAAAAAAAGCAGTGAAGGGATTGGATAAGGCGTGGGAGATACTGATATCCGGATACATTGCTCAAATACTTGGTGTAATCTAGCTGTCGTGATCTGATTCCCTTGCGATATAGACTTTCGTACTGACTGATTATTTAGATTTCAGAAGGAATTCGAGAAAGCTTATGATGCATTTGAGGTTCAGGTGAGTCGGCTTTGATGGTATGAATTTACATGCTAGTAGCTAATCTATATCTAGCGTATCTTGACCAATTGCTTTGCTTATGACCACGTTCCTTCACCAACTGTCATTATTAAGGCTCTTGAGGCTGCCCGTCGTGTAGATGACTTTGCTACTGCTGTCAGAGTCTTTGAAGGTATGATTTTAAAATTAATTTACGAATTCTCAATGGATCAATACTAATTACGTTGATATAGCCATAAAATTGAAGGTCCCTCGTAAGGAGCACTATAATGCCTATCTTGAGGAACTTAAGGATGTCCGAGAATCTCTGGGTAAGTCAGTTTTAGAATAATTTGGGTATATTTTTTCATTGGAGCACTATCTAATTTTTATCTGTTTATTTAGGTGTTCCTCTTAAGGAAGAGCTCTTTCCTGAAAACTAGATATTTTAGGCCATTTTTGTCAATATGAGATTTTCAGTCAATAAAGATAGTATTTATTTTACATTATAATCAATAGAAGCTGGATATATATGTCCATTTCAATTTTTCTATTCTTTAACCCATTATGCTGGTCTTTCTAGTTTATTTTAATGTGTTGAATGTCATGTTATTGCTAGCATCCCTATACCCTTGATCATAGTGACTTTAATGAAAGAAACCGATTTCTGAGATATTTAATTAAATAGTTATTAGTTATGACTCTGAATCGCAAATCCTTAAAGGTCATCTATTAAGGAATGCACTCTTTGTAGTTTGTGCAGAGCGAAATATAATTTTCAGTTGCATTTCTCTATGCGATCTATAACGATGGAACTTTGAATTTTAGATATTTAAGTTCCGAGCTATATGACTTACTACTTGCCGCGTGGTATTGATAATTTACTTTAGCAGCGTTAAGATATCGTAAATTGAACTCCAAAATGTAGGATTATAGAATCATAAAGTGATATGTTATAAAATGCTCTTTTTGACATTGCCATTGTAATTCGCTAGAAGAGTGATATCGCTCCGTTAACGAATTCAAGTTTGACTTTGCACACCTTAAACTGAAATATTGGGAGTCAGGAATCCCTTTCCTTCCAAATCTCCAGCTTCCCCACCCCGTCAGAATATCTCACGTTACGTACCTATCTCACATATTGGCTTTTTGTTCGTCAATAAGATACAACTTTTCTTACTAGTTGTTTAATTGATATCAGTAATATGCTGGGTGCTGTGGTGTCTAATTGCCTGAAGTCTCAGACCAGGCCAGTATTGATAGGAAACGTCAACTCTTATAAGAGTCGCTGTCGTGTCCCCAGGACGCTGTCTTCAACAGCGACGGCTCAGGACGTAGCCTCACAGTATATAGCTACGCATGAGAAGATTTCCAATCCAGCAAATACGAAGTATTTTATTAATAACAAGTTTGTTGAGAGCAATGCTTCTAAATGGATCGATTTACATGACCCCGCCACAAATAATTTGGTTACTAGAGTGCCCCAGTCGACACCGGAAGAGCTTACGGCAGCGGTTGACGCAGCTGCAGAAGCGTTCAAGTCATGGAAAAAGACTACTCTATTGACGAGACAGCAAATAATGTTCAAGTTTGTGCAGCTTATTCGCCGCGATTGGGATAGGTTAGCAGCTAGTATTACCCTTGAACAGGGCAAGACTTTTGCGGATTCTCGAGGTGACGTCCTCAGAGGCCTCCAAGTTGCTGAGACTGCCTGCGGAATCACGTCACAGCTGACAGGTGAGTTGCTCGAAGTTTCTACTGACATGGAAACGCGTTGCTATCGTGAACCTCTCGGTGTTGTTGCTGCTATCTGTCCATTTAACTTTCCTGCAATGATTCCATTATGGTGTTTACCACCAGCTATTATCACCGGTAATACTGTGGTCATGAAGCCTTCCGAGCGAGATCCAGGTGCGGCTATGATCATTGCTGAATTGGCTCGTGAAGCTGGTCTGCCTGATGGAGTTTTCAATATCGTCCATGGTACAGCGCCTACAGTTGATTTTTTGATTGATGAACCCCGCATTAAAGCTATCTCATTCGTTGGTAGTGACAAAGCTGGCCATTATATTTACTCTAGAGGCACTGCTAACGGCAAACGTGTCCAAGCCAATCTCGGAGCTAAAAATCACGCTATTATCATGCCTGATGCAAATAAGAAGCAAGCTCTCAGCGCAATTGCCGGTGCTGCGTTTGGTGCTGCAGGACAGCGCTGTATGGCAGTCTCTGTCTTGGTAACCGTTGGAGAGACGAAGGAATGGGTAGCCGACCTTGTTGAACAAGCTAAATTACTAAAGGTCACTGGTGGGTTCGAGTCTGATGCAGATTTAGGTCCTGTGATATCACCAGAATCCAAGCAAAGGATCGAAGGTCTCATTCAGTCTGCTGTAGATGATGGTGCTACGATTGTTCTTGATGGGCGCGGCTATAAGCCTGAAAAGTATCCAAACGGTAACTTTATTGGACCCACAGTTATCACTGGTGTCAAACCCGGGATGAAGGCATATGATATTGAGATTTTTGGTCCTGTGTTAGTTGTAGTCAACGTCAACACGCTTGATGATGCTATCTCGCTTGTTAACAGCAATAAGTACGGTAATGGTGTTGCCATCTTCACTAGATCTGGAGCTGTAGCTGGTAAGTTTCAGCGTGAAATTGAGTGTGGACAAGTTGGTATCAATGTTCCTATTCCAGTTCCACTTCCAATGTTTTCATTTACTGGTAACAAGGGATCCATCCTTGGTGATTTGAACTTTTATGGAAAAGCAGGTCTCCATTTCTATACCCAAATGAAGACTGTTACAGCGTTGTGGAGAAGTGAAGAAGCAAGCGCCGCTGAGTTTGGCTTAAACATGCCAATCCAGAACTAATGTCGAATACTTCTTTATTTAACATTTATGGCTCAATCATAATATAATGAATAAATATTAGAGAAATGATATTTGAACCTCTAAATACAAATAGTGGACAGGTTTTGAGATTATAGAGTTTACCATATCCCCATACTTTCACCATTCCGCTATCGTAGACACTATTTGTCAGTATTCGTGAACTCTCAGAGTTATTAAGAAATTCATAAACTTGAAAAAAGTAAATTGCTTCTTGTGATATGATTTTTGTATTAGATCTGACATGTAGCACGATTTCGGGCTTTTTGCATGAGATCTGGTAACTATAATTAATAAAATAACTGATAAAGAGTAAGACTCTGCGTAACCCAGCTTTAATTGTACAACACCATTTTCCATTTTCCATTAATAGGCTTCTCGATACCTTCACACTTCACAGTTAAAATTAAATAATTACTAATAGCCATGATTGTTGAGATATCAAGCATCTCTACGATAGCGACTTTATATCGTAATGGTATATTAAAGGCTGCTAGAATGACACCTAGATATCCCGCATCGGCCCAACTAAACAACAAGATATCGATTTATCAAGGGGATATCACGCATTTGAAAGTTGATTCTATAGTCAACGCAGCAAACAACGCTCTAGGAGATGGATCTGGAGTCAACGGAGCGATCCATATGTCAGCAGGACCCGATCTTGACAGAGAATGTATGAAGCTAAATGGATGCAGCACAGGCGATGCGAAGATCACCAAAGGATATTTATTACCAGCTTCACATGTCATTCATACAGTGGGTCCTGTTTATTACGGGCATGACCCTCAGGAGGCAGAAAGACTACTAAAAAGCTGCTATTCTAGAAGTCTGGAAGTTGCTATGGAGAATGGCTTGCATTCTATTGCATTTTCATCGATAAGCACAGGCGTAAGTCTCGTTTACTCTTTCTTACGAATTTCTCTTGTCTACCAAAGCTAACCTTGACAACTCTGATCTGGTCGGTAGATATTTGGTTACCCAATACAAAGTGCGGCATCCGTTGCTATATCTACAGTCAGAGAATTCCTGGATAATAGGCCTGATTGCGAGCTTGACAGAGTTATTTTTGTTCTGTTTTCCAATAAGGATGTTGAGGTGAGGAACGGTATTTCCCTTAATTTGACCTGGTATAGACAGGCAAATATCTCTATCCAAGTCTATATTGTCTAACTTCTTATAAAACTTACATAGATTTACAAGAAAACGATCCCTACGATATTCCCAGATTGTTCCTAGTTCTTTGTAATGACTTACATATGTCTCCACAGGTACGATACATCTAGCTCTATTTGATTGCAACCACGACCCGACCACTGAATACTGCCAATAGCAACTGGCACCACATGGCCTTGCTTTCCTTCTTTTTTAAACTATGGATAAACGTAATATGACTGTGTTATTGAGAAATAAAAAGATGAAATATTTGTACCTCAGATAAAATGGTCCACTAGTTGCATTCTACGCGTAGAGAGGTTAGGCTCAGTGTTACCCTGATACATCAACATTGAGAACGCGAAGAAAGAAAAATATAAAAGGATCGCAATACGTTTGTAAGGGAACATAGAGCGCAGTAGTTCAGTTCGCGCTGTGTACCGTGAAATAGTGAGATATATATGTCTTAAAACCAGCTGAAACTCTTTCATAGTATTATTGACATTTCATCTTTACAAATGGGGTACAGTTAAGGAGAAGGCCAGAACTGCAGAGAATATCAGAAATTAACGACATAATGGATGCTTCCAGATCGGTGGAGACTTTCAGTAAGACACCGACACACAGAGATAAAATGCCGCAGCTACAAGGATATAGCTCAAGTCCGCTTAAGATGATATTGAAAGGTACAAGTCCCCATCAGATTGCTAAGATGAGTAGCATGGCGGGGCAAGATCTTGCTATCAGAGGTGGCCAGTTCTCCCAAAATAGTGCAAATGAAGAGAGCATTACCTGGGCTGTTACTCCACACCCATCTTCGGATGGGGACATGACCCTTGACTATCTCTCGTCACCTTCTAAGAATATGCAAATTTTGGCACTTAAGGGGAACGTTATTGAGTCGGACTCAAGGTCTCCGCTTTCTGCTATCGCTGCAGATCCGGCGACGGAGCTTCTCATGAAGTATCAGTCTGAATGCCAGGACTTGGCTACGAATGATGACCAGGATAGCGCGAATTCATTACAGCTGACTAAATCAGGTAGATGTAGGCGGGCAGTTAGTTGTGAACCTGAATGGCCAGTATCTTTGAAGAAACGGAGACGATATGGTGATAATATTACAATACAGCAGAGTCGATCAATGGTAGATGGTGGGAGTAGAGACGTAACAGAGACTATAATACGTGAGAACGGGATCATAGAAGGATTTTTGACACACTCCGATGATTCTGACAAGGACTCAGAGGTTGAAGGATATGCAATGGCTGTGAATATTGGACTGAAAGAAGAGGAGGACTTAGAAGAGGTAGAAAACAGTTCCTATTTGGACAACAGGTCAGACGAGTTTGGTAGTGACGATGACTTTGACATTGCACTTGCGGAGGCCGTTGAACGGCAATACACTCAAAGTATATTAAATAATTTTACAGCTCCTGCTACAGATAGAATTCCTGAAAATAATCAAGAAGTAGTCGGTGTTGTTACAGAGAACTACAGCGAAGATCATAACGACAGTACGACGGGAATTTCCAGTGATCATGAATATGGGTTCGATGATGAAGATATCGAGGAGATATTTTCAATAATGGAACAATCTGCAGCCAGCAGAACGGCATCCTCATTGAAAGTAAGTTAAATGCGAATCTATGTAATATTAACCATAGTGCATATTTAAAATGGGTTCTAACTTAGGTTTAAAAACTCAAGGTATCATTAAACAAAAATAATTGCAAACGTTTTAGACGCTTCAAGGTAGAAGAAGTTATAGATGGTCATTATAGCGCAAATAAGCATATTTCAAGAATAGAAAAGGTGAGATGACTCATCCTTAATATTGGATTTTATTTCAAGAGCTATTGAGATCAATTCTAACGATGTACTCAAGAGACTAAGTGTTGTTGATGAATCTACCAATGAAATATCGTATGTTTTGTTACGCGATGACTGGTGTGAATCTATTATACTGGTGTCGGAATATATTCATGTAATCGGTATTTTTGATGATTCTGGCCAATGCGTCATTGATAATGCTCAAGGATTCATAATTATCAATCCTGACTGTCTTGTTTCGAGTACCCATATTGCAAAACATTTTGTATGTAATCGGATGCCCGTATTTGATCAGCGCATTAAGAATATCAGGGAACTCAACAAGTCAACAGTCTATGGGACTATAATTCATGAGCTATTCCAATCTTGTATGGAGACATACGATTTTTCGGAAATTTACATGGATAAGATTTTAGAAATAATATTACCACGTCATATAGAAAAATTATTCTTTTTAAATGAGACCCTTGACAAAGTTAGGTCTGGCGTTCGCGAGCGATATCGGTCGATTCAGGATTGGGCTGCTAAATATATGTCCAGTCGACCAAAGGTAGTTAAGTGTACAATTAAGATATGCAAGTTTGTGCAAACTATATTAACCTTTGTATATAGCCTGATGCGATAGTCAGTGATGCACATGGAAGTGGTGAATCACTCAACCTGGCACTGGTTGAAGTCTTGGATACTGAAGAACATATTTGGTCCCCAATGTATGGACTGAAGGGAAGCATTGATCTCACGGTAACGGTAAATGTCGGAGGTCGTGGCCAGCAGGTTGTGCCTTTTGAAGTTAAGACAGGGCGAAAGTCAAATGTAATGAATCACCGAGCTCAAACTGCATTGTATACATTGATGTTATCTGATAGGTACGATATGGAAGTGGTCTACGGAATACTTTTCTACTTAGATCTCTCAGACACTATATGTGTTACAAGTGTTAGAAATGAAATTCGAGGTTTGATAATAGGTAGAAATGAGGTTGCAAGAAATCTTGTCTATCCAAATATTTTGATTCCTATGAGTCTGAATTCGTACACATGTAGACATTGCTTCTCAACTCAGAGCTGTTTGACTTATCACAAGACTATTGAAAATGGAACGTCGGAAACTAGTGGTCTTGGCTCATTTTTTGATGAGGTTACTGGTCATATAACCAAAGAAGATAGTAAGTTCTTCAAGCATTGGGATAATTTAATATCCACAGAAGAACTCAATATGATGAAATTTCGCCAGGAGATATGGCTAATGAATGAGACTGAACGAGAGAACGTTGGAAGGTGTTTTGGAAATCTTGTTGTTGATCATAAAGCGACAATGCTGGAGAATGAACAGATTAATCGATATGAGTACACATTAAGCAAAGCCTCCTCGAGTGGCTCTCCGCGTCAGTCGTTCCTAGAATCGCAAATCAGTGTTGGCGACCCTATAGTAGTTTCGGACAACAAGAATCATATTGGTCTAGCAAAAGGATTTGTAAGAAGATTAAACCCTGAGTCAGTTATTGTTACCGTTGATCGTCAGTTTGAAATCGGAAGACGGTCAAAAGATTCTAGCCAGTCTAGTATTAAATATCGTGTTGACAAAGACGAGTTTAGTAATGGAATGAGTATTGTACGAGATAATTTGGTTCAGCTTCTTTCAAAAGATAGTAGGAGGGGTTTGAAAGAAGCCATTGTCGAGCTAAAGGAGCCTAGGTTCCAAATTTCTGGTGTCACCGTACCCGAGAGTGTGCGTAATTGCGTTAATTCAGACCAACTACGAGCTATCTCTGCATCATTATCTGCTTCTGATTATTCTTTGATAATGGGTATGCCAGGAACAGGAAAGACAACCACCATATCTTATCTCATAAAGTCTCTACTAGCTCATAATAAAACTGTCCTTTTGGCCTCCTATACCCACACAGCAGTTGATAACATATTACTAAAGATTCGAGACTTTTGTCCAAATATTTTACGTCTTGGACCAGTAGGCAAGGTATGTTAATATTTACTGACCGCTTGTGAGTATGTCTTACTAATACTAGAGAAATAATTATTGTAGATACATCCTGAAGTTCGACAGTTTGCGTCCGTGTTGTCAGACATTCCTAAAGACTTTGATAATCTTCATAAATTTTACTTTGAGCCTCCTATCGTGGCTACTACGTGCCTTAGTATTAATAGGTTAGTTTAGATACTTTTTTAAAATATAGTATATAGCTGACAGATAGCTTTAATTTACAGTTTCGTTCTTCAAAAGCGGCGCTTCGACTATTGCATTATAGATGAGGCATCGCAAGTCACGCTACCAGTATGCATTGGTCCTCTAAGATTTGCTGATAAGTTTGTCCTTGTTGGTGATCACTACCAACTACCACCTCTTGTACGATCCAAAGAAGCTAAATTTGGGGGTTTGGATATTAGTCTATTCAAGATCCTATCTGATGCACAACCGAAAGCTCTAGTGGCAATGGAATATCAATATAGGATGTGCGAAGAAGTTATGACTCTGTCAAATGCTCTGATATATGACGGACGGCTAAAATGCGGTAGTCAAGAAGTAGCAAAACGCAAATTAGAAATATGCAACTTGGATGGTGGTCTGCATGCAATACATAGGGGAAGTCAACATAGTTCGTGCTGGATATCAGATTTACTGAGTGAAGACCGAAAAGTTGTTTTTGTTGACACAGATTCTATTCCTCTCCAAGAGACAGTGAGAGGAGATCGCGTTCAAAACGAAGTCGAGGCAGACCTCGTATGTCAGTTTGCTGAATCACTTATTTTGTGCGGTGTTCCTATTAATTCTCTCGGGATCATTTCTGTTTACCGTGCTCAATTAAAAATAATCTCACATGCTCTCCAAAAATATTCAGATTTGGAAATGCAGACGGTTGATAAGTTTCAAGGGCGAGATAAAGAGTGCATTTTGATATCTTTAGTCAGATCCAATGACGAGCAAAAAGTTGGCACTTTATTAACTGACTGGCGAAGACTAAATGTGACGTTTACCCGTGCCCGTAGCAAGATCGTTATGTTCGGTTCCCGGAAAACATTATCTGCTATTGATATCTTTGGCAAGTTCTTTTCACTTGTTCAGGAGCGTAATTGGATGTATTCTATACCAAGCGATGCTCATCTTCAACATCCTTCCTTGAAATTTTTGACAACACAGACTATTGGCAATAATTTGGACAAAAAGCTTCCGCGAAAGCCAGTGGCTATAAAGAATGACAAGGTCCTACGGTCCCGTCCAGTTCTACGTGACATCATCAATGAAGCCAATTTTTAGAATAAAATGGATTTTGCTTCGGTCTTTTGAAGCATAGACTATTTTATATTTTGCATACAGTCTTACATATATTTTGCGGCATTAAAACAATACATTACTTTAAAAGTACTACTATATATTTCTGTAGGATTATTTACTTGTCATACTCATAATCTACTAAATTGTAGTACTATTCAATTGACAGATTCAAGACCAGTAGTCAGATAGGATGCGTAAATTACCCTGTTTGACGCGTTGTTTATCAGCATTAATAGCAACGCGTCTTTCCCAAAATTCAAATTACTCGTACTTTTTGCCATCTCGATGCACTAGAAGTTGATTAGAATACTTAGTATAGCATTTTTTTTTGTTGATTTTTTACTTCACCTAGCCAGTCTATTACATCAGAGGAGGATTCGAGTTGAGATGTCGCAAATAGAGACTGTAACTATGGAGGAGTATCCGGCCGATGAGGCAGGCATTAATGGGCCTACACCTCTTTCCATGCTAGAGGTAATATTTCATGAAACTTACATATGGTCCAGGTTTTTTGATGCAATTGGATATATAATAATGCTTATTGACAGGGAAATGGAATCACTTCGTCAGATCTGCGAAAAGTGCTTGAAGCAGGCTACAATACTGTGGAGGCTATCGCATATACGTAAGCTGACATCTCCTGGACATGCCATATCGGCTATCCTATAATTATCTATTTCGAAGCTTGAAATCTACACTGATATTGATAATGTCTTTGTATTATAGGCCCAAGAGAATGCTTCTAGCTATCAAGGGAATTTCGGAAGCCAAAGCTGACAAGCTTTTGATAGAAGGTATGAGATTAAGAATTAAGCTAGAGTCCGTTGATATTGCTTACATAGATGAATATTATTATATTTGTAGCATGTAAACTGGTACCCATGGGATTCACTACAGCGACTGAATATCATCAACGTCGCAGTGAGCTTATTACAATAACGACAGGATCAAAACAGCTTGACACGCTTCTCGCCGGTGGAATTGAAACTGGATCAATCACTGAAATCTTTGGAGAGTTTAGAACCGGAAAGAGTCAGTTATGCCATACGCTAGCTGTTACTTGTCAGGTACTATAAAACTGTCTGCATCGTAGTTACTTTACTGCTAATATTAAAATGTAATTTCTGCTGATGTTTAATATAGCTTCCAATTGATATGGGTGGTGGAGAAGGTAAGTGCTTATATATTGACACAGAAGGAACTTTTCGACCCGTTCGACTGTTATCAATTGCGCAAAGATTTGGTCTTAATGGTCAAGAAGTTTTGGACAATGTTGCATATGCCAGAGCTTATAATGCCGATCACCAACTACAACTTTTAAATCAGGCTGCTGGTTTAATGGCAAATTCTCGGTATGCTATAGGTTTTAAACATTGACAATTTGCCATGTTATATGGCTTGCTAACGAACTTAAGATTTTCGATTTTGATAGTAGACAGTATAATGGCGCTCTACAGAACAGACTTCAGTGGACGCGGTGAACTTGCTTCTCGTCAGATGCATGTTGCAAAGTTTCTCAGAACGCTTCAGAGACTTGCTGATGAAGTATGTATTGTGTTATTAAAATTTATTTCGTTGATTTGCTCAAGATTAATAAATCCTGAAATTAGTTCGGGATCGCCATCGTCATCACAAATCAAGTGGTTGCACAGGTTGATGGTAATGCTTCTATGTATAATCCTGATCCGAAGAAGCCAATTGGAGGTAATATTCTTGCACATTCCTCTACCACAAGACTATCATTGAAAAAGGCACGGGGCGAGCAACGTATATGTAAAATATATGATTCGCCATGTCTTCCAGAGTCTGAATGCGTTTTCACCATCAATGAAGATGGTATCGGAGATCCTAAAGAAGAGGAGTAATTGATTTACATGGACAATTCATCTACGATCCAACTTTCTTGGTAGATGACAAAGTAATTTGATACATATATTTTATATATGATATGTTGCATATTTTCTAATGTCCTCGTTAGAAACATATGTGGATACGCTATAGCAAATATATTTCTAATCATCTAATTTGTTTTGCTAAAGATAAAAATAATTAAAACTATCCGTATAGTAGGCACACCAAAAATATGGGAACACATTTGGAATTATTCAAAATAATTTTGAGTTAAAAAGAAGATAAATATTTCAGATAATAGAAATCATAACATCGCTTAAGATTTATAATAGACAAACTTTTCATTTCACAAAAACTTTTTTCATTATAGCTGAACAATCTCTGGCTTCTATGAAATCGGATTTATAGAGGGATACCTTCATATTCGTTGTAATTTAGAGCAAGATTTATATTTTGCAGACACTATTATCAGGTTAGAATAATTTCTTAAAATATACGTCAATATACGTCAGCGTAGTCACTTACCTGAGTAGCGGCACCCTTGAGAAGATTATCAATATTTGCTACCACGACAACCCGAGGTTGCGAAGAGTGAACGGCAAATCCACCAATAGTCTAATATACATTAAAATCAATAAGCTAAGCTAATGATAAATACTTAATTATAATTACTTACAACTCCGTGCTTGCCAGATATAGACTTGACCATAGGGGGCTGGTCTTCAATAGTAACAAGAGCCTCACCTGCGTAGAAATCCTTATAGATTTCCTTGATATTCTTGGACGACATTGACTCCTTAAGTGGTATAGAAACAGTTAAACTGATTCCCTGGAACCATTGAGCAACATGAGGAATAAAAGCAACTGGAAGCCCAAGATGAGTGGAAATCTCTTTCTCATGAATATGATCCGTAAGACTATACGGTATCAAGTTATCAGACAGAATTTTGATGTCATTCTTTGGTGATGGCTTAGTACCAGCACCAGAATATCCTGAGACGCCAAAAACAGTTGGCTGTCCGCTAATATATGGCTTCAACGGCGCAATGGCCATCTGAGAGCCAGTGGCATAGCATCCAGGGTTTGAGATTCGCTTAGCCATAGTAAGAGCATTTCTATTATACAATTCTATAAAGATCGCGTTAGAACATAAGAAAGAATTTTCTATGATAATAATGTATCACATACCTGGGAGTCCATATATCCAAGAACTATCAAATCTAAAATCGGCACTAAGATCAACAATAATACTGTTGCCATTGACGGAATTAATCGCCTCAACTAGTGGCATGCATATTCCGTTTGGTAGTGCCATGACCCAAACGTCTACATCGCCAGCTTTTTCAAGCTCCTTGATATCTTCAGCTTGTAAATTCTCATAAATTATCTTTGGAGAATAATCTGCAACCTCAGTACCAGCAAGCTCACGAGATGAAACATGCGCCAATTCTAGATAAGGATGAGATTGGATAAGATTAATCAAAGCTTGACCAGTATAGCCACGAGCACCGATAAGAGCAACCCGAGCAGGCTTGGTATTTGAGCCTTGCAACGGACCCTTGCCAGTCGAGTACACTCGCCTCTGGTCTCTGTTGAATAAATTTGATCTAGCAGAAGTAGAAAAGTGTCTGAAGTTCTTAATATTTGTGGTGCGACCAGTAGAGACAAAAGTAGACGAAGGAGGAACAGGAGAAAATGACTTAATAAGTGTACTAATGTCGTCTGCAGAATTAACACCATACCAAAATAGAATACTCCCGTTCTTCACATAGGATCCATCAGCACGATCGAAAAACCACGGGGCGCGCTCACTGTCTTCGTTTACAAACCACTGCAACTTAGCGTTATCGTTCTGCAATAAGGTCCAGACATTGTCGGTGACATTATTCTGCCAAGCCTCTTTAGTAGCAATGAACTTTTCTAGAAACGGAATTCCGCTCTCGGTTTTCTTAACAATAGCCAAGACTTCAAGAGGCTCATCGGCATATGCCTTGAATTCTTCTGTTTTCAGCTTCTCAATGTAAGCATCAGCCTTGCTAGAATCACTTATGTCAGGATGACGAAGTAGAGCAGTTCTCAAAGCATCAATTGAAGAGAACTGATCAAGACTGGTCTTAGAGAGAAGCTTATTTCCTCTTCTAATCAGTGTACCGGCCCCAGAATCAGTAAACAATTCCTTTTCCAAGTCACCAGTAGAGATAATAGCAACCGACGAAGACCTGGGAAGATGCATGAGGAGATCTCGAATTTCCTTGATCTTCAACTTGGTACCATACTTAACCCAGGATTGCTTCATCAAGTCATCATACTCCTCATCAAGGTTGATGACACTAATCTTCTCACCAGTCTCTCCATGTATGAGACCACCCTTTTCGTTGAGATATACTATTTTCAATGGCTGAATTATTCTTGCTAATTCACCGGCTGCGACATCTGCATTAACGTTGAGAATTTGTCCGTCCTCAGTTTCAGCTAAACTCGTCAATATAGGAAGAGCACCAGCCTTGATACTAGATTCAATAGGAGTTTTGTCGACGGACGTGATCTTGCCAACCAATTGGTACTTTTCCTTGTCTAAGTAGGATGCAGTGAAAACTCCACCAGTAATTGGTCGAGCACGAACACCCAACTTTTCGAGGGCTTCAACAAGTCTAAGGTTTTGCTCTAAGAAACATCGGCGTACGACACTCATAGTTTTACTGTCCGTAATTCTAATACCGTCGATATATTGTGGCTCAACACCTTGGGCTTCCAAGATTTCATTGATCTGTGGTCCAGTTCCATGTAGAATGATCGGATACAGTCCGACGTGGTTCAAGAAAGCTAGTGAGGATGCAAGTTCATTTAAATTTTGCGTAATAATAGCACCTCCGACTTTGATAACAGCAAATTGTTGGCTGTGATTAAATAAATAATTTGTTAGTAGCTATTCAACTTGAGAGACATCAACTTCCCGTTCATAGCAAATTTTGTCGAAAGCCATGAACACTCACCTCTTGACGGAAGTGAAATATCGGAGATACTGCTCAACTTCACGCTTACTACCGATATTATTCAGCAGTTGAATAACCGTTGATCTTGTGGAGTTATATCTTTTTTGTCCAGCTGACAGCTGTACTGCAGTTGCTGTCAATTGTAGAGGAAGCTGATTTGGTCGTCTGGCCAAACATCTCAATCTCAAAAGGCGAAGAGCTGGAACAATTCTAATACTGCCACTTCCGACAATCATCTTGTAGACTTTCCACCTAATATTGTATCGTCTATACTTTCCAGCAGCCCTGGTTTATATCCAATTTTTGACCGTCGGTCAAAACTAGCTTTGAAATAGTATGAGGCGAGAAAAAAAGAAAGCGAAAAATACCGGAACTCAGAGATGAGTAACAATTTCGAATTTGTTTCGTAATTCTGAAAAAATATTTTATTAAGGGTATTGTATAATGTCGCTATGTATAATAGGGGTTTAGTGCGCTTAATTGCTATGGAAACCGTATAAGTATGATCCCAAATAGTGTAAACAAATAATAGCAGCCTCACGTCCAGTCGTCAATATATAACAGAACAAGAGAATTTTCTGCGACAGTAATAGTCGATAAATAAAGATACTGGGTGATAAAATATAGCATATATCTTTCGAATTTCTTTCTATATAATTGGCTAGAGTAATAGAAATCCGATTATATAAACTAGAGCTGCTGTACCGGTCGAGATGTCACTATCGTCGCTCAGAACCAACTTTCCTCCATATACGTCTAAGAGCGATTCTCCAAGTAAGAGAAGTCGAGCAGATCTATCTTCGGATAGCCATAGTAAGATGGACAACCTTTCGAGTCATCTAGGTGCTTTCTATGTATCCGACATGACTGTGGCCTCGACTGGTTCGAAATCAGGACTGGCAGTTGTCGACGAGAACGAAGACATCACTTCGGTAGTTCGTGTGGAGAACAGCAGAGACAGTATGAACCAGGTCAATGAGGAAAATTTCTATTCTGAAAATAGTCTGTCATTCTCCAAGCAACAGCCTGAGATTTCGCCCGAGGATTTACGCAAGATGAATGATCCTAAGATTCGCCGAATTGTTAATGCGTCTCAGATTTGTATGTATAAATATTTCTAAATCATTTTGCTAAGCAGTTATGTGGTCTTGCTTGCGATGTATATATAGTTCAATATGCTGATAGAGTCATAAATTTCAACTAGATTTCCTTGATTTCTATTTTGACTTGCTTACTTACATTCACGATCGGCAGCTGCGTCTTCAGAAATTCCGTAAATCGGTGCAGAATCTACCGGTCATTGAACAACAAGAGCAATGGAAGTCTTATACAGGACGTGAACGAGCATACCTACGTAAACGACGAACTAAACTTAGATATGGAGACTTCGATATTCTTACTCAAGTAGGACAGGGCGGATATGGACAAGTCTATCTTGCTCGTAAGTCTGACACTAAAGAAATCTGTGCGCTGAAGGTTATGAAAAAGAGATTACTTTTCAAGCTAGATGAGATAAGGCATGTCTTGACCGAGCGAGATATTCTCACCGCCGCCAATTCACCTTGGCTCGTTAAACTTTTATATGCCTTTCAGGATAGTGAAAGTATTTACTTAGCAATGGTCCGTTACGCTGTTTTATTTTGCTCTAATTTATGCGTAAGTAAAATACTGATTCCAATATCGTAATATAATAGGAATACGTTCCCGGCGGTGATTATAGAACACTTCTAAATAACACTGGTGTCTTGAGCCCACGCCATGCTAGATTCTATCTAAGTGAAATGTTCTGTGCTATTGATAGTCTTCATAAGTTGGGATACATTCACAGAGATCTCAAGCCTGAGAACTTCCTTATAGATGCCACTGGTCATATCAAGCTTACTGATTTTGGACTGTCTTCTGGAGCTCTCAGCAGAGAGAAAGTAGAAAGTATGAGAATAAAGGTCAGGAAAATGTTTCATATAGCTTAATTTATTGAAAGTTTAACTGCTAAATTTTTCTTATAGCTTGATGCTGTGAAAGATATGAGAGTCCCATACAGAACTGTCTCTGAAAGACAGAATTTGTACAGATCTCTTCGAGAAAAAGATTTGAACTACGCCAACTCAATTGTTGGCTCACCAGATTATATGGCCCTTGAGGTTCTTGAAGGCAAAAAGTATGACTTCACAATCGATTATTGGTCCCTTGGCTGTATGCTCTTTGAGACACTTTGCGGATATCCACCATTCGCAGGAGCCAATATGAATGAGACATATTCTAATCTCAGAAGCTGGAGAGAATCTCTCAAACGACCGGTATTTGAAGATACTCAGTACGCTCTAAGCGACCGGACATGGGATTTTATCAACAGGTACGGTAAATTACTACGAAATTTCTTTGGGTTTCAGTCATTCTAACTACTAGTGTTTGCCTCAGATTGATAAGCGAGCCGCAAAATCGCCTGCACTCGTTCAAAGAGATTCAGCGACACCCATACTTCGCTGAAGTTGATTGGCAGCACATTCGACAAATCCAGGTTAGTACCTGATATAGCTCTATGATATATGTTTTTAATCGCTAACTTTGCTTGCCGTTAAATATTGTCCTCATTCTAGCCACCATTTATTCCTCAATTAGACTCTGAGATCGACGCAGGATACTTCGACGACTTCTCGAATCAAGAAGATATGGCAAAGTACAAGGAGGTTCATGATAAGCAAGCACAATTGGAAAGACTAGCAGACAGACCAGAAAAAATTAAGCGATCCGCATTTGTAGGCTTTACATTCAAACATTCTATGGCTCCAGGTATTCTAGAAGATGGATCGCTAAATAATAATCGCAGACCAGTAGTCAACCGGCAGTTGGATGGATCATTTGCAACTATCTTCTAAGTTGAATAAAACATATACATTTACAGAATCAGATTATTAACCAAAACACATCAAGTATAGTCAAGATATTGTATCTACCATCGAGTAATACTGTCTTCGAGTAATTTATCTTAAAAACTTCAAGTTTTCGTTCCTTACCTTGAAATTATTTATATACATTCAATTTGTTTCGTGTTAATCCTTTTAGTATTAGTATTTGTTGTAGTCTATTAGTTTTGTATGAATGAGAATGGTATCCAGGTAAAATGGAAATAGTCATCAATAGGTTAGTAAGTCTACACCTCCAATATTGATAGGATTCAGAGAATAAATTTGAAGTGGAAAATTCACGAAGAAAACAACATAATAGCGTTGATTGATTTTCCATTTTCATACACTATTGCACTATTATTTAACAATACACAAATAAATTTTTTGTTCCAGTATCTACTTAATCTATGCCGACGCCTTCTTAGCCTTTGCAAGAGCCTTCTTGACCTCGTATCGTTGCTAAAAAATGACTTATTAGTTACTGTCCGCTAATACAATCAACATTAACACGGGCTTGAATAATAACGCATAAATACGCATATCGTACTGTAATTCCCGTGCTTTAAAGAAAAAACTATTGACATACCTGCTTCTTCAAAATTAAAACCTGGAATCTCTCAAAGTCAGAAAGGTTCCATCGGACCTGGCGGCTCTTAATCTTCTGAGCCCAAGCACTCTTAGCCCATTTCTCAGCAATGCCAGACTCAGCAAATCTCTTTGCGACGACACCACTACGAGCACCTCGGGGCAACTTGGCGACAGTGAGAGGAGTGAGGGTGACCTGTGCAAGTGGAACAGCCTGTCTTGGGACCTCAGTAGAAGGGCCATCAACGAGAATCTGCGAAAATAAATATAAAACGTTAGAATAGCTCAATGATTATGGTCCAACAGATAAAAGCTACGCATTTCTTCTCGTTTCTCGTTTCTCGTTTCTCCTTTCAACTTACTCTCTTGTGATCGATGATTTCAACGATAGTAGCGAGCTTGCCAGCATAAGCACCCTTGTTGACGAGAACAACACGACCAACCTCAACAAGACGCCACTGGTTAGCCTTAACAGAAGATTCCTCAGACATTATTGTATATACGATTGTAGAATTACGGGCTAAATCGAAAGACCGGCTGACACTACCTTTGAATAAAGAGAGATGTATTTACTTCGATATGAGAGTTTAGTCTTGGTGGTAGGCGATAGTAACACTCTTAGAGAGACGCAGTGCGGCTATATAGCAGTCACAAATTGTAGGTCGTAACCCTATATTATGGTATTATTGGATATGTGTATATGTCATGCTGTTTGCCATTTATACCTTAAATTTTCGTCTAGCAGTTCATCTGATCTTTACTTCGATCAAGTTGGCTATTTCTTCCTATACTTACTGTCCTTGCTGTAGTGTATGTAGTTTATGTGAAGGAATTACTTTCAGAAATCTAGCCTCAATGGAAGTTGCATAAGATTCTGCTTCTCATGTATATCATTCTTGTGAACAGGTAATCGGGGACCAATAGAGCAAAGGTAAGAATTTTTTGATATACTGTTCTTGTGAATGAACTGGCATTTCGTGATGATATAATTTGCGTTTGAGAGTTCTAGTCTTCAGATTATCGCCTAATCTAACAAGAAGCTTTAACGACATGAAACCAAATTTTTCTCTGACATTAGATTGATGTGCGAGTATTTGACCATTAATATAATCAATTTCTGATATTATTGCTATATCGAGAATACTGACGTATTATATTTCTCTGTATTTAGAAAGCTAGGAAATCTTTTAAAGCATTAGTAAAAAGTAAATGATTCTTTATGATCATGTCAAATTCACTGTATACGAGCAAACAATGTGTAAAAAGTCAGGTCAGACAAAGGATGAGTAATGAAATGTTTTATGTTAGAAAAGGGGGATGATTACAAGAATAGGGCATTGAGATATATATATACTCACATGGAGTAAAAATAATAGACGTCTATGAAAATTATCGTGAAGCAGACATGAATTATGTCCAGTGATAATATTTAAGAACAAAAGTAAGAAGAAAACAATATAATCATATGCACTAGTAAATACAACATTGTCAAGAATACAAGAATAGCTAGCTGAGGACTCAAAAGGTAGACATTACTAGAAACGACATCAATACAAAATAATAAAAAACATAACCACCGTTACAACATGATCGAGTTAGGAAATATCACTATTAATATTAAATAAAAATATTTATAAAAGAAAAAAATCAAGAGAAATTAACAAAACACAAGGTGTCTTCCCGAGATTACACAATGCATTTTAGAGAGTATCATGACAACGAAAGAATGAGTAGACAACTTTATCTCCAAAAATAGTCATACGATATAAATAGTATCGGACGCTCTCTTCCTTCTCAAAGGTAGAATATCATAATCACAATGTAATCTACCATGTATGAACTACCCTTAGGTGAAGTGAACAATGAGAGGAACAATAATGACCACCAACAATATAATGATACCACTATAATAAGTACAACGTTAGTGTTTCTGTTCATCGATTTCTAGTCGTGCTCTAATGACAAAATAGACGCTTAGACGCTTAACTTACGCAATCAGACACATTCGCATTTTCATGTCCTTCCACCACATCGCTTTTCGAGCCTTGTGGGCACCTCTTCGGAAACCTTGAGCAGAAACAACAAGGTTATCAGTCTTTCCTCGTAGATCAGTAATACGTCCTCCTCTATAGACGTCAAAACATCAGTAAAATATTCTCTTTGTAAAGCCCCTCTCAGGCACTGTTCATTGTTCAAATCATCTCCATACGTACCTTTCTGCGACCTTGTTGATGTTATCTCTCATAATCTCGACTGTATCGTCGATTTGCTATATAACGAATAAAATAAATTAGCATACATCTATAATTCCATACTTGATCCCTCATCCGACTAATAAAATACGTCATACAACCCGTCTTGCTCGTCTGCCACGAGTGACTCGCAAACCATCTACACAATCTTTCCTCCCCTCAAGGCATCTTCCGCATAACGTCCGATGCTGTTAAGATCACGCATCATCAAAGCTAAGGAATCACCTCTTCGTTAAAAGAAACAACTTACTGCCTGGATATTGGCGGTCTTACTAGGACCACTAGTTTGTGGTGCATCGTATGGCACGTAGGGATCATAAGGTGTAGTATTCGATGACATTGTTGACGGCGACAACCAAAACGGACCAAATGTCTTTCAATCAATCAAAAAAATAATCTATCGATAAAATATCAAATCCCTCGAAGAGTCACTTTAAATCGGTATAATGCTTGTGTGTAATTTATCGTTCGAGTTCGAGCACGAACAGTTCTCTTCTTTTCTAAAAACAGCCTATCATTAGTATTTAAATCGACCCCAAAAAATCCCTGTCGCTACTTATTATTTTTGTGCAATCCTCTAATATACTAAAGATTAATCTTACCTATATCGCAATAAAATGATAAAAAAGCCCTTTACGCTATGATTTACTAAGATTTTGCACAGTAAATTTATGACAGTCTACTGTAAAATTCGACTACTGTCGAGCTACCTTTTATACCGTATAACAATAATAGTAAACAGGCGAAATGGCTTGCGAACCATCCGAATATGAGGATGAGTGGCGCAACATAGTGGCTGGTATAATCGGCCATTTAATTCGCCACAACGCTTCTCTGTGAGCCTCCCAGTTACTTTAAATATTAAGGTACTGAGTTAGCAAGCCTTGACGCGTATGCTCTATACTCTGTCATTCTGACAATCTTTGAATTTCTCTTTGTAGGACAGATTTAGACGAATTATTAAATAGAAATAAGCTGAATATTTTATTTTACGTGGTGGATCTGTGGTTACGTTATGTTTTATTCATATGATATTCTTTCAAGGAAGTCGAGCGGTTTGAGTACAGTCTGGTAAGTACGAGTAGCTCGCTTGTAACTTGCCAACTGATCGCGTTATAAAGCTAGCGTGTACTAACGATCAATACTCAACTGTTCGTTCTAGGCTTGTTGCGACGCTTGGAGCAAAATCATCACTCAAGAAAGTGCACAGAAAAGAAATTATGTCGGTTAGAGTACCTGACGCGTGCGATCTGATCATGCACCCTCCACAACCACTGGCTCTGAGACTCAGCTCAAATCTTCTCTATGGCGTGACCAGTGTTTATTATCAGCAGTTTATTTTCTTCGTCGGTACGTATGTTGGAAAATAGAGCGAAGCCGTCTTCATTAGTTAGAAGAAAGGTAGAAGAAGAAAAGTAGAACTGACCGTAGGTCTCATAGCCGACGTGACTGCTGCTCACACGAAATTGAAGAGAATATTTTATAGTTTGAACTCTTCAGGGCAAGATATTGATTTGAATACGAGCCAAAGGTAATTCTTTTCCTATATGCCTATATTTGACCGTCTCAAATCAATTGCTAATGTCATCTTATGTAGTGTGTCAAAATCCTACGAAGGGAACATTCTAAACGATGATCCCAGTTTTTCCATTGAGTTTGGCCTCCTTCCTCCTCTGCCGCTTCTATCCAGAGAGGCTAACTTTTCGGATGATTTATACTCCTTGTCCATTCACGATTCAAGTTCTGTTACTAGTCGAAGTGTTCTTTCTCGTTCATCACCAATACGTGATCAGTCGATTACTCTTATCTCGGAGAATAATGAGATTTCAGACTTTTATTCAGGTAGTAATCTAGGTTTTGATGATGATGCGGGTAACGTTGACTTTGAATTTGGCCACGAAGGCAATATTCTTGGACTGGAAGAGGATAAAAGAGCATCTGGAGGGCGGCGCGAATCTGATATACCGTCTGATTTTCTTGGAATAGATAGCCAAATGCCTGTGGTCAGTATTCGGCTTGTTTCCATTTTATAGGATAAATTAGAAATTGCGATGAATCATATGTGCATATCACTAACATTTATTCGATTTTTGATTTGTTTAGGAATTTGGGGAGGTGCCTATGATACTAGATTACAATGATGAGAGATACCGCATAGAAAATAGTGAAGGTTTACCTGCAGGTGTAAAAAGAATAGCTGAGCATGAGAATGAATATCCTACTTATATCGATAAAACTATCGAAGAAAATAGTGAGAAACCTATTGAGAAACGTAGAAAAGTCGTTAGGTCCCTTAAACCTGATCTGGAGACACAATTAGCTACTTCGGCTCTGAGAGAGAGTCGTGATAACTATATCGAGCATATGATTAAGGCAACGGTCATACGCCGTGAGCGAGAAGAAGCGAGTTTCGCGCGTGCCCATGCCGCAGACTTCTTTGTATACCTTGGTGATTATAATGGAGAAATCAACAAAATATTGCATGGTGCATGCAAGGGATTTAAGTTGCCGATGACTGAAAGCGTCGACCACGATCATGAACGGATTGATGATGTAATTGACGAGGATATGGTTCGACGAGCAAATACTCACTATGCTACTGGTTTTGGACTTGACGATGGTGGACTTGGTCTCCAAGAGGACGCACAGGGTGGCCCTCTATTTGATGATGTAGAACTCGCGCGTAATTTATCTTCAGATCAAGAATTTGGATTAGGACAATCGTCTAGTTTGCTACCGTGGAATTCACTGTCCCTATCGAATTCTAATACTAATAGTGTTTCTCTCGGTCCTTCAGCGTTGGATTCGTCTAGACGTCTATCTTCTCTGTCTAGTCGTCAGCGACGACGTTTATCGACAATGTCTACCGGATTAGAACAGCTTGATAGTTTTGAGGAAGAATACTACAATCTTCCTGGATCGGATGGAAGTAAGCATATCGATGATGATTTTGAAGGTATGTATGGTCTTTATAGTATTCGAATCATTCTCTATTGCATGTTGATTAACATACGTAGCGCAACGAAAGCAATCTAATGACCTTAGCATGGAATCGCGTTTGTCTCCCATGGAGCGAGACAGTCGAAACTTTTTGAGGTACGCTATCCCTTTAGTTCATCGAATCTATCTGATATCGTAATTCAATTCTAAAGAAATTTTCATAGTTATGTTGTGGGCCAAATGGATACTCTCGACTCGGAAGTTGTTATCTTTGACGAGTTAGTGGATCCGGCACAGTGCTCTAGAATGGTAGCTGCTCAAGGCCTGATGCACGTCTTATCTCTAGCTAGCATGGGCATCTTATCGGTCGATCAACAGCTTGCTTATGGTCCAATCGATATGAAAATTTCACCTGATATCCTTTAGTCAAAATAACCGCCTTGTTTAGTGCTGTTGATTTACTGTATTCCTGATATTATTAGATATTATATCCCGTCTGATCTCAAGTCTGATTTTTTATGCGAACATCATAATATACCCAATTATTTTTACATTAATAACTATGGCAATTTACGATATCCTGACATTTGTGATTTGACTGTTTGTCTGTTATCAATATAGTATGGATTAACAATTACTTGGTCCAGCCGTAGTTGCGCTGTGATGTTTTTTGTAGCCATAGTGTCCACTAGACATTAATTGGGATATTCCATGAAACGCCAAAAAAATTGAATACTGAATTTCTACAGTTCGAGATTTTTAAATAAAACAAAGTAATTATTGTCGTCTTGCGTGAAATTTTGATCAAGAGTCTTGTAAACGGTGCTTCTTTCAAAGAATCGTTAAATCAAAAGAATATTCTCGCGCATTAGGATTCTGAACTCAGAATGTCGAGAGTGGGCGTTCTTGTTCTAGGTCCGGCAGGTGTTGGAAAGGTAATATGAAAATGACTCTCTGTTGATCTAGGACTTCTTAATCTAGCATGATGCTGGTTTATCTTTTCAATTTGGCTTAAAATTTTTGAGAACTAAAATATTACTGAATAGAGCACTTTCTGCACTGCGCTGATAAATCATATACACACTATCGGTAGACGAGCACACATCGTTAATTTAGATCCAGCCGCTGAACCTAACGAGCATGAGTTTACCATAGACATACGAGATTTGATATCGCTAGAAGATGTAATGGAAGAAATGTCGTTTGGACCAAATGGCGGTCTTATATATTGTTTTGAGTATGTTTAACTTTGCTCTCTGTGCGAAGATCGAGATACAGAGATACTTTTATATCACATAATATTAACCATTGATATACCATTTTCATTTCTAATCACAGATTCCTGTTAAATCACCTTGAATGGCTGGATGAAGAAATAGGCGATTATGAGGATGAGTTTTTACTCTTTGACTGTCCTGGTTAGTTATTATGGTATGCATTTTGTTTGGATTGACAATTACGGATACTGATGATTTCTCTATAGGCCAGATAGAGCTCTATACTCATGTACCAGTCCTACCGACTATTGTAAAGCATCTAACGCATCAGCTTTCTTTTAATCTCTGTGCTACCTACCTCCTTGAGGCTCCCTTTGCAATTGATCCTCCGAAGTTTTTCTCTGGAGTTATGAGTGCAATGTCTGCTATGATATTACTAGAGCTACCACACCTAAATATTCTCAGCAAAATGGATCTAATCAAGGATGAGATGTCACAACGCGAAATAAAATCTTTTTTGAATCCAGATGCCTCCTTGGTTGCAAAGCTTGACAATTCCACAAACGAAAAGTTTTATCTGCTAAATCACGCTATCATGAATCTTGTAGACGATTTTGGAATGCTACAATTTCTGCCATTAGATTCTGGTAGTCCTGATAGTGTCTCAACTATACTTAGTTATATTGACGACTTAACACAGTGGGCAGAGGCACAGGAACCAAAAGAGCCAAAAGACGAAGTTGAATTAAATGACGATGAATTTGAAGAATCTGAGTAACCAAGTAGTGAAACATCACTGCTTCGATATGTTTGCACTGGACTAGTCTCAAAAAGCATATCATATATTATATTCTGTAAAATTACAGTACTACAACATCTATTTTTAGTATAGAAATCAATAATGCGAAATAGTAAAATAGAAATAAAATCACAAAATTATGAAGTGAATGTCTCTTTGTGTTTTTGATCTTTAATAGAGGACATAGACTGTGAAGTTAACGATGATTCTGGCGGATGACTCTCCTTCTTAACCTTGAAAATATCTGTAATTTTAGTTTGCTTGGGCTGCTTATCACCTTTATCTTCTGCTTGAACGATTGGGACAGTCGTAGTCGCTTCAGAAAACCTATTTTTAACATCTCCTTTGCTACTATGTAAGATTGCTGTACTTCCGACATCACCATTATTTAATAGTGTTGGTAATAGCTGGCAATCTCCGCGAATGTCGTAATCAAAACAAGACTGCAGCGGAGCAGGTGGAGGATCATGATTGACCCAAACTACGAGTCCTTTGATCGCATGAACTGCAAGTGACATTTCACGAACTATTCGCTTAACACCGGGGACTTTAAGACTCGTTCCTACCACCAGAAGTCCATCAGGTCGTGATTTAAGATCTGCTGCAGTCACAGATCCAATTGCTTCGCTATCTGGATTATATTCATTATACAGTACAATACGGGGACGCATTATTCCAACTCCTTGAGTTCGCTTACCAACAACCTCCCGCACAGAGTCAAGCTCCTTGCATTCCGGGCATTCGGGAGCTGGGTTGTCGTTGAATATAAGTGGATCGAAAGCAGATATGTAACCACATTTTGAACATATCATTTTCTCAAGACTACCATGTAACTGAATAGTTTTAGGCCAGGGAGCTTTTGCAGGAAGCGGTGCAATAGTCTCAAGACCAGATAAAGATGATTCCAGAGAATCGACATTTTGAGTATATAGACGTAAAAGTCTATTCTCTTGCGCTAATTTTCCTAATAACGAGTGGAACGAAGTTGTTGTCGCATCTTTGGACAATGAATGGAGGCTGTTTACCATTTGATGGAACATGCGTATTGAATTTTCGCTGTGGTAAACCGATACATCAAACATAGATTGACCTGAACCTTTTAGTTTGAAACTATCTTTGACCGTCTTAAATATTCCTGATGGAGAACGAAAGTCTGGTATACCTGCTTGAACTGAGATTCCAGCGCCAACCACAACTACAAGCCGCTTTGCCCTACTGAATGCATATCTGATGTGATCCGCCTCTGGTGTACTCATGAACGCTTCCGACAAAATTTGCGTCTTACATTGGTAAGGCTCAAAAGAAACGAGACGCTTACGTTTGCCTGATCTATTCGCAACAGAAGCAGAACCTCTTTTTGCTGGCGCTTTTCTCGCTCGCTTCTTTGGTTTGGCCTTCAAGTCTTCGTTACTCTCCAGAGACTTTGTCTTGCCATTGTACTTCATCAATTCTTTTGGTGGATCTATAACTATATTGTCTGAAATAGTGCCAGTTTGAATCTGCTCTGAATTAGTGTCATGCTGCTCTTTGTCTAACGTAGTAGAATTGAGCTCCATCTGAGAAGTTGACATCGTTTGCTCTGTAGGAGTTCCCATTATGTCTAAACTATACTCCTTTTCTCAGTCGCTTTAAATCCCTATCGATAAGGGTGACTGTGAATATGAAAGAGATCAGGTTATTCTACTCTAACCTGTTGATATGTCATAAGCCACTAGAAAGCGTCCATGATATGTAGTAACGTAGACGGTGTAAGTTCTTTAGAATCAGATGTGTTTTTGAACTATACAATATGTAAAATGCCTTTATAATTGGGTTTCGGGTTGCCATATCACAAACAATAAGATGATAAAACACCATCACAAAACGAATACGTACAATTTGAACAAAAATACAGTAGAGAAAGAATAGAGTAATGAGTATATCATTTAATAATAAATCAAGTGATGCTAACGGATAATATTATTAAGCTACATGGAGATCGCGATTATGGATATATATCTACTTTGATGTTTTACTTGTAAATAGGAATTTATCTTATAGAATATAAGATGCTGAATAAAATAATCTTTATTCAACGGTATTATATTGCATAAAAAGAACTAAGGTAAATCGATTGTAGATCATATGCGGCTACATCGCTGCATTGCTGATCGAGATAAAAACTCGTCTATTCAGTTCTTCTCAGATAAGGCGGCAACACCAGGTAACACCTTACCTTCTAGAAGCTCGAGAGAAGCACCACCACCAGTGGAAACATGAGAGAGCTTGCTCTCAGCATTGTACTTCTTAGCAACTGTAGCAGTATCGCCACCACCCACAATTACGGTAGCACCGTTCTCAGCAGCAGCGATAACGGCGGCAAGAAGAGATTGAGTACCCTTAGAAAAGTTGTCGAACTCAAAGACCCCAGGTGGGCCATTCCAGAGAATGGTCTTAGCACTCTTAACGGTATCAGCAAAGAGAGCACAGGACTTCTCACCAATATCCAAACCAATCCAACCGTCCGGGATACCAGACTCATCAGTAGCAGTGCCAACAGTAGCATCCTTGTCAAACTTGTCACCAGTGACATAGTCAACAGGAAGAACAACCTTGACATTATTTGCTTTAGCCTTCTTCATGACTTCTCCAACAATCTTGGCACCTTCCTCGTCATACAAGGAGTTACCAATGGCAACCCCCTCAAGAGCTTTCTTAAAAGTGAAAGCCATACCACCACCAATGATGAGTGCATCAACTTTTGGTAGTAAGTTGTCAATCAACTGAATCTTATCAGAAACCTTGGCACCACCAAGAATGGCAAGGAATGGTCGCTCTGGGTTCTCCAGTGCCTTAGCGAAGAAGTCCAGCTCCTTCTTAACTAAGAATCCAGAGGCTCTCTGTGGAAGATCTAGACCAACCATTGAGCTATGGGCACGGTGAGCAGTACCGAATGCATCGTTGACGTAGACGTCAGCAAGAGCAGTAAGACCCTTACGGAATTTCTCAACATCCTCAGGAGCACACTTCACCTTCTTACCGTCAATCTTAGCCGAACCCTCTTCTTCAGCGTGGAATCGCAGATTCTCGAGAAGGAAGACTTGAGAATCAGAAGCACCATTGACAGCAGCCTCCACAGCAGGACCAACACAGTCATTCAAGAAAGTAACAGGTCTATTAAGAAGCTTCTCAAGCTCCTTAGCAACTGGCTCTAGTGAATACTTAGTGTTGACCTGTCCATTGGGTCTTCCAAGATGGGAAGCAAGGACTATAGCCTTTGGTTCTACATATGATCAAGCAAAAGTCAGCTATAAAGAACAAATCAAACTCCAGAAGTTTATATCTTCACTTACTCTGGCTAATTGCGTACTCAATAGTAGGAAGTGCAGCAACGATACGCTGATTGTTAGTGATGGTCTTTCCATCAAGAGGGACGTTGAAATCTTAAGATAGAGGATTAGTTACTATATACTCGTTTATATACTGGTTTCACACCAAGCGTATGCAATCACATATAGACATTTCACCACGAAGTAAAAGATGACAAACTAGTAATCTGACCTTTGAGAGAAAAGAAACTCATAAGATCTAAGATGAAAATGATTGTTCTTCTCATTCAGTCACAAATTACTAGTTGAGCTCACCAGAACTCGTCGGTCAAACTATTGCCAAAGTGAGCACCAAGAACCAATCACTAGCGAACATGGCATTGATGCCATTAGCTATAATCTACTCGATGCCATATACACAATAAGAGCGATTTTGAATAGAGATAGGAATATACATACCGACTCGGATGAACACACGCTTGCCAGCGAGGTCGAGATCAGTAATTGCCAACTTATTAGTCAAAGACATTGTAGCAGTAAACAGAAATTATCTTTATAAATTATTTTCAAAGAAGGTTAGCAAATCAATTCTCGTCACCTCTTCGTTTGAAAGCCAGTAAATGAAGGTGAAAAAAATTAAGACTGATAGCTAGAACTAGCAAAAATAAATACAGCGACAAGTTTGACTTGGTATCAAATCAACGACCCCCAAAGACAACTAATATTTACAGTACTTACAGTGAGTCAGAAATATTTTGCAAAACCACACGGCTCAAGAGACAGATAATACTCCTCCAAGAACAAACGATGTTATTCTATATTGAGGAATAGAAAGCAAATGAAAAAGTGGGCTGATTGAAGGAAAACTCTTCGTTAATGGCTGAAAGATAAAAGGATGGAAGTTATAATGAAGTTATGCAAGTTTTTGTTCCATTAGCGGTTGGTTGCATGTAATGTGGTATGGTGAGAGACGAGCCTACTTTTTCTACAATTCACAGCTACGTACCAATTCCAGCACAATCTGCATGTATCTCTACAGTCATTACATTTAACAACTGAATGTAGCTTTCCGCATTCCATATCGTAAAATACCGGATCATGTTACGCTGGCGTGAGGTGAGTAGAATACGCAATTGGCTGTTTCCTGTATTCTCATTCGCTGTGAAGCTACTTACAACACAAATCCGGATGTTTATGGCACAAATCTATACTCTATTGTGCTCTTAGTGTATCAACTTCAAAGCTGTGAGTTCGCCTGAAGGCCAGATTAGGAGAGGTGTTCAGGTACAACACCCTCGAAACTCACATACATCCGATGCTGTCATTTGTGAACAAATTTATGTTAGCTATTATCAGTAGATCTAAAACATAAAATGTCATTCGCATGTTCGTATGCAGCGCGTGCCGGATCCAGTTACCTAGGCATGATTATGCCCGTGGAAGAAGGTCGGCACCTGGCATTCTCATGGCCGAGAATAAAGACGCTGTACTAACATTTCGTACAGGATTACTTGTTTTCACTTCCACATGTCCTTTAAGAGCGTGCCTCTGATCCGAGCTGCATCTTCCGACATGTCTGGATCCGACCATCTCTGTTAAACCGAAATCCTTCCGAAGTCCAATGTTAGGTTTTTACTACTAATTTTATTTAAAGTGAATAGTTGGTATGGTGTAGACTACAATATCTGATTGCAAGAGTTGATCAGGAGCGCGTACTCGTTCGCATTGTAGCTCATTCATATATTAAGTATTTAGTAATTTGCGGAAGTTGCAGACGTTCTGTAACAGGATTATGCGGATACGTCATGTCTACTATGTGCTTTGTTTATATTGCAAGCAAAGATCAATGTCTAAATTGTTTCTGGCTGGGCTTCTACTGCGCTCATAGTGTTATCTACCATATCTATGCTCAACAAGCGTGCAGACACGTCCCCTTATGTCATTCTTAGAGATGGATATTAGTAGTCTGTATCAGCATTCGACAGTATAGTGAAGTCTGTTGTTTTGGTTTGCTGCACGTACCGTTATTACTAACCTAAGGTCTTGCTTTAAATGAGGATACAATTGAGTGAGTGTATAGCCAGTAGACCCTAATACTTAGCTAGTCAGCCAGACAAAAATGCTACTCTAACAAAGGGCTAGTTGACTAGTTGTCATGGTCGTGGGTTACTTAATCGTTATGCTGTATTACCAAGGTTCGCAGTAGCCCATGTTTTTCGTAGTAACCCATGTTTTTCACAGTAACGTCACTTGTATTTTTTTTATTGAAGCCTCATATCTCGAAACACGTACTGTACCAATAGAGTTAAATTTGCTCTGGTGTTAAACGTCGCTAACTCTCGTCACGTATCGCTCGGTTTAGGATTCTTGTGTCCTGAGATCTACCTACGCAATCTCTCATACGATTAACATAAGATACTCTACAGCGACTTAATTTCCACGACTGATCATCCGGGGGGGGGGCCGTCGCCGGTCAGCCAGCCTTGTTATGTCCTCTCCCAGCATATGACGCCAGGATTTTTGTCTACATCTCGTCACTCGCCCGTATACTCATTAACAGAGTCTATGCACGGAGCGTAAACCTTTGGAATGTACAGATACACAGCTCGCTCATCTACGTCATAAGTATCAAGCATAAAATGTAGCACAGCCAAATCTGCTGCTTGTCGTTTACAAGTACCGAACATTTTGTAAACAAGGCGCAAATATGAACATATATTAGGGTAAGTGACGGATTCGAACATACCCTAACATGCATGAACGAATTCGCCCTGTTTTGACGAGTTGTTTCAGACCCTTATCCTTTCTGTCAGTTGCAGAACGCGACAGTTAACTATGAGATCAAGGACTGTAGGATTCTGTTGCTGCACTATTACAGCACCAATATCCTCCTTTTACACATTGCTACAGCGCTCATGGCGAGGGAATTAGATAAAGCAGATTGAAAAATAAACGAGCTACAGTTAATGAAATTATTTTAATCGGCACAAAAGCTCTCACTAAGTTTGCGCTGCACTATGCCCTACCGCTCTTGTGTAATCTAATTCTTGTTAATTAAAGTAATTAATAAAATTAACTGTTGATATTACAGTATACAGGATTTCCAGACGTGTGTACACAGCGCTGCTTAGTTGAAACAACAAGATAAGTTACCCTGAAATAGGATATGGGCTAAGACCATATACGGTTCCTGCTGCGGCCCATTTCAACGTGTCCAATACATATCAGCCAAATTACACAGGGAGGGAGGCACCATCTCGGGTCGAGTCATTTATTTTTGTGTAGCAACGAGGCAAACCCGGGTGGCGGGTACGGTACAGCTGTAATGTACAGCAAATTGGGCAGGGTAAAAGTGGGTACACTAGTTTCACATATAACAGAGTGTATATGTGGTTAAGGGCTATTTCGTAATATACCATGTTAGGCTGAGCGCTCCCGAGCGTATTTCTTAATCCGTAAAATGAGGTATAGTGTGGCGGGATGTACTGCTATCATATTCAGTTTGGGTCGAATTTAGTATCAACTACATCATAAAGCCTAACCCTATTAATAAATGCAGGACGAAAATAAAAGTGAGAAAAAAATAAATGATAAACTCTAATCTTATTTGTTAGCATTAGATGATTAGCTCATCATCCGCCTAAACACCTCGAGTACTGTAGTACTCTATCTATCTTACTCTGTAATGAATTCAAAGCAGGCGGCAAGACAAGAATAATTAAATCTGAAGGCAAATCTTCCACGTTTGAGCAAGAAGGCAAAACCGAGTCTTTCTCATACTCGAGCGAAAAGTATATATAGAGGTGCAATTCCTTCGATTTGGACAAGTTATTCAAGCAATATTCTGGCAGCCCAAGCATCATACTAGATATACTTATCATTAAATATCTAAGTAACATTTAGTTCTATTACGAATATTGATTATTTCCCCTCTTTAAGAATCAATTCTCGTGGAGATTATAAGCAATACATTGTTAACTAAGCATTTCAATATTCATATTGTTGTGCAGATATAAATTAACATTTTATATCTTTTTTTTTCCCAGCTGTCAGTTCTGTTCATATTATTCTTTTTACTCCTGATTTTTCGGATTTAAAGGGAACAGCACTACCTGAAATTATACGATACGGTATAATCTTTAAATATACATAATATCAGACTTCGATTTTATATCGCAGACATCTTTTAATTTATTTTTCAAAATGAGATGCGACACTTGCCTTACCGATATGCCAGAGCTTCGAACAGCTCCTGCAACTCCTCCCGCTGAGTCAGCGCCGTCGGCTATCTTGGCCACTGCACTCACCATTCTGCGTTCGCAGACTATGGCCATATCCCATTTGACTGATATGTATCTTAAAGATTCATTCACTCAAAATCATTACGTTTCTGCAGTTCAACTTATTCACAATGCGCTACTATCTGGAGGAAAGGTAGTCATATCTGGAATGGGAAAGTCTGGATTGATTGCTAACAAGATTGTTGCGTCAATGAACTCTCTTGGTATTCATGCAACCGCTTTACATCCTTGTGACGCTTTACATGGCGATCTAGGTGTTCTGCGACCTGCTGATGTCCTTATCATGATAACTGCATCGGGCAAGACTCCGGAGCTTATTCAACTTATTCCACATTTACCTAGTGGCCTTCCTCGCATTTGCCTGACTTGCACTCCTAATTCAGAGCTTGCCAATGACTCAAATGCTGTTCTTTCTGCTGATTTGCCAAAGAGTCTTAATGAGAAGGAAATATACGGTGTTCCTGCACCAACTACATCTACCACTGCTTGTCTTGCTATTGGTGATGCATTATGTATCTCATTGGCAGAGATGCTTACAGCAGATCAGGAGCAGCGACGAAAGGCATTTATCAAGTCTCATCCTGGAGGTGCTATTGGCATGCCTGAACAGCAGTTGAGCGATGTCATGACTCCTTGGACTGATATTGCATTTATAGATGCTGATGCTGATGAGATTGAGATCTTACGTGCTGCGGCTGGTCGACAGTGGGTCTGTATTGGTGACAGTAAGCTCTACGAAGGCAGTGAATTAGCTAATCCACACTTCAAGTCAAAAGGTGGTGTCAGTGTTGACAGACTGCGCCGTATGAAGGCAACTGATAAAGTGGGTTCCGTTAAGCCTGGTGAGATTGTAGCGGTCATTGGTGATATGAATAAGGTCATTGGTATTTTTCAAGCTTAAGGAGTTATGAGGAGTAGTAACAGTTTCAATATAAGAGATAGATGTATTGAAGAACATTACGCGTGAATATTTTGGAGAAAATTTGATATTTAGGGATAAAATCTAAATTAAAAAAAATCTTTGGGACAGGCTCTTTTATTTTATGGTTTTCTGAGGAACGAATTTGTGTTATCCACGTATGTTGGATATATGCATGCGAACTATTTATATGTTTTAGAAGTTTTTTAAAATATTTGTATATTTTTGAACCGCAAGGTTTTTTGTGGATATTGATAAGGGATAAATGAACTAACAAGGGATTGCAAATATATAAATATGTATATATAAGAATTAAGAAATATTTCGTTTTGTTTCTGGATCTGATACTTCGTTGATCAGAGAGAACGCAAATTTAGACGCAAATTTTTATTAGGAGTTCTTCAAATTTAAATTACAATGATTTTAAACTATACTATTGAACCAGTACTGGTAATTCTGAGATTTTACTAATTTCACTTAACTGGTAAATATAAGAGTGTGAGACGTACAAAAGATGTCTTGTGTATACCGATTACGTGCTATATTTGGCGTTTATTGGCGTGGTGAATGCTTTAAATTACAGTCTTTGTTTATTCGTATATCATAGACTGCACCGGGAAGATAGCGAGGACTCAGAAGCAAAAAAGACGTCATTTAGTTATTTCGATTTTTTATGTAGTTCATATTCCGAGGCTTACGAGTTGTTCGTATTTTCGGTTCTAACATTTACTTAGCTGAGGTGAAGGAAATGAGGGTGTAGGAATTTGATCTACAGTTAGCCATTATATTACGCGCTATTAAGGCGCAATTGTTTGGCTCGTAAGTGTATCTCTCGAGCTATGTTGTCATACGGCAAAGATACTCGCTTTCAGACTCGCTATTTTCTATAGGGGGCGTCTGCGCCCATGCGAAGAGATATGAAGATAGTCGGCGTGGCACTCTTTCTTTCGGCGCTAGTGCCAGTCTCAATTAGTGATGGTGTTAATGCGTATCGGTGCTGACAGCCATATCACGTGAAGAATGATGTTAATGTTAGATGATGGATTATTAATACAAACATGTACATTGCATAGCTTAGAATGATAGAGATCGCCTTGTATTATGTATGAGCTTAGATTTTTAAACCTCCCTTAACAACTTTGCGACAGCTCTCGTTGTTATTTTTAAATTATCTCTCTTAACATCCTTTGATGACACCTATCCTTATTATAACAAGTCATCCTTATCCTGACGCTACTTCCTTCAAATATGTATATATGAGAGTGCTATCACTAGTCGTGATGACCGAATTTATATATATGGATTAGAAAGAGTGTATAGTATGATAACACGCAAGGAACTAATATAGTCTGAGGATGTTGCCGCTGGCATTCTATTATTTTTAGCACGATAGATAAATTTAGTAAAATGATGTAAAATAAACAATGTAATTATGTTTAGACTGTGATTCTCGTCTTGTGAGAGCTGCTGGTAATTATTTAAATAAAAAATTTGTTCTGCTGAGCAGGGAAGTCTTGTTGTCACTACATTACGCATGATTGCAAAAGATACAATTAGAATCACAGCAAATTAAGCGGCCACTGGACAAGTGAACATGGCTGCAAGTATTGCTCATTGCAATCGTACATATCTAACTAGTGTTTAAACATAATCAATGATTTTTATTATTTTTGTTAAAAAATACCGAGAGTTGTTCATAATTATCTATATTAATAAGTAATATCCGCTGTTGTACGTTTACTTTTAAGATACGGCTTTGCAAATTCTCATAAGAGAATATTTTCTTAAATTTATTTATTGGCTGCAGGTGCGACTATTAGATATCTTAAGATATCTAATTAGACCCAGCGGAAAAAGGCATGACTGCCCATTTGCCACTCCAAGCCCAGCCTTTACCAGTTTGAGGCTTGCCTTTCGACTTGGTCTCCTCAGCCCAAAAGCTTTCAAGTTCTGCATCCTTACCAGCAGGTAATCCAACAACAACGTCAGCCTTACAAGTTCGTAAACTAAAAACTGGAATACCTGATGTTGACAGTGGACCAATAGCAGTAGAGAAAGGAGTGGTGCGTGGCCAAGCTGCGTCATATGTAAGCTTGCGATAGTTTAGATCACCCTTGAAGATAACAAGCTTGGAACTTTGAAGATCTTGCCATGCATCGTTACCACCACCAGCTCCACTCTCGCGAATCTCCCAGAATGCTAAAGACGTAGTCCATATGGTTGCTGTTTTAATCTCAGCACGACCAGACTCGACATAGCTTTTCAGCTGTTTAGCCAAAAACTCAATTTCCGTTCTACCTTTTGTGAAGAAGGATGCATCCAAAAGAGTGTCAATAAGTATGTCTAGATCAGCCGGAATAACATCTGAAACGAACCAAGGAATGGCCTTCGCATCGAAAACTACCTTCTCGGCCAATCCCGCGTCTAGAAGGAACAGGGCAAAAATGACGTCGGTGAAGAATTCGAATCCAGCGTTGTCCAACACAATGTCAACTCTACCACCCTTAGTGGCCAAAATCGCCTTCCATGCGAAAGCGATGTCATTCACAAGAATATTCTTTTCGCTTTCCTTACGAGCCTTCGCACCCTGGAGACTTTGCAATTGATCCAGAGACAAGTTGGTAAGTAACGACAAGTCAGTAGCATTACCCCACAATGAGATGTCAATGAATTCTCTCTATACCAAAAGTAATCAACATTAGTCTTAAGTTCGAAATTATATAATATTTGATTCAGGATCTTACAAAGAGGATTTCAAGTTGCTCATCAGTAACAGAACCATGCAACTGGCTTTCCAGAGCTTTGTATCGAATAGCCAGCTCGACAACGGCGGCCTCTGATCCCTTAAAAGCATCAAGTTTTTGGCGCAAAAAAAAATCGTAGGTCTTCCAGTGTTCTGTGAACCGTAAAAAGCCCGCCATTTTTCGGTACATATAACATTCAGAATACAACCATGGCGCATTTCCCCATGTCATAGGTCCTTGTCGGCTCAATTCACTGTTGTAAATAGCAATGTCAGCTCCGCCGTCGTCCTCAAGCGGCTTCAGTTCACGATCGTGGTCAACTTCGTATTTTAGTTCGTCGAACTTTTTAATCAGTTGCTTTCCTTCTTCTGCCTTAGCACCTGATAGATCGGTAGTAGTACGATAGATATCATCAATCACACCGGTTAAGATGGTGGGCCATCGCGACCGAGCTGATGTATACGCAAACGAATCCTTATCGGATGTCATGTAGACGTCAACGGCTAATGATCGTGGCAATTGTCAGTATGTTCGTTTGCTAATTTCATTGATATTACAACTAAACTGCATATTCTCTTCAATTACTTACGACATGGAACAACTGATGCACTCATTGTAAATATGTCAGTTATTTGTTTTCGCTAAGTGCGTTTTTCAAAAGTAATAGATTAAATTGAGAATGTGAATGGAGATCAGCTGTGTTCTGTTATATAATCTTGCAAGTCTCCTAAGCTGTTTATGTTTTATATTACTTATTGCTACCTATGTCATATAGATTAAAATTACTATTGCGCGAACGCCTACACCCACGCAAAACACTACACAGCATTACAAAAGTACCTCTACATTTCCCTACTTAATACAGTTTTATATCGAATACACAGCTAAATTTGCCTTTGCTCTGTTCTTTTTCTTCTCTGACGTTGTCCAACTTGATCGTTCTTTTAATATTTTTTACACTTGAGCGGGCCATTGTCTGCCGGCCTTACATACTGCACCTTTGTTGCTTTCGCAACGTATATCGTCAATTTAACCCTAATATTCGTAGCATCGGTGTTATTCATATTAGCCCCAGCCCCAGCCCTAGCCCCAGCAAATTTCCTTAGAGTTTAATCTACTACGTCATAGATTCTAGCAGTACACTTTCAAGTTCAACAGCGATGGCGAATTCACATGCCGTCCTAAGCGAAGCCCTAGAGTGCGCGCGACTTAAGTGAAGCGAAATGGTAAAAATAAAATAGACAGGATTAAACGGTTATAATTTTGAATGACGATTGTGAATGAGAAATGCATCTCAGGAGAAGAAAATTTGCTGAACAAAGCGCAGCTATCTGGTACATTCAGATCAGTTCTGTCAAGACAACCGAGTATGAACTATAGTTCAATATGATAACATTTACGGTCCGTTGAACGCTAACGGCTGAACATTTGGTATTAGTTGAGAGCGCACAACTCGAAGATGACCGAAAACTTTGGACTCAATACTATTCCATCGGTGCGCCATCGGTGTTGAAATTTGCTGTCGTATAGTGAAGCAGGATCAACAGTAGAATGTCTATAATAGTAAGTTATGACCTCATACTACATTTTCATAAGAAGACATAACCTCGCTTGTACCTGAATGAAAAGGCTAAAAGTAGCTGTCGAGGCAGCACAATTATTGGAATAGATAAAAGAAACGATGCCTCCGAAGTAAAGCTGAATGTACTGTTAGTCAGGGCTTAGCCACGCCGTATACAAACTGCCGGGTCAGGATATTTCTACTGTTTCTGGTACCATTGTCAAATATGGTTCAATCTACATTCATTTATATCTACGAATAAGCCAAGGGCTTGTGTAAATTCAGCTATTCTAACATTCTTCTTACGAATTAGAGATGTTAATAATGCGAAGCGCTGACTAGCAATATCTTATTTTTTTCTCGAAACACTAGTCTCTAGAACTCGTATACAGGGGAAATGAATCTTAAAGTTGCTTCTACGGGCCTAAACAGATTAGTACAAAAGTGCGTGCAGTTAAAACTGTAGATACTACAGTTGACGTCATGTCAAACACTATACCGGGACCTGTAATTAAAGTAGCAGGCTAAGTGTCCAAGTTTAGGATATACAGTATTGCAGTTAAGCATCTATTACGTCTAAAAGGAAATAAATAGCTGTAGTTGCCATGCGCTATCTTCATATCTTCGGTCAATTTTGTTGTACTCTGGTCTTCCTTTAGGCAAGGCACAACCTTAACTCTACGCTTCAAAAGCAAGACGCTCAGAAGTATATTCGATTCAACGTACTTTCCTCACTAGTGACGAGGCTGCATATTAGCTGTAATGGGCCTTGTATCTTGCTTGCCTTCTGTACTTTGTACCTTGTTTAAAATTAATTAGACAACTATTTTGTCTCTATCAGCCTCTTCTGTGCTCTGTGTGGACCCTGCATGCCTTGACATTTTACTTATTTCACCATTCAAAATATAGAAGAACCAAACAACAAATCTTCGCGCTAGTTACATAGACGTATACTAATATCTTAAAAAGATCAATTATAGTGTAAAATATTACTTTTCTACTGTAGACCGCTCATTTACAATTATTGTGGCTGCATTACGTACAGATATCTTGTTAAACGCATGATGCAATGACGTTTGCCAAGCATGAGGAAGTGAGAATTCTGTTCAGGGTATCTGCATTTCTCGTAATTAGTTTCTGTTATTTTTCTTAGTTAGCTTTGCTTTGATCGAGAGTGAAACGATATTGCTGCGTCCTTCGTTTTCGCACATGTAGTCTTGCTATACTGACGTATATAGCTACGAAGGAAAATACCACATGTACCGACCCTATACAGTGGTATGACCAGACTATCTCCTATCTTTCATGATAATTGAATTGTTACCTACTCCAAGAGCAGTACTTATCTTTTTGCTATTCTATGAAACTGTATTAACGGTGAAAACTGATAAGAGCTATAATGATATGTGCTGATTCTCAGGATGACAAGTTACTAGACCTTGAGAAACAATGTGATAAGATGCAGGAACACATTTTTATTAAACATTAAATTAGTAATGTATAAAATAGGGCTCGGTAATAGCTGTCATTGACATGGACCAAGGGCTGGCACTAAAACACACGATACCTGTAGCTTTGATGTATAGAAGGGACAAAACCCTTATTTAATATATGACGTGTAAAAAAGGAATTGTATAATTTAAAGTGAATCTCAGGAACGCGATACTCTCTAGTTAAAAGTGTTATTGAATTACGCAAGAAAAACAAAGCAAAAAATTAGAAGCAAGCTGGGTATATGTAGATATGCTCAAAACTCATGTCATGGAGATTAAAACTACAGGATGCTATTCAAATTTCATTAAATCAGGTTCACATTAACATAATCAAACACTGACCAGTACATAAAATTCATTAGGCACGGTATCAGTGATCGAGTATCGAAATATGAATATTCATCTATAAACGATTAGAGTTACTAGTAGAACTGGAACCAACGCTTAAAGAGATTAAGTTCTCGCTTCTCAACATTGCGACGCCAGATCATAGTAGAATTACTAGAGGTGGTTGGCTGGGAGTCGTCAATAGTAACAATGTTCATAACAGTGGTCGTGGCATCGTAACTAGAGGGCGAAGTCGTAGAATTCGTATAGTTGAGGTAAGGAGACATAGTAGCAGTGTACATAGTCGTGATAGTAGAAGTTGCAAAGATAGTTGTAGTAAGAGTGGTCGTAATGGCGTCTGTAGAGTTGTTATAGTAAATAGATGTACTAGAAACATACACAGTCTCTAGCCCACTAACACTACCGCTGGAGTACTCTTTAACAACGTAAGTAGTAGCAGCTGGCTTAGCAATACTCTGTGTCTCTGTACGGGTCAACGTCCTTGTAAGCGTAATATAACGAGTAGAGTCGGATTCTGTTGCAGCTGCGGCAGTTATTTTAACAGTCTGAGTAAGAGTCATGGTCGAAGGGACGGTCGTCGTTCCAGTTAAGGTATATGTACCTGCAGACAACGAAGTTGGAATATCAATTGAAGACGTTGGACTAGGAGAAGGAGACGCTGAAATGACAGGTGAAGAAGTAGAGAGTATTAAAGGAAGGTCGTCTGAAGGAGTGGGAGTGGTTCCCGCAGATGATGACGTCCTGGTCTCAGTCTTCGTCTTGGTTTCAGTAAGAGTTATAGTGCTCTCGACAGAAGAAGTCCCAAGACGTATTACATTAGTGCGCTCCGTTGTCATAGTCTTTATAATGGTCTGGACAGACGGTGACACTATCTGACTTGTACCAGCATCCGAGGATCTTGTCACAGTGACATAAACCGTGATGGGCAGAGTGATAGTAGAGGTAACATCTAAAAGACAAGACCAGATCAGTAACAATACTAAATAAAATCAGAAATGAGAGAAGCAAATTTCTCTTAACACACCTTCCACTTCGACAGCGGTCGTATAGAGAGTAGTAGAAGGGCTAGTCGCGTTGGGAAGACTGACTGGTGCCGAAGACGGACTGGCCGAAGAAGAGCTAGTGCTAACAGTGTAAGAGTACTCCGAGGTATCGTTTATAGAACCTCTTCTAAACAATTTGGGGACACGCTCTTCAGCATCAGATGATCTTTTGAAGAGGAGCGACTTGAATGGCAGACCATTAACTCCCTCAGTAACGAGAGCGAGGAAGAGAATGGCCACAATTAAATTTAGCGCTCGCTGCATACTGCGAAGAATGGGCTCTCTCTCGATGAGGATCGGTTCGACTTTTCACAGTTCGGTAAGTACGAATATTTGAGTATATGACTTATGTGACAAGCAGTATACTGTTTCGTACGAGCGTAAGTGATCTATATGTTCGTATACAGGATTGGCACGGCTGTTGATCCAAAAAAAATTCGTCGAAGATGCTGAGATAATACACAGTTGGACTAAGCGCAAAGCTATCTCGGCTTTGGTATAAAGAAAGAGACGGAAAGGAGCGTTTGAACGGCAAAGAGAAAACAGAATCTAATGAACGACTGAAGATAAGAAGAGAGAGTGTGTAGGTAAGAACAGAGGAATTGAAAGCGAACGGAAAGTGCAAGGAAAGTACAACCAAGTTAACGATGTCTGTTTTAGACGTTGCAGGCAAGCGACACTATATATGCAATGTATGCAAGTTTATTAACTACATGCTGTAGTAGACTCTCCAACAATAAGCAGAAGCCTTTCATTTAAAATTAGGCGCAGAATTTAGATTATTTCCCGCTTCGTGCCACGATAGCGCTGACAAAACTGATTTCAAATATTCTTATATTTAAGATTCTTCGTTCTCTCCTGGACACTAAGCTCGACGGACGTTCTGGACTTGCTAGCACTGGTAAGTCGGGTAGATCATTTTGCCTTGTCACCTGCATTTGACCAGCCCTGAGGCTTCTGGCTCCGAGGAATGCAGTATATTAAAAGGGATAGTAGCACTTACGAGGGGAGGCAATAGGATTTGGTTGGAAGCTGCCGCACTTGGATTGTTTGAGTGTTTTAGAAGTATCCGAGGCCCTTATCTTATAAATCTTGTTCTTTGTGTCTGTCTGTACGATCCACTCAAAGACTACCACCTCAGGACTAAGGTGTCTCCTTAGGCGTTAGATGCGACTAAACTTAGCAGTCTGCTTAAGGCTGTGCTTTATGTGTGAATGAGCTTTTGCTTGGCTCGCCACGGACAAAGGATACACATGCACTCATTTTCTGCTACATCCTTAAAACCTGACGCATACTGCGTCGTGAGCTATTATTGACAAGATCATAGAATGATCATATGAAGACGACTATTAAACTGTAAGCAAATAGCTAGTATATATTAGGTTGAATGTGCCTGAACCTAATCCAACTTTCCATGCTATCGTGAGGACATTGTTGGCCGATTTATTTTTGTTTTGCCTCCTGCACTCCTTTATTAATCTTAATTTGTAGATATAATTATTCAAAACGCGTCACGTATCGCAATATAGCTATAGAGGACAGCAAATCAGTGCTGTTGCGCTCAATTTTGCGGTCTACTGTCTACGTTCTAGCCACGAACGAATCCGATAAAATAAATCATTGTTACATGGGGTTCAGGATTCGCGATCGTTCTATACTCCTCGGCAACAACAATCTTTCACACTTGCCAGCATGGGCCTGTTAAGTTTCTTCTCCAAAGCGCAATGCTACGTCTCTAGTCTTGGACCCTTGACCAGGCACTGAAAATTTTTTTGAGTTTGTAGGCTGTTGAAGGAGACCATGCCGCTTGAGCAGCAGTAATATCGTCAACGCTATATATCCCAATATACCATAACAAAGTGGCATAATGGGCACTATATCTGAGCTAGTCCCATCCTTCCTAGCTTAGCTAAACAGCGACGCGCTCTGCCTTGCAACCATCTTCAAAACAGACCAGTAGTAAGTGTCGCTGTACTAAACGCTGTCATCTACTTTATATTTGCCTGACGACGCTGCCAGATTCTGTCATATTGTGGCAAGAGGCAGGCGGAAGCGAAGACAGCTACATTATTCATTAGTGAGTTGGCTGCAGCGTATTATGTTATTTTAGTTGTCTCCTATTTGCAGGTCCGTTTCTATGTGGTATGCGGAGCCTCGCGTTGTCGTTCTTGCCTGTATCCCACTGCGGCTTCGAGCTATGTCGGTCAGCAGCGTCGAAGACATGAAGGTATATATATATATATATATATATATATACTGCGCTGGCGAGCTCCTGCTAGGGATATAAGTCGCATTATGTAACGGGATAGGGCTGCGATTGCGCGCACGCGTAGTCTAGCGCAGCTTGGATAACCGAGAGTGGGCATAATGGTATTTGGCAGGCTTCGGTGTGAATCCTTCCATTCCACCCCAGAACATCTTTAAGGTTTCTGCGGCGTGGATAAACCAGTTCGTCCGAGCTATATAATACAGGCCAGTTCGGCTTAATATATCTGGTCATTGGTGCCATTTGTTGTAGGACGGAGGTATTACTGTTGCATTCTTTAGCTAGTTTTAGGGTGCTATGCTCTTGTGGAGACCCTTAAAACAGTTTACGCAATATTGACATATGCGGATATTGCAGCATTTTACCCCATAGGAATTCCGCGATCCTGGAAATAAGCAAGAGTCACAGTAGAATATTGATCTGGTAAAACTGAACGCGTGAATTGATGGGGCTATAGTCAACCTTGACCTCAGGCTGACTACTGTAGATCTCCACTTGATTCTAACACGAATACGAACAAATGATCTTCTACTCAGCACACGAAGACAGGCCATTATATATGTCTGCACTTTTCGCAACTTCCAGTTATTATCTACTCTGTCTTGTGTTTGGATAATATTGTAGTGTGGATATTTTATTACGACCTAGTGCACGTACTGTTATAACGTCATGGAACAGAGCGCGGTCCAGTCTCAGAAACCAAAACTTATTCTCCACTGGTATAGATCCACTGATTTCCTTCAAAAAAATGAAGGATGAGAATTAAAATAAAATATTCTAGAATCTAACGCTTGCTCTTTATAGGTTGGAGTTTTCTCGATCTCATCGGATATTATGGCTGTTGGAAGAGCTAGGTCTCGAATATGAAATCAAGTTGTACCATCGAGACAAGAAGACCAGATTGGCCGATCCAGCGTTAGCAAAGATCCATCCTCTAGGAAAGTCGCCCGTATTAGAAGATGGAGATAAGATAATTGCTGAAAGCGGACTTATAATTGACTACTTAATAACAAACTATGGCCAAAAAAGCGAACTGATCCCAAAGACAGCAGATGACCAATTTCAGGTCAAATACTATCTATACTATGCTGAAGCCAGTTTACAGCCTACCATGCTTCTCCTGTTCATCTCTCAGACAGTGAGAAATGGCCCAATGCCCTTCTTCATACGTCCGATTGCTAGAAAAATAATGGACCAAGTCGATGCATCTTATGCGGGTCCCGATGCTGTAAAGAATCTCAAGTATCTAGAGTCACAACTGAAGTCCGTGGGAACCGGCTATTTTGTTGGCAACACACTCACGGGTGCAGACATCATACTTTCATTTCCTCTTGAAATGGCGGTCTCACGAGCTGGCCTTAACTCTACTAAGTATCCCTTACTCTCTAAATGGATTGATGATATTCACTCTCGTGAAGCATACAAGCGCGCAAATGAAAAGATTTCGGAAACTGGATTTGCGAAAAACTACTCGAACTACAAATTATGAATGGCCCGCTATTCAAGACAAACATATTCAACAATATAATATTCCAACTTTTGTAGTCTATTTATATTTACCATTCTTGTCATTTATAATAATTTGTACATGTCGTATACTTCAGATCAAGTTAATGGTTCTGCAAATAAATTAGTTAATGTAAATGGTGATCGTTGTGGGTGCGCAAGAAACACCCAAGCGAACATCAAACTATATTTACTGAAAGCGTTCAAACCACAGAAAATAATTTATATCAAGCCAGTCTACTAAAATTAACCTCTCCTACCTCAACTATTAAATAGCCAAGAAGGAAAAGTCGGATATATCATTTATTGAGGCAGATTGAGGAATATTAAACCAAGCTTGGCTCAAATTGTATAGCCTCTTATATATATATATATATTTCAAGGCGCGCATTGTGCTAATGAGCTCGCTGTCATAAGAAACGGATTGCTCAATATTCTATAATGGAGCAGGCAATAAGTACGGCAACTACAATGGCGTCAGAGCAACTGAACAAACTTCCACGGAGAGAATATCCGTTACCTAGGATAGTTATGATGGGTTTACGAAGGTAAGATATATGATAGTTTAGTCTAATGGCAAATGCGCTGGTGTAATTCTAGTCTATTGACGATGAGAGATTTACTAATTGGTCGACTATAGAGGAGGAAAGTCTTCCATTTGCCAGGTTATGTTCCATAACATGCAACCTCTAGACACACTATATATTGAAAGTACTACATCACCTACGACTTCACTTTTCAGCTCATTTGTAGATTTTCAAGTCGTTGAGTTGCCTGGACAGATAAATTTCACCGAAGATATCATAGATGCAGAGCGAATATTTTCAAATGTTGGCGCTCTTATTTACGTTATCGATAGTCAGGATGAGTATATAAACTCTTTGGCAAACCTTCATTCTATCGTAGTTCAGGCAGTTCAAGTGAATCCTTCTATAAACATCGAGGTTTTCATTCATAAGGTTGATGGCTTAAGCGAAGACTTTCGACTAGACGCACAACGTGACATTACGCAGCGAGTAACTGATGAACTTCTCGATGTCGGCTTGGTCAATGTGTCTATCTCGTTCCATCTTACTAGTATTTTCGATCATTCTATCTACGAAGCGTTTTCGCGTGTCGTTCAGAAGCTGATACCACAGTTGGGGACCCTAGAAAACCTTTTGAACGTTCTTTGTCAGCATTCCGGAATCGAAAAGGCATTTTTGTTCGACATGGGCTCGAAAATATTTGTCGCTACCGATTCGAGTCCGATGGATATTCCTGTTTACGAGATTTGCACCGATTTCATAGACATTACTGTTGATATGAGTAGTCTATATACTACTGATAGACTCGGGAGCAAGCAAAACCAGACAGCGGCAGGCGATCAGAGCCAAGCAACGACGGTAGCCACTCCACGTCCCATAGGCTCTACTTCTCACTTGAACAACGGTGTTATACTTTATCTACAGCAAATGGTTAAAGGATTGGCTTTGGTATGTCTTATGCGAAAAGAGAGTATGCCAAAAATTGCCTTAGTAGAGTATAATATCGAATTCTTTAGGGACGCTTTGGAGCAGTTGTGGCTAATTGGCTAAGCACGAGCGAGGACTACAGAATATGGGCGTCTGAGGTTTATGTGATTAAAGTCAAGAGTATTTGCATTATAAGTTTTGTAACTTTTAAGTAGGATTGCTGGATTTGATTATAATAATAGTATTGAATACATCGACTTAAAAAAGATTGCGATTCGTTCGCTCTAGAATCCTAGATTCATGTAAAATTAAAAAAGGTTTCTTAGAAAATGGCTGGTGCACTGTTGGAGATCAGCGCTCCAATTCTCCCACAGTGGACTTTCTCCCTAATAATAGTAAACAAAATAAACAACTTCGACGTGCCAGATACAGCAAACCAGATATACGATTTTAGACCTTAGCATCACGCGCATTGAAGCACTCGTTTCCAATAGTACAAATTGTCTCTACGGTATTGATATTTTGCATTTGTAAATATTAAATGTCGAACGCTGCTCCTATAAAAGTGGATCGCCAAAAAGTTCCGCCCTTTCTGCTGCGATTATTCTTTAAGCAGGGCGGTTTTCATTCTCTAGATGATTTTAGCTCGCCTCGGAGATTTCCAGTGGATGAAGAGTTGCAGATCTACACTTGGTAAGTCTGGCTTCTCCTTATGTTAGGTGCTTTTAAAGAGCTCGTACTATCGATCTATGCAGAAGTATAGAAATCAGACCAGACTCTCAGATGCTACTGGTGTCTGCAAGCACGGCTAGATTACTAATTTACGTAACTAGGCGCGACTGCACCCTGAAAGAACTTCATAGTCTCCTGGCATCTGCCGTTCCAGAGGCTGCCAATGCCAGATGCAAGTTTCGATTGGTGTATTTGGCGCGTAATGGACATGGGGAATACACTAAGCGCGACATTGGAATATACTCGCCCAGGACAGACATCAACAATGGGCCAGGTGCAAAGAGAGACACTCTAGCACATTTACGATTCATGATTGGAGATTTTATAGACGTAAGTTACTCAGATACTGTCTCTGAACCTCCTGGATTAGGCTTTCGTATAAAGCAACAGAGTGGGGACAAAGACACCAGGGATGACGACAATGAATAGTCTGTGCTGCCTGCATATAATATCGGGACATCTGGCGTTCCGTCATGCGATTTTGTCGGAAACGCAACCGCATCAGATTTTTGCTGACTATCACCATGGAGATCGGAAGGAGACAGCCCGATATAAATACTACTTAATATATTTCTTACTTGAGTGATTCTATCAATTTGATCAGACACAAAAGAGGACCATTTTAATGAGAGGGCGCATAAGTGGGTGCATAAATGTACATGAGTTTTTCCATCTGGCAGGCACCAGCATTGTGCGCATGTTCATGTTTTACGGATATGGAATTGATACTGCGCTATAGCCTCTACTGTAACATTATCACATTCGGGTCATGTGATGGTTCTCTTAAGTGTCTTGCAGTGCTCTTCTCTGCTTTTGTGTACTGTGTGTCCTTTGGCACGGACATGAGCTTCAGTCGCGAAGAGTTTGCTTGTTATTCGTGGTACTGCATCAGTGCAGTACCACATGTGGCCCACTTTAAAATTTAGTAAGTTCAATGAGACCAGAGCCGAGTTGCTGGGCCCTTCTGGCTATGGTTGCGTTTAAATGTATAAATGATTGAGAATTGAGGCGCAAGACGCGCGGTATTAGAAGTGTAGACCCCAAACACAATGAACCACCTAGTGGCTGGAAAGACTAGACTTTAAAGCAAGGAAGATCTGGATAGACATGAACGTAATGTCGCCACTGCTTCAATAGCATGTAGTCAATCTAGAGGACGCCCAAGAATTGTAGGAATCACGATCCAGACTAAGATCTAAATACGCAACTGTGCAAACAAGTAGCTCGGTTAGACCAAATCTCTGGTTAGACCAAATCTCTGCCTGTTGTCCCTTTTCATCCAACACTAGCAACAAGCCGTTTCTAGTATTACTACAGCTTCTGGTCTACGCCATTTTGGAGATGAAGTAGCTCCTGCGTTGTATGTTGTGCTGGCCAGCTAGCAGACGAGAAGTACGACTCCGCTTGCATTGGCCTTCTGTCTACAGTTTTGCAGCTTGAACCCTAACAAGTGGATATCCCTGGTCGGTCGCTATCCCTATCTTTTTATTAATTTATTATTACCTTTCTGTGATGTAAGCGTTTTATGTAAGTTAATTTACTGCTGATTTCAGTATACGCCCGTAACACTCCAGCTAGCACTCCTTCTCGCGCATGCGCCATATAGCTTCTAGTGCATGAGCTCGTAATCTTAACGCCAATCTTAGGTCCGGTCATCCGTACCGACAAACGGATGCTGTGTCCGTGGCTCTCGGTCTCGCCTGAGTTGTAACTGATACTGAAGTTGCCGGTGCCGGACCCCGGCACCTAGCCAATATATTGCGTGGGCTGATTAGACCATAGCACTCGTTCACAGATATACTAGAGCTACAAAAGCGTACAAACCCCTCGTTTATATTCTAGCCACTCAGCAATTTCATAAGCGCACGATATGAGGAGAGGACTGAAATGACAGCGAGATCCACAAGAAGATGCACAGTATGCAATAATAAAATGAGTGCGGGACTGTTCTGGATACGGACTGGCCAGCTTAGCGATACCAGTTCCCTAAAAAATGCAACTGCGTAATTATTTTTTAGTAAGGATGATAGCTCTTAAGAGTATTGAGCCGCTGTTTTGTAGGGCCGGCAAATGTGATTATTGTGGGACTCCTCTGCTCAAATCAAGCTTACACAGGCAGTAGAGCAGCCATTAGCGAAGAATAGTCACCACAGTTGTATAGACTATGCCACAGGTGACACTGAGGCATTCAAACTATTCGGAGCTAGTGACAGCACGATGAGTTGACTGTACACAGATGAATCCATATTTAACAGCTATATGTCACAAGGCATATGGTAGTCTCTGGAATTTCTTTGAGTGCTATGACCATAAGATCGTATCTCATCGACTCAGTGACAGAGCTGACTACAGTTTTGAGAGACAGCCACAGTGCAAGATCATGCTTCCTGTACTCCTGAGCGTTTTGCTGCGAATGGATAAACTACGATTCTCACTCTAAAAAACTAGTGATTCATCAGATTCAGCAGGATTCGCAGCCCGCAGTGTAAAGTTTAGAAACATCGCGAATTAAAGCGACCGTTAACCATGGCGTTATATCAGTAGAGTGTAAAGGTAATGCAAGGCGAAGATAGGACGGATATAGGGAGAGTATGCTAGTTAACGCAGCAGTAAACAGCTTACAAATATATAAGAGGCGGTGTTGGCAACGTAAGAACTTTTATTAGGGAAAAAACACTAAAATGAGAGTTATTCCGAGTACTATTTATCTGTCGTAATTATGAGCGCGGTAAAAAAGTCAGCCGGGCCAACAGTCGCAGCCTGTAATGTTTCTCGCAGTGGCAAGATTTACTCCTCAGCATCCCTAAAACAGAACCGCAGTCGCCAGGAGATAAAAAAATAAAGCCCATACCCAGGACAAATAGCCATTGATCAACGCCAGCCATCACACACATACGAGAGGGTTAAAAGTGTAGACAAGAGACTGACCATATCTACCCATATGCAGACAGACAAGAGACCACACGGTAAAAATTTTTTTTTTCATAGCAGTCTTAGATTCCAGAGAATCTCACAATATTACGTTCTCAAATAACGAGTAGCGTGCGGGTTTCTGGTCGAGTAGTGCGAGAGACGAAGCGTCGCAGCTGCAAAAGAGAGCTACAAAAAGTGGACTAAAAAGAGGGAGAAAAGCTAGGTAGCACCAGCTAGAGGCAGCGAGCATCTAGCTCTCAACATAAGAGAGGAGGCACGTCTCTTCTCTTCTATATTATCTTTAGATTCACACCATCTCTAGATGATGACCTCTACGTTAGCACCGCCCAGACCTCGACTTGCTGCTCGAGGTCGCAAGAGGTCTCCAAACTGGGCGGAGTTCTATCGCAATGGATATCCTACGGATGTGATCGTTATAGATGACGATACGCCCCCACCGCAACTTCCGCCACTCAGCAGTAGTGGAGCTCTGAACTCTGCTGGACATCAGCAAATCACAGAGTCATCTTCTTCGCTGTCGGCGTCGCGGTCATTCGATGGCTCGGGTGGATCTGTATCATCTGTATCGTCTATGATTGTGACTGGCTGTAATGCGGCGGCAACACCCACTTCAGTAAACGACCACCTACGGACAAGTAACGAAGGTGCACATTTTCAGTCACTCTCTCACATGGTCAATGGTGCTCAGACTCAGCAACTTCTACCATCTTTCTTACAGCAACAGCAACAGCTACAGCAACATCTTGGCGGAGTTGATCTACTCTCTTCTAGCCCTTTCACACCCACTATCGTGCAAGACGGATTAGGAATTGGTAGTGGTAACGTTGGGGCAACGACAAATATTGACAACAGCGGAGGACAAAACGGTCTCCGTGACCTGCACGATGATGGACTCTACTATGGAGGAACAACTCGACTACTAAATGATATGAATTACAGTCTAGGAGGCACATCCCAAGCTACTACCAATATTTTTGATGTTAACAGCTCTACGCCGAGTGTTAATTCAGATTCAAATGCGAGTACGCCACTTTTTAGTGGACTTAAGCGACGCAAGTTCGATGCCCTTGATGGTGCTAATAACTCATTGCTCGATGGACACCAATATCCTCCAATAACTGTGGCTGATCTAGTTTCCACACCAGGCATATCTCATCCTGGAGTCGAAATCTCAAAGAAACGAAAGTTGGAGTGTACAGCGACGTCGAACGCTAAAGCCGCTGCTCTTAGCAAACGACCAGCAGTCAAAGCGAAGGATGTCAGAGTCCTAACTGTATCCGATCCTTACTTCAACAAGAATAATCCTAAAGTGGACGATGACGATGGACATTATATCATTATTCCGGATTCTGAACTTACAACTCGCTACAAAATTACCAAGCTTCTTGGGCAAGGTACTTTTGGCAAGGTAGTAGCAGCCTATGACCGCCACAAACGAACACACTGTGCGATCAAAATCATCAGGGCAATCCAGAAATATAGAGATGCTAGTAAAATAGAGCTTCGAGTTCTTGAAACCTTGTCTATGCATGACAAGAATAACACGAACAAATGCATTCATCTACGAGATTGTTTCGATTATCGAAATCATATATGCATTGTTACTGACCTTCTGAGTATTTCTGTATTTGATTTCCTGAAATCGAACGACTTCTCGCCTTTCCCTGCATCTCACATACAGAAATTTGCTAAACAACTTCTGACAAGCGTTGCTTTCCTTCATGATCTCAATCTCATTCATACAGATTTGAAGCCCGAGAATATATTACTCGTTGACAACAGCTTCAAGGAATTCCCTTACACAAAACGTAATAATATGAATAGGCGAAAGGTACTTAACGATACCACCATCCATTTGATTGATTTCGGGAGTGCTACTTTTCAAGATGAATATCATAGCTCGGTGGTTTCAACTCGACATTATAGAGCACCTGAGATTATTCTTGGATTGGGTTGGTCATTTCCATGTGATATGTGGTCTATTGGTTGTATTCTTGTGGAATTTTTGACTGGGGAAGCTTTGTTCCAAACTCATGATAATCTTGAGCATTTGGCTATGATGGAGGCGGTGGTGGGTCAACCTTTGGATCGATCTATCACGAAGTCCCTTGGACGACAAGCACAGAAATATTTTCTAAAGAATGGTAAACTAGATTATCCAAATTCTCAGACGACAAAGACAAGCAGAAAGTATGTTCGTGCGGTTAAACCACTTGACCAAATAATTGGTTATGAGGATAGTTTCCATCGGGAATTTTTAAATCTTCTTAAGAGAATATTTGTCTACGAGCCATCAGAGCGTATCACAGCCCGTGAAGCTTTAGAACATCCCTGGTTTCAACAGATTTATATAGATGAAGGCTCAGATAGCAAGTGATCGTGTTAGCAGAGTAGGTCTACGATCTTATATTTCATTATTATCATCTTTGAATTGCTATGTATTGGAAGAAAGGGTCTTTGAGAGGTTTATAGTTTTGGCGAGACAATGGTCTTATCAATGAGAAGCGCTTGTTTATACACAAGCGGATTTCAATTAATGAGAAAATTCAGGTTTCATATATATGCAGTTAATTATATTGGGGTTAATCTTTAAATCGGTGTTTTTACCGGGCTTATTGTTGAATTCAAGTAAACTTTTTTATTTGTGATTTTTGTTCTTTTCTGTCAATTTTCGTAATATATATATATATATATATATATGTATTTCTTTATTTCTTTATAGTTGGTAAAAGGCGGGATAAGTTTTTAAATGGATACGGTTTAATCTTCAGATTTTTCAGAGCTTTCTCTTTACATTGTATTCCGAAGACTTTTGTTTTTGTTCATTTTTTGTGTTTTGAGTATTATATTTCTGCTTCGTTTCTTTTTTTTATCACTGGCCTCAAGAAAAGATATACGCATAGGTGTATATACACTAGCATATGTATATTCATATATATCTACGTATAGAGAGACCTATTCCAAATGGAACCAGATCATTAAATCAACAAGTTATTTAGCAAAATTACGTTAGCATATTTCACTAAATGGACGTATATATCTTTAGAGCGATAGAAATGATATACAGACATAGACAAGCGTATATACGGGATTTTAGTCGTCTATGCATACTATCGATGGCTCTACTTCTTTGGTTCTTTAGATTCATTGGGCTTGATCGGCACAAGGCGTTCTTGTGTGCCCCATTCTAACTTGCGTGGAGTCATGAACAACTTCACAATTTCGTCGGTGACTTTAGCCCGTCTCTGCTGAAAATCTCCAACAAATTCTTGGAGGCACTTCGCACAAAGTATTTTCAACTCTCCAGTAAGAAGCTCACCCTTTATATAGGCCATTCTGATTCGCTCAAGTTCTTCATCGTCTTCAAGGAAAAAAGAAAGGTACTGATAGGAGACGTCAATATCTGGATTTCCACCCAGACGCCTTTGCTCTTCGAGAGTATCTCTTCCTCCGGAAAATGCGTATTTCTTGATTTTAGTCTCCACCCTCTTCGGTGTATCGGTCATATAGATTGCGGAGGTATCCACGGAGGCCGACATCTTACTTTGAGATCCCTTAATTATACAAGATGTCACAGTTAGTAGATTATCTCGTGTATATATAGTTATATGTTATATAAATCAGTGAAAGAAAGTCCAAAATTATAATAGAAAAAAACATACCTGCAGGGCAGGGAAGAAGCGCGAGTGTATAAGAGAAGGCTTTGGATACTTCAATTTTGTAGCAACATCTCTGCAAACCCGGAAATATGGATCCTGGTCGATAGCGCATGGGATTAGAGAAGGGATGTCCTTTCTGGTTCCAAATATATGAGGAAATGAGTTCGAAAAAGCGGTTGAGATTTGGATAGAAGCGAAATGTATCTTGCCGATATTGTCACTATCTTTGAAGCCGAAAACCGATTTTGCAGTTGATGTCGTTATCTGACGGGATGTACGAACGACGTTTGCATAGAATTCACCACCCATGAAGTCAAGGTCCGAGAATATGAATGTCTTCTTAGGATCGAAGCCAACAGCGATGATATCTTTGGCATTCTGAACTGTGAAACGTCGAACATTTTCAATGGTGAGATCTTGTTTAAAGAGGAACTTCTCGTCATCTGTATGTAATATTCATTTCAGACGTTAGCATTTATTCTTTCGCAAATTTTAGAAAGCTCTCAGTTAGAGATTCATAGATAGATTCATGAGATAATTATTATAGAGTTCAATACACAATATGGCATACCTGTCATTTCAATAATTAGAGGCACATCAAATACTTCTTGGAGCCACCTAAATACACTGAAGTAAGAATTCAAAAGTCCATAGCAAATTTCTTCATAACATTATTACCGACTTTGTAAAAACGAAGGGCGTCATATGTCCTAGATGCATGCTGTCACTGGAAGGGCCTCTTCCTGTATACAAGAAAAAAGGCTTTCCTTGTTCATAACGAGTGAGGATGGCATCCAAGTCCCTGATTGAAAAATAGATAATTAGCAGGCTAAAATACAAAATACGCCATTTACATACTAAATGGAGTCGTCAAGTAAAAACAGATCCGTAGATATATATTATAACTAAAATTGAACTTACCGTTCGCTGAAAAAGACCCCTCGACGTAAGAAGCGATGTGGTTTGTGTCCGGTGACTTTTTCAAATCTTTCAAGGGTCGCAGACGTAATCTTTCTGGTACCGAAGTTTTCAATCAGACGATCATAATCTATTTCCTGCGCTTTGCCATCTACTACAGCACCCTCTACTTCCCAAGGTGTAACAACCTGCTCTTGGGTATTCGAAGCTACAGGTGCAGCTGCCGAGTCGCCAGAGATTTTCAGCTGATCAATGTTGACAGGTTCTGACATTTCTCCGTGAATAAAGCCCTCAGAATTGAGAAAATCTTTGTTCGCCTATTTAATAAGCTAACCTGCAAAGTAAGAGAACGAGTACGTCTGAGGAAATCCAGTGAGTATACTTGATAAAAAATTGCTCGTAAGGGTGGATATAGATAAAATAAAAGCATACGATATATGTCATGTTTTAATTGTGCGTATATTTTATTTTTTGTTTTTTCACTGCAGAAGCGAATCTATCAGCAAGTACGAGAAATTTGCTATCATAGACAACTGTCCATCGACTTATTTTTATTTTAGATAATGAACTATATACACTAAAAGAGATTTATGTAGAATACCATCAAGTAAATTGATCTTATTGTGCGATTGTTATATCTGCGTATACAATGTTCGGACATTTTCAGGATAGTAGTGCAGATTTAAAATGTTGTATCACTCCCCGCAAAAATCTGTCTATAGTCAAATGATCAGTCCCTTTTTATGTAATTAAAAAAGAGTGAGAATTAAGGATAGTTATATACATAATAGACAGAGGGCTGCGGAAAATTTTGCTCGCTGCTTTATTTACTCATCTTTTCAGCGGTTTACTCGACCACGCTTGGGGTTCAAACTCATCAGAAGATCGCTCTATATTCAATAGTTAGCTTATCATTAATCGCCTTACTCTTGAAAGTATACATCTTTTTGTAGGTGTACTGACTTTTAACATCAGAACTGTCTTGTTTCTTCGTCCTGGACTCAGGCTGACTAGTGGACGTATCAGTAGCTCCGACCATGACCTCATCTTTAGATACTGAAGATGTTTTTAGCGGCACACTTTTCCATCTCTGCTCGGCAGCAGCAATCCTATGCTTAAGGAATGCCAATCTCGCCTGTTCCTGTTGCAGCTCTTCTATAGTCGGAGGATCTCTACGAACATGACGTAACCATTGAGACCATTGAGCTGAGAATATTATATTAGCTCATCATCATCACTACTTTCACGCTTACCATTTCGTAATTATAAATATAGACTTACGTGGTAGTTTATAATCAACATAGCTACCTGAAGTAGACTTAAGTTGTACAATTCTGCGCGGTCGTTCTGGCGAATTTGCATTTGAAAATTCCCAGAAAGTATTGCCATCGAGGTCGTGTCCTATTATAACAGCATTTCTGTCAGCCCATAATCCTTATATAGCCAATCAACTGCTGTTAAACGCTTGTTGCATGATAAGATATATCTTACCCATAAACTGTCTCTTGCGAAGAGGGATCTTCAGAGAAAGCCATTTGTAATATATCGATCTCCAGAAAGACATAACTGCTGGAAGCCTCTGTATTAAAAAATATTCCTCCTTTTAATATCTCACAGAACTGAATTATTTAATCTAAGTTAATAACAAAGATTTCAGTAAACCTAGTAAATGTTCTGTTAGGTCCGACAGGATAAGATGCTAGCTACACCGTTTTTCATGGGACTAATAGCCATGAACTTTAGTTTAAGATAGAAAAATGCAAGAAATCAATGTTCAAGGGACAAGGCGGCATACTCAACTATTTTACATTTCTGGTGGGCACTTTCTATACGCACAGCATCATTTACATTAAAAGCAGCATTTACAAAAACATCTGCAGTCCTATAGATCTTTGTCATTTGAGAACGAAAATATAAAAGTGCATTACTATTATATGCATTCAGCATAATTACAGCTTTGTTTCGTTTATCCGACCCAATTACCCAAACCAAAACCCGATCATTTCGCTATCTCTTATTTCAGCGAGATAAATTTCAAATCTTTTACTTCACCATGAGATCCATATTATTCTAAAAAATAGAATTAACAATATCAGCTCCAATAGTAGCACCAGCACCTTAAAAATAAAGAAGTTAGAAAAACGCACGTGTTACAGAAAAAACGTAAATCACAACTTACCAAATATTGCAGCATTTCCAAGCTTCTTACCAAACTTCTTACCAGCCCCCTCGAGCCCTCCAAATCTATTACTAGAAGAAGCCTGAGAATCTTGTTGTTGTTGTTGTTGTTGTTGCACCACTATTGGCTGTTGCTGTTGCTGCTGGGGAGGATAGTAAGGCTGAGGAACAGGAGCAGCATAGGATTGTGAAAGAGGAACCGAGTAAGCTTGCTGTGGTGGCATATATTGTTGTGGTGGGTAAGATTTCTGATCCTGGCCACCATAAGAATAGGGAGTCGGTGCGGGTGATGGAGAAGACTTCTGATCTGAAGAGAATGAACTGACAACTTTCACATAGCTAGAAGGGAAAATACCTTCGCGATTGGTCTGTCTATCGCGACCTCTCCACCAATCCGCATTAACCTTCTCCAAAATGATAACCTGGCTTCCCCTGATAAGCTGAAGATCTGATTCATCTGTGGGATTATAGTCATAAAGAGCTTCTGCCATCTCATTATGTGCTGGAGTAGCACTATACTGAGGAGGAGGAATAGATATATGCTGCTGATTGTTGTATGGGCTGGCTGTAGCTTGTGGTGCGCGAGTATTGCCACTACCCACGCTCAAGACATCCATGTCCAGTGCAGCAGCACCTGGAGCGTAAGTAGAAGGGACTGCATTCAAAAGACAATTGTAGAGGTCCGCGGTAATAACGCCTGATCCTTTTAAGAATTCCAGCTCCTATATATTCCATACGAATAAATGTTAGCATCGCTCCAATAGCTTTACAAAGTCGTACACATGGTGTCACCCCCCCTCAAGTATACACAGATGATATACTATACTCACATTTCGCACTGTACTGAGCGATCGATTGATCAACACTGCATTCATGTCAGCCATTGTCGTCTACGATCTATCAAGAAAATACTTTGATAGAAATTATTAAATTATACTGCTTTTCTCAAATATGCTTGTAGTTTCTAGTGCCTTAAGGTTGGTTGGCAACTTAGCTAGGTCGCATATTCTAAACGAGGCTTAGCAATCCAGTGAGGATTGCGACTAAGTCACAGTCACAAATCATGTGATTTAAGTCACAAATGTATGTTAACATGACTTTCCTTAATATTATACATTCTCCTCTTCGCGCAGCTATTATTATTATACATAGTGGGATAGGATATGATAGTGGCATTATATTAGTAAATTATTTCAGGGATCAAGACCAAACATATTGAATTACCTAACACATAACGAATAGATTGCATAGGAGAGGAACTCGGATTGGAAATATAGTCTTTCGGCTGTGTGAACTTGTTACGAATTTTAGATAGTTGAGTAGGAAATTAGCAAGTTTTGGAGAAATAAGGGAAGTGTTCTAGAAATGTCGACAGCGCCAGAAAGACCGATGACAGAGATGCGAGAGCCTAGGTCTACTAGTGCTAACTCGTCATCGGGTCGCATAGGTCGCTATCAGATTATCAAGACCTTAGGAGAGGGATCGTTTGGTAAAGTGAAATGTAAGTTTAGTTTACTGCAATAAGGAGGAGTAGTTACGGAACGGGATAGATAGATGCACTGGATGAATCGAACTTGCACATTTGTCACTTTTCTTGTTCTCTTTACGAATGAAGTTGGAAATAGAGGAAAGGAAATGTAACTCAGCTTAAGTGTGATGGATAATCACCGGTATGGCGGGCTGATGTCGATGATGGATGGTATTGCGGTTTAGAATGCAAGGAAATGAGTACTAACTATGATATTTGGCATCGCATAGTGGCATACCATCTGGCAACGCACCAAAGGGTAGCATTAAAGATTATCAATAGGAAAACGCTCGCAAAATCGGATATGCAGGGTAGAGTAGAGAGAGAAATTTCTTATTTACGATTATTACGGCACCCCCACATTATCAAACTGTACGATGTGATAAAATCGAAAGATGAGATTATTATGGTGATTGAGTTCGCTGGGAAGGAGTTGTTTGACTACATCGTGCAACGTGGAAAGATGCCTGAGGAGGAGGCTAGGCGGTTCTTTCAGCAGATCATTGGTGCTGTGGAATATTGCCACCGACATAAGATTGTTCACAGAGATTTGAAGCCTGAGAATCTTCTTCTTGATGAAAATCTTAATGTCAAAATTGCTGACTTCGGCCTCTCTAATATTATGACTGATGGCAACTTCTTGAAGACAAGTTGTGGCTCTCCAAATTATGCTGCACCTGAAGTTATATCCGGAAAATTATATGCTGGACCAGAGGTTGATGTCTGGAGTTGTGGTGTGATATTGTATGTCATGCTCTGTGGTCGTTTACCATTTGACGATGAGTTTATCCCTACACTATTTAAGAAAATCAATGGCGGTGTTTATAGTCTTCCTTCCTACTTGTCGCCCGGTGCAAAACACCTTCTTCAGAGGATGCTTGTTGTAAATCCTCTTAATAGAATTACCGTTCGAGAGATAATGCAAGACAAGTGGTTCAAGGTTAACTTGCCCAAATATCTCCTCCCTCCCGATGACAAAGACAATAGCGAAATAGATGATACTGTTGTTGGGGCTCTTGGTCGTACTATGGGTTACGATAAAGAAGAAGTTTATGATGCATTGAAGAAGGATAGCGAAAACAATGAAATCCGTGATGCTTATGAATTAATGCGAGAAAATAAGCTTATGGCAAAGGAAACGGAGAATAAGAATATGGAGGGATTTCTGTCGTCCAGCCCACCGTCTTGGTCCGCGGAAGGAATTCGATCTAATCAGGGTTCTTTAAATCGTAAAGGAAATGAGCAAACGTTGACATTCGACAGCCATCATTTGTCATCAGCTTTGAATGCTGTTGACATGTCTACCCCAAATACAACTATTGCTGTTCTACCATCATCCCTTCCTGCATATCATAGAGCAAATATGCTGGCATCAAAGCCAGGAGCCGCAAGTGATCTAGCGAAACTGGCCCATTCTTCATCTTCTTCTTCCAGAAGGTCGAAAACTAGATGGCATTTTGGAATCAGAAGTAGATCTTATCCTCTGGATGTCATGGGTGAAATATATCGTGCTCTAAAAGGTTTGGGAGCAGAATGGGCTCGACCCAGCGAAGAAGATCCTTGGACTATTCTTGTTCGATGGAGATATTTACCGAGAGACTACGATCCATCAAGCGGAGAGAAGCTTACAGGCGAGTATGGAAAACTGATAAAAATGCAGATTCAATTATATCAACTTGAACAGAACAACTACCTCGTTGACTTCAAGTTTGATGGCTGGTGGAGTGAGGGTGATGAGCATGAAATGGCAAAGGAGAAGGTCCGGAGAAAGAGACGAGAGGGCGTTGGAGGTGCTGGTGGTAGTAGTACTAACGTCAGTCGAAGTAGCAGTGTAGTCACTATTAATAGCAATACTGTCAACAACATTTCAATGCTTTCGACTCTTACAAGCATAGACAAATTTAAAAAGTCAAGTGACCGGCAAGCAAAGTCAGTGTCTGGTGATATGGAGACACCTACGAAAGAGAAATCTACTCCAGTCGTTGGACATGACTCTTCTCATATTGAATCGATATTTCCTATTAATGAAACACGCCAAACTACGAATAATACAGTATCGAATCCGCATCTTGAAATTTCTACGACTATAGAAGATAGTAAGAATGGTATTAAAGATCTTAAGTCCATTAGCAGTGGCGAACCCGTTAAGTCGATCCCATCGAAGTCCACTGGAAACGGCAATGCTAACATATCAAAGAGCGGAAATGCCAATAGCAATAGTAGTAAGGACAGTAAACAAGAGGATACGTTATCGACCTATCCATTCTTGCATATGGCTACACGGTTAATTATGGAACTCGCAGTAAATAGTCAGGCGGCTTAGTGATTGGAGTTTTGTTTTCTCTATTTTATGTTTGGAATGTGAAGAGCACTCCCTCCTCTTATTGTGCCTTCAGCGATGGTGGCATTATTATATAACACAACGCAGCAAACGGAGGGTGAGCTGTTTGACTTCATACTTTTTGCGACATTCATTGATCTGAAAAGTAATTTTTGTTTCAGATATTAAATGAAATCCTGCGGTATAAGCGATTAATGAATGTATAATGAGGGAGACCAAGAAGAGATATACATATGTATATACTCGAGAAGCTTTTACTATTGCAGGTGTGCCTATGACATTGCCCTTCTATTAGCTCTTGTTTGCTGTGTCTCGGTTTGATCGCTCCAACTATTGATTCACTGCAGTGAGCCATGACAAATATAGTACATATCTTCCTCCTTTGTGGTTCTTCTGTATACTACTATTATATTTGGTTGAGATTGTTGTTTTTAACTTGGTGACTACTTCTTGCATATATTTCATAGTATTTTGTTGTTGCTGGTATCTCTTTTTCACATCTCAAATACACTTTTTTCAAATAATGCGTCTTAACCGAGTCATGAGAGCGTGTCGGTCAACTAAACACAGTCCTGACAAAGGTGAGTGAGATTCGGAAGTGATATTCTTAACACTTACCCTCCTTGGTATAAGTCGGTGACGATGATATGTAACTCCGCATAACAACATTTACGCCATGGAAACTACAAACTAGTGCCACAAATTCTCTGTAGCGGATTCATATAACTAGCCGTGCTGAAGGATCTTATCAAACTATAGAACGAGTTTCAAATGCTCTGTTAGCTGATCGCTAGGGCTGTATTTTAAGGATACATATGGAAAATTCTAATTATATGACAGCGAATTCTTGATTGCGCTCGTCTTTTGTTTACAAATAAGCATGACATGTCGTTCCAAAACCAACAGCGTGGATTGGTGTCCGTGGCTGGAAAGTGCATATTTGATAGCTTCGCGGTAACCTGCGTAAGTCACCGCAAATGTCAACGCCGAATATATGAAAGGGAAATAGTGTTACGTAGAAATATAGGATAAAGGACGAGACTGCTATTGCGGAAGGGACTCATCTCGCCTGCCTATTGTATTGAATTCCAACTAGATTATTCTATTACGCAGTTGATTAGTGATCGGGTCGCTCTACCGATATCGTGGTTCTTCCGCCCAAAACAGTTTACGGACACTCCAGCTGCCGCAGATCGTCGACCCGCCACTACACAACCGCCTCAACATACCAACCAGTAGTTTATGCGTCTATCTGGCCTATTATCGAGACACTGATAGGGACAGGCCACTGCCGGAACGTAGCTACGAGCATGATGCATCTAGTATGGTAATAGAAAAGAATCGGAAGAAGTCAGAAAATATACTTTTTGAATTACAGAGTGCTGCATACATATTAGCTGATGTAGTTAATCAAGAAAGGTGATATGTGTAATATATGCAAGCTATAGTTTTAATGGTGCTAGCGCTTCACAGTCTTACAGCACCAAAGTCAAAACCCGTATTCTCCATAATCCGCAGAAGCGATTACCATGACGTTTAGCAGCATCCGCTACGAATGGAAAAAAAAAATTTCTCGAGAAAAATCTAGTGGTAGGCACAATTTTCTCAGTCAGCCTTTTCGTCTTTAAACTACCTGCATCATGTCATGACTACTAGCGAGACTACGAGGTCTTGTTATTATAATCTGCGGATCTGGCGATCAGAAGACCGCCATGACGTAAATCGCAAGTAGGTATACTTAGAGTTTTGCGCTAATATCCTTCACTCTATGGCGTTCGTCCTTCACTATTTTAGTGAGGATCAGAGGGCAAAAACCCTAGCCACATGACTAGCACCCAATTGCGGCGCCGAGAAAACCGATTCTGCCAGAAATAAATATAGTGAACAATCTTCGTTCCACAAATTTCCTTCCTATCCATTAAAATCTTCATTCTTGAGTAAATATAAATACTATTATATTCTATACATTCATCTGTTATACTCCGGATCATTCATAACTTGTTTTTGTTTAATTTTATATTTGAATTTACATTCTTACTGTCAAGATGAGCGCCTTATTTATTTCTAACATCACATTGAGATCTCTGATCTTTGTTTTCATGGTGATCTGTATGGGTCTCACTGGTTCTTTGATCAGTACCGCAAACACTGGAAACCCACAGGTTAACTTCTTAATGTTTGCCAGTGCATTTGGTCTTCTCTTTGGTGCTTTCTTTGGATTCGCTACTTCTTTCCTGTCTTTCCTCAACTTCCCTATGGTCAATGCCATACTCGATTTCATGAATGCTGTCTTCGCTTTTGCTGGAGCAACTGCTTTGGCAGTTAACTTGCGTGTTCATTCTTGCACCAACCAAGATTACATCAGGGCTAACTCCGTTTCTCAGGGCAGCACCGACCGATGCCGAAAGGCCCAAGTAAGTCATTGCCATTAGAAAGTTTATTGATCTATGAAATGAAACACCATACTAACAATATTTTTTAGGCTGATACCGTTTTCATGTACTTCGGTTTTGTTGCCTTCTTGGTTTCTTTGGTTCTTTCAATTACAACTGGATTCAGAAACGGATGGGGAAACATGCCACGAAGAGCAGTTACTACTACATCTACTCGTCCATCCATGTCCCAAGTCGCTTAAGTGTCTGTTGGAACATTTTTGATGAAGAGTTATGATGAAAATATTTAGTTCTATTTCCTTTTTTTTTTTGATTTTGATGTAATGAATGATTATTAATTAATGATAATAGTATAATGTTTTAAACCAATTAGTGCATTTAAAGCTATTACATAGTTTGATTAGATTAGATCTCGACCACCATGGCTGAATATTAGATTCGTTCCCACAAAACATCGTAGTTGTAGAATGGTAATTAAGAAATACAGTCTAATGCATAAATTTCATATGCAGATGGCAGAACAGTAGGATTACATTTTTTTTATTTTTATTTTTCATTCTGTTAATTTAGTGTTGATCACTTTTACTTAGAACAATGATGATGTACATTTCCGTTTGATCTAGAAATATCTGTAATTATGGCAGCGGCTGAATTTTCCTTTAGTAATGTACAGCTTAGAAATCAAAAAAGCAAATAAAAAACAAAATGAATATGTCGATATAATATAATAGAAATACATGTGTTATACCTTCAAGTAAGAATGTTACATCTGGTCCACAAACGACCAGTTATCATTTAGTTAATAATTACATTCCCGTAATTCTCAACCATCCAGTTTTCCAAAGCAAACATGAGTTTCTCAACAAGTGGAAAATTGTGACCAACCCACCATGGAACCTGTGAGTTTGAATCGCAATGCTTGTAAATAAGCTGGTCGAGACCTAGCTGGTGTGAAGATGATGCATATGGGTAATAGGCAGAAGAAGTCGATCCAGAGGAGAATGACGTCGCAGATGGCTGGCATAGCAGGAGCGTTGCAAAATATCCTGAAGAGTATCCTATTAAAAAACTAAGAACGCCATAAAATAGAAGAACAATGTTAATAGCGATAAAAACTTTGGGAGATTTGTTTTTGGCATCACCATACACGGCTTTGAATGTATGAAAGAGAAGTCCAATCAAAGGGCGTCGTACTCGACCTGGTAAATTAGGTAGAATACTCTGAGATTGCTGGGCGAAACCTGAATATTCAGTTTCTTGTTGTTCCCTCTTCACTTCTTCAGTTTCTTTCACGTTTTCTGTACTCTGTTTATTCGAATTATTATGTTCAGTAGTAGCATTCTTTGGAGTATTAAGAGGACCTTGCGAGAAGCCGTTCGCACTATTATCTATCAAAGATTCAATCATTATCTTCTGCTTTGCAAGTGCAACTATCAGAACTTCTAGAGAAGTCAAAGATCTAGAGATGTTATTGTCATTAGAATCATTACTGTTGCCATTAAGCTGTGTTATGTCGGAATTCGAAAGCACTTTGTAGGACAATTCCTTCAAACGTATGATATCGTCGGGTGCTAGCCATGTCAGGTTATCCCAGGAAATGCTGCTTCTTAATTTGTCAATCCTTGTCCTGATGTCAGCATGGCTGTTGGAGTCTAAAGAGGAAAGTGAGTCTTGATCCATATATTGAGTAGATGAATCACTGGTAGAATGATCTGAATCAAACAGCTCTTCGGAGAGTACTTGTGAAGGGTGATCATCGCCATCTGATTCGTAGTTCCTACAACCTCGTCGACGACTTTTCTCTCCATCCTGAGGACTTGTAGAATAGCTCTCAGCCAGTTGATGCTCCAAGGCATCCATGTCCTCAGTGAGTACAGCATTCTGTTCTTCTAAAGTCTTTATTTTTTCTTCCAAGCCTGCATTCTTTTGCGACATAGCAAGCAAATCGTCACTAAGCTCACGCAAGTGTCCATGGGCAAGCTCTAGCTCATTCATTAGATTCATTTTTTGTTTCGCGAGTTCTCTATTACTAGAGTCTCTGGAAGTCAGTGCATTTTTCAGTTCTGTAATCTCCTGGCTCTGCTTCTCTGTTGTTGATTTTTCTGATAGTGTATATCGTCGCCATACTTCCGCACTGTTGCTTCGCTGCTCTACTTCTTTCTCTAGGTCCTCTATTTGCTGATATAGCTCAAAATTTCTTTGGTTTAGGCGGTCATTCTCTCTACGCACTCCTAATAACTCGTTTGTAACCTTAGCATTCTCAAGCTCGAGTCTCGAGATCGTGTCTTCTTTGGGATCCACCAGAGCCATAATTCTCCTTAGAACTCTTTACTTAAGCATTTACTGCGACTGACATCAGTCCCTAAAATTGCTTGCAAGACTGCTATTGAACGAAATTTAGAAATTTATATATAATAGCACGCGTATCTGCTTCCATATGACTTCTTCCCGGACTCTTATAAGAATGCCTCTCTTTGTCTTTTCTGTTGTTCTTCTTACGCGTAGTAACATCTCATAGATCATACATCAGGTCCGGGTAATGTAACATAATGTTTTTTATTAATGTTTTAGGTTACACTTGTTAAAAATCGCCAAATACACCACCTACTGGTAAAGAAATTTTAATCTTCTTTTACCGGTAAATTTTTGATTGTACGATAGATTTTCGATATGGATCGGGTTTACTGGCGTAATACTTAGAGACCTGAGAGAGAGCTGTAGTTTGTGTCTTACTGATGTTGCACTTGTTAGACAGATTGGGGAAGTTTGTTGTGCTGTTAGCTAGTTGAGTAGCCCAGGCTTCTATAGACATGATAATTACTGCAGTATTAATTGGGGCTGCATCGTAATATTTTCGCTTAGAATACACAAAAGGATGCGAGGCACACTGAAAATTCGAATGATATTTTGACAATAGAGGAGGAACCTGTGAATAGATAAAGTATCGCTGTTGAAACCGAACTTATGCTTAATCTCCAGACTCAGACACCAGCGAGTGCCGAGTGCAATGCTTATAGAAACGCGCTGATTGCATGTAACGGGGAGCCAATGAAATGCATTATAACAGAAATTCCACTGGTATTTCTAATATTGCCTGAATCACTGGTACTTTTTGGGTTTATCGAGGAATGTAAAAATGTAAAAGCCCTGATTTTCTAGCTCTGTCAAAGAGTGACCCTGAATCAAAAATTCATCAATGAAAACATTTGTTTATGGTGCTCTGGTTTCCGGGGCAACATATATCATGTGACCTTATGTGTTAGTAAGCGATATGCTTGCCTACTGTGGGATACGGAGAATGGACTTCCTAGGGCTCTCTAGATATTAGTTGACAATATTGACCCAAAATATATCGTAACAAGAAGGCGAATTAAAAAATGTAGACGATAATTATGGGACAACAGGGAATTGGTATTGCGTAGAGTAGTCACTTAGCATTAACTGGACTATATTTAGCTGGCAAAGACAGACCGCAATCAGCACTTCAGAAGCAATTCTATGCTTAGGGCGTCAAAGTTAAAAAAAGAACAAAGTGATTCAGCATTACCTCTTTAGAATAGTAAAGCTAAACATATTACTTTATACTATCAATCTCCTACATCATTCTTATGGTGAGCTAGATTCATAATAGACTATTCTCGAGAAATAGTTGGTCGTCGACTGATTGCTTGGTGCTTGATTCCAGGAAATCCTACAGGAATATGTCTAAAAATAAATTATTAGGCAAACAGAAACGCATTTTAAAAAAGACTTTAAGAGTAGCATACGATGAGAGTGAAGACTTCTTGTCGTCATCCGTCATAACACTACTGCTGGAGTCTACAACAGCAGAGCCGGGAACCGAATTCTTCCGCTGGTGTGAATGACCATATCGCTGGACTCTGGATAGAGAAATACCATTAGCAAACATTAAGTTGATAATAGAGATAGAAATAGGAAAATAAACTTACAGTAGTTTCTCTTGGAGTAGCGTGCGTAATCTATAATCTACTCTAACATCTGGAACGTTAGATTTCACGATATCGTTACCTTCTATACCAGGTTTCAGGTAGCTCCTTCCTAACCAGTGTTCCTTTATCTTCGACTCGAATCCAGACTGCAGGACTGAATTGCGAGCTAATTCACACATGTCAACTGAAGAAAGCCTATATATCTGTGCGGCCACCGAGTATTCTTCAATTAATGCCTCTTTCGTGTATGCAAATTGTAGTGGATCATCACTAGAGAGAGAAACGTTTAGACCACGTTTAAAATAACTGTAGAAAGGATTCTTGTCATATGCCAAAAACAATGCATTGTTACTCAAAGGCGACATCGCAATTCCAATTTGATCTAGGTAGAATAGATACTGAAGGAAAGGAATCTTTCTAAGTAGAATGCCATGCGAGATCGAATGCGACAGGAGGAAAGCTGATATTAAATGTTCAATATCTCCTGCCTCACCGGAATGGGGACGCAAAACAAATGTGTTGAATCCGTGACTCTTTCGCAAATGATTTAGAGACATCATATTTGCAAATAGGTAGTATAGCCAGTAAGAATAAGGTGGATTTTGCAATGTAGTCCACTCTTTTGGTTCTGGATACTTTCGGTATAGACGACGTTCATTCTTCGATTCATCGTCAACGCTATCAAAGCCTATGACTCTCTGCAAAAATATATACAATTTAGGATGAAGTTTCGGATTAATAGAAACCTCAAATAGCGGCTCGAAAATATTCTGGATAATTTCTTCGAAGTTGTTGACAATTCCGCTACTCTTGTAGACATCGTATAGTCTGGGAATTTGAATAAGCCATCGTACATTAGACGAAAAAAGCTTGTTATCAACGACCCAGGCCGCAAGTTTATCCCACTCGTCCTTACTCTTACCGTAGATTGAGATCCTATATTCGGCCATCTGATACTTACTCTGCTCTAAGTCATAAATCACTTCTCTAGTAAGCTCTGCCAAATATCTTCCTTCAATATAGTTATCAGTCTTTAGGAAAATTTCCCTTAAACGAGATTCACCTATTGGATTGTACTTCAAGTTGAATTTATCGAAACGATGGAACGTATCTCTATGAGCATGCATATCTAAAGTATCGATACTAAGATCATAGGCAGTCAATTTAAGCGATTCGAAGACCTGCTGAAGTGTGAGTAGATGTCCATCTCGGAAAATAACTACTTCGTCTGGATGCTTTTTGATTTTTGATTTGATGAAACGCAGAAGATGTTTTTGATTCATACAAGCAGAATGGTGTACGTGAGTATCAACTTTTCTTACGTTATAGAAATCACGATGTGGATTGCGCTTTGTATCTGCGAGTTCTTGATATTCATTGGTCAGCACGTAAAGATTCCAGCTGCCTTCTAGAAATTGGAGACGTCTGAAGGCAAAACTCTTTGCAGGTCCATCTGAGCAAATAGTGCCGACTTCTTCAAGATCCATATAATATTCCCTAATAGTCGGTATATCGCACAGTTTATGTACAGAACCGTCAGCTGCATTATATATTACTTCGTATATACCCGCTTCATCGAGATAAAATTTGTAAGGTGCACTAGATAGATCAGGAATTTCGCACTCGTCGAAGTGGAAGTCCCATCCGACACCATCAGCTCCTTGAGGACGATTTGATATGCCTTCATTTTCTGCTCCATCAATATCATCCTTTGGTACTCGAAGTTCTTTATCGTCTGTCCAAGAGGGTTCTGGCGGCTTTGGATAGATTTTCCACGAAGGTTGGTCTCGAGGGTTATCGTAAGGTCCCTGAAGTGATTTATTGATATATTTGTGTCGAAGCTCCAGACATTTTTCTACATTTAGACACATTTTTTCTAATTCACGATCAATTTCTTCATTGATAATCTCCGTCAAATAAGAAGCACTCTTCTGTTGGTTCTGATTCTCATTGTTTGTATAAGCGTCTCGACGAGCGATATAGTCGTCTAGCTCGTCATGCGCGTTAGTGTCATTCAGTCCAGCACTACTATTATGCGAGTGTCCAGCGAGTCCAGCACCCTGGGCCAAATCAGTACCATTGTTGAGGTTAAGCGATTTGAATGATTCAGCAAGTTTCTGCTGTTGCATCTGAGATTCTGCGTTGTGTTGACTATTTCCATCTGCAGCAGGGATAACCATTGATGTCATTGGTGACATTGGTACGAAATTGCCTATTGATTCACTATTGCCCGTGTAGTCAACAGCGTTTTTTGATAGAACAGAGGAAGTGGGGCTACCTTGATGAGCCCAATGTTTTCCATCGAGATTTTGAAAGGTTCGGTCCTCTGCATACGTGAAGAATGGTGTGGGCTTGGAATCTGAGAGCATCTCCTGTTCATCTTTAAGGTCTGATTCAGCCAGGTCATCATTAATCCCCATAACAGGTGACTGCACAGCAGTCGAGAAGTCTTCAGCAAAGCTGTCACCCATCTCAAATAGTATTTATTCAGTTGTATGTAGGCATATGTAGATCGAAACCTAACGGGTTGTCGGGTTCTAATACACCAGATAAAAATTTTCAGTATCAAGAGAACCTTTGGACGTCATTTTTAACTTTGAAATAATCATTGATGCGGCTTTAACATGTTATACTTAACCCAAATTATTATTAAGATCTGTTTAGGTGATATGCCTGATGAATGTAAAAAATAGCAAACAGCGTGCAAGTGAAAACAGTACACCAGCTTGCTTACTCCTATTAGGCTTAATAGACCTTAGTTGGCAATGATATAATTCTGTTGATAGTTCTTGCCGGAGTGATAGATCTGGGATTCTAGAATCTGTGCGACTATCAGACCTTGTACCTTTAAGAATTGTATTAAGCATCAAAGTATCTTATATAACCTCTAGAATTTCAAACATTTCACTATGGACACAGAACAATCTTCTTTGCCAAAAAATGAAGAAAACAGTGGTATGCTCGAGCTATCTTTAGCTCTGCGATACCAGCAGCACATACTCGATGAACTACTGAACGAAGATGAGCTGGTTATTATGGGACGGGGCCTTGGCCTACATCGAATTGTGACAAATATGCTATACACGTACGGATCTGTGAGACAGAGCTTGGTAGTACTCATAGGAGCAGATGATCGAGAAATCGAATGGATCGGAGAGGGTATGTGTAAACGAAAGCGGAAGATGTCTATCAAGGCACTAACGTAGGCTGAAAATCATGTAGGTCTAGCAGAACTTAGTATGCTTAACAGATCAAGGAGCCGATCTGTGGGACTTACAGTTGTCAACACAGAATCTCTCAATATTGAAAAGAGGTATAGTGACTTATACGTCTCATTGTCGCTAGATATACTGATTCAAGGATTAGGGAGTTAGCTTATAATTCCGGTGGTGTCTTTTATGTCACGTCTCGCATTCTCGTAGTAGACATGCTTAGTGGTTAGTTTGAAATCTTTATGATCGTCGGAAGATCTTTCATGCTGACTTTTTAAAGGAATTATACCGGTGGAGAAGGTAACGGGTGTCGCTGTTCTACATGCAGAAAAGTGAGTAGTTCTATGAAGTTTCGTGCGTAGGTTTTGCATGCTGATTTAATTTTGGTTATAGAGTATCTGCTACATCAACAGAAGCATTTATACTAAGACTATTTCGAGAGAAAAACAAGAATGGATTCATAAAAGCTTTCTCTGATAGTCCGGAATCTTTTGCCGGCGGGGGTTTCTCACCTTTGACAACTTCTCTCAAAAATCTGTTTTTGACCAAGCCTTCGCTATGGCCAAGATTTCAGGTCGAGGTTGCAGAATCCTTATCAAGCAAAAATTCGAAGAGACGAAAGGACATTGTTGAAATCGATGTTGCGATGACGCAATATATGAAAGAGATACAGACGGCAACCCTAGAATGCATAGAAACCAGCATGAGAGAACTCAGGAAGTCCACCTCGGCTGTTCTGGATTTTGAAGACGAGGACTGGGTAGTTGAGACTGCTCTTCAGAATAATTTTGATGTTAGAATAAGACGACAACTGGATCCCGTATGGCATAGATTGAGTCAGAAATCCAGACAACTTGTCTTTGATTTATCGACTCTGCGGCAAATACTAAACTACTTATTCGAATATGATTGTGTTTCGTTTCTTCAGGCACTCGATGTAATTGTCGCTGCCAATTCCTCTAATTCTGGAACAACAAAACAGAACATATCACCTTGGCTTCTCATGGATGCAGCCAATGTTATCTTCCTTTCCGCTCAACAAAGGGTTTTTGCATCGTCAGAGTCGCCTGATGAATCACGGAAACATCTTGATGAAGATCCAAAATGGGAGCAGCTCGCAGAGATTCTGGACGAAGTTACCGAAGATATGCTATCTCGTCCACGATCCGACTCAGTTGATTGGAATGGCTCATCTGTCCTTATTATGTGTGGAAGTGAGCGAACATGCCAACAGCTAAAAGACTACTTGTCTTTATATCAATCCCAAGCCATAGATGATGATCTAATCACGCCGGGAAACATCTTATTACGACGAAAACTTAGAGAATATAATGCATGGAAGAAAGACTTTGCTTCTTTAAAAAATCAACTTTTTACTGACAGTAATAACAAGGTTTCAAATCAAGGTGCGTGATTGCTAAATATTGAACATCAAATAGTTACAAGCTAACGGGAATCAAGGTTCTAACGTCTCCGCTGAAAATAAACTAAGAACAAGACAGCATCCTCCGAACAAACGTCGTCGTATCCGAGGCGGATCCCAAGCTGCATCTTCTAGTAATGTATTGGGACCGCATAGAGTAGAAGACAGATCGGAGTCATCAAGTATGTTTAGCGATGGGGACAATAGTTTAAGTGACCAGCAGAATGAGGCTTTTGACATAATATCAAGTGAGATGTGCTTTGAAGTATGTAATATGTCTGATGTAATATCAATAATACCTTACGATGGCGATATGGATGATTTCGTTCTGGAGGAACAAATGCCTAGATATATAATCATGTATGAACCAGATCCAGCTTTCGCCCGGCGAATCGAAGTATATAGATCTACAAATCCTGATAGAGAGCTCAAAGTGTATTTCATGTATTATGGAGGCTCAATTGAAGAACAACGTTATTTGAGTGCAGTGAGACGAGAGAAAGATGCTTTTTCTAAGCTGATTCGCGAGAGAGGCACCATGTCGATGGTTCTTACGGCTGAAAATGAGCAGCTAGTGACACCAGAAGATGCCTTCCTGAGAAAAGTGAACACAAGGATTGCTGGCGGAGGTAGATTCGAATTAACAGTAGCACCACCAAGGGTGGTGGTGGATCTAAGAGAATTTAGGTCTTCGTTGCCATCGTTATTGCATGGCCGCCAGATGCTTATTGCGCCCTCCATGTTAGTGGTTGGAGATTATATTTTATCTCCAGATATTTGTGTCGAAAGGAAGAGTGTCGTAGACTTGATTAGCAGTTTTCGTGATGGTCGTTTGTACCAACAGTGTGAAGTTATGACTCGACATTACAAAATAGTTGTTCTTCTCATCGAGTTTGACCACAATAAGTCGTTTTCTCTAGAGCCTTTCTCGGAAGTTTCGTCTACTTTAGCAGCGACTACGAGTTCGGTCTCACAAGATCTACAGTCAAAAATTGTGCTATTGACAATTGCATTTCCTGATCTTCGCATTATATGGTCTTCGAGTCCATATCAGACAGCAGACATATTTCTGGAACTCAAACGCAATCAATTAGAGCCTGATCCAGAACATGCAGCAGCGGTAGGCTTAGAAGAAGATGGCGACCATTCTTCAAGCCTGACAAATCAAACAGCTATAGCCATGCTTAAAGCTATGCCTGGAATCACAGAAGTGAACTACAGAAATATTGTTTATGATGTTGATGATTTTAAACAGCTATGTGTGATGTCTGAAGATGAAATTGCGAGGAGTATAGGTCCAGAGGCAGCCAAAAAAGTGTGGAGATTTATCAATCGCGATCTAAAAGCCGAAGCGGTCGCTATTGAATGAGTGGCTATGTATCTATATTTTAGAGTAGATATTCTTTGCTACTTGTGTGTGGAGTTTGTAGAGTTCGTAGTGTATTTACAGCTGAATTGACCCGTACTTAATATAACGGCTTGAAGTGCAGTAATATATTACATAATATTATACAATTTATTACCAAATATGCTTATGTTACCCTGTGATAATTTGGGGTGACGTTATTTGGATATCAAGCCAGCACGGGATTGGACAATTGAGATTATGCCGAGATATACTACACTAAAGCGTTGCTCTCGTAATGCCTCCAATAACGCTACAGCGTGGAACTTCGGAACAAAAATTTGTGCTTAGTTTTTCTTTTCACTTTGTACTCTACATCTTTGGACACGTTTGTCTACTAATTTCGCAGTGCAAGAGTCCAACCAGATAGATTAAACGAATTAAATATGTCTGTTACTGTAAGTACCAACTGATTGATTTATAATAGATGAAGTTAGACGAGGTGATAATGCGAAGGACGGATTGTGCGGTGGATAGATATTGGACGAGTCACAAGAAATACATTAGAATCAAAGAACTATTATCGTTAATTTAAACTGCTGATTGCGGAATCTGTGATGAAATTATTCATGATAAAGAAGAAAATAGTCTGACTATTTTAATATAGCGCTCCGCTGCTTTGAAGCTCGACTGGGCTAAGGTCGTTTCAACATTGGGATTGAAGGGTTCTACTGTTTCATCTCTCCAGGCATTCCGAAAGCGCAATGAGGATGCTCGTCGTAAAGTTTCTGAGTTGTCGGCCCATCCAGCTACTGTCGATTTCACTTATTACCGATCAGTTTTGAAGAACACTGCTATCGTTGATGAGATTGAGAGTGCATTCAAGGCGTTCAAGCCTGTTACCTATGATGTTTCGGAGCAAATCAAGGCTATTGAGACCTTCGAGGTTGCTGCAATTGAAAATGCGAAGGCTACTGAGAATAAGGTTGCTGGTGAACTTGCTGACCTAGTTAAAACGCTTGACAACATTGAGTCCGCCCGATCATTCGAGGAGCTCACCGTTGCTGATGTTTTGAAGGCTAGACCAGATCTTGAGACTAAGGTCAAGGAGATGGTTCAAAAGGGAAGATGGGATGTTCCAGGCTACTCTGAGAAGTTCGGCAGTCTTGCTGTCATGTAAGGGGAGAAAACCATTAATATTATATCTTTTAAACTGTTTAAAGTTGGATCTGTTTTTTTGTAACTCACGCAGCAATAGAGAGAATTGTTGTCTCTATGACTAAGACAAGAATCTTATTATCCATCTTCGTAGTGTATATAAATTGTTCCTACTATTTAATCTTAAGAGCAGGTACAAATAAATAGATCTAGAGTAATTGTGGTCACAGTTACGAACTATATAAATTTATAAAAATGAACTGCAGTAATTTTCTTGCAATGTTGAATGCCATATTTATTCTCTCTTCCTTCCCATTTTTGTTCTACTACTAATCTAAACCGTCGCTACAAATAGATACAATATTATTGAATTAAAAAAAAAAAAACAAATTAACAGTATTGAGCCAGTACTTCCTTTCTTTGCCTTTCTTCGCAAAAAAATTTAAAAAACACTCGTCGCGTATACTACAATATCAAAAGATATATATCTAGATTAATCAGACGTAAACCGTATGAAATCAATAACAATAGCATAGATCAATCAGTAAATCGCAATTGAACGAGGCTAATTGTCGAATTGCTAATGCAAATGTACAATAATCTTCGGTCACGACGAGCCAGCAAAAATAAACTCAAAAATAAACAAGATATAACCAAAAGTTGTTGAAACTTTCTGATGATTTGCAAACCCTCTATGGAAAAAAGAGAAAATGATAACAGTAAATTAACACAGATTAAACGAATGTAATTTTAATAGTGTATAGTAAGATCTAGTATGACAATCCTCAAAAAACTAATAGCACAAGCCAATAGTTCTTACAACTTAAGGGCACGAACCTGTTCCCATGGGTAAGTCTGATTGGTGAAGTGACCATAGGAAGCAGTCTGGAGGTAGATTGGTCGAGCAAGATCAAGATCACGAACAATGACACCTGGACGAAGATCAAAGTTCTTTCTGATAATTTCGACGAGCTCACTAGAGGAGTATTTGGAAGTACCATAGCTGTCAACGAAGATAGAAAGAGGCTCGGCAACACCAATAGCATAAGAAAACTGAACCAAGACACGTCGGGCAAGACCGGCAGCAACAAGAGACTTAGCTACCCAACGAGCGGCGTAAGCAGCGGAACGGTCGACTTTCGAGAAATCCTTTCCGGAAAAAGCGCCACCACCGTGAGCACCCCATCCACCGTAGGTATCAACAATGATCTTACGACCAGTCAAGCCAGCATCACCCTGAGGACCACCAATGATGAAACGTCCAGAAGGCTGGATGTGGTAGATAGTCTTGTCATCCAAATAGTTAGCTGGAATAGTCTTCTTAATGACTTTCTCAAGAATCTCCTTTCGGATGTCCTCTGTAGAAAGAGTATCAGCGTGCTGAGTAGAAATGACGACAGTGTCAACACGGAGTGGAATGGTAGCGCCATTATCATACTTATACTCGACAGTAACTTGAGTCTTAGTATCAGGTCGGAGCCATGGGAGAGTACCATCCCGGCGGGCAGCAGCCAAGGCTGCATTAAGCTTGTGAGACAAGACCACGGTCAAGGGAAGGAGTTCTTCAGTCTCATCAGTCGCATATCCAAACATGATACCTTGGTCACCGGCACCAAGGTCCTCAAGCTTACGCTCCACATGAACACCCTGGGCAATATCAGGAGACTGCTGCTCAATGGCAACCAAAACATTGCAAGTCTTGTAATCAAAACCTTTCTCGGAATCGTCATAACCGATCTTCTTGATAGTATCACGAATGACTTTCTGGAAATCGATCTGAGCCTTCGTGGTGATCTCACCAAAGACCATGATCATACCGGTCTTAGCAGCAGTTTCGCAAGCGACCTATTATAAACAATAAGACGATTTAGTTACTACGCAACAAGATTTAAAACCCAATTAGTCATCTTACCTTGGACCAAGGATCCTGAGCCAAACAAGCATCGAGAACTGCATCAGAGACCTGATCACAAATTTTATCTGGATGCTATAATGAGGATTTGTTAACAAATTATACATTTACTGAAGTTGAACTATAGTCTTATCATGTTTCCTTTTCCCATTAACGCAAACACCTCCTTCCATCCACATTAAATTTGCCGCTCAGAAGACGATGCGATATTATTACAACACAAGATTGCACAGCATCTAATTCACGCAATTAAACAGCATTTAATGCAATCTATTCAGCAATCCTACTGCGAAACATGTACATGATTTATACTTACACCTTCACCAACAGACCTACACAATTTAACACGCAATTAGTATCTTGTCGTTTCTCTTCGCCCTTATTATTGACGACATTCTCTAACGCTAACCAGTCTGCAATTGCAACTTACTCAGAAGTAAAGAAGAAGTGTTCCGATGAAGTCATTGTGTTTTGTTGTATATAATACCTAGGTATAGAATCACTTACGAATGTTTCCCGTAAAGCAGTTAATGAAAAAAAATAGAAGAAAGACAGCAGTTAGTGAACTCAGACAGTGGTAAGACTAAAAAATTTTTTATAGTTGACTACGTTGCAAAACGAGAACAAAGTGGGTACAGTTCATGGATTAGGGTCGAGTGATGTAGCAATTCCGAGTTATTTGTTCGCCATTCTTGTATGACAGGTGCATAAGGGTATCTCAAACTTAACTATTTACTTAGGGCAAAAAGTCACATCGATGAACCAGATAAGGGTGGGAAGCAGGGCAATAGACAGCCAAGTAAAAAAGGTACGTGCTTATGATGAAATACAGAATACAGTGTCCAACTAAGGATGGTAAAGAACAAGTAACATAAGATAAAATCGACAGATTACCAGTCGGAAAGGCATTTGGAAAGAAATTGGCAAAAAATTATTATATATAAAACAATTGTATATATATATATATATATATATATATATTTATATTGTAAAGAGATGTGAAGGGAACATGGTGACACGCAGAGTGCGAAGAGATAGTGAATACCAACTTCCATTAGCATTGCAAGTAAACGACCTATTTATCCATAGAACATTAATCAAGCACAAACTAATAGTTAAAAATAAAAAGGCTGTGAAAATTGCTCTAGAAAAGTAGCATAGTCCTAGTGATTATGATGATAGCATACTATATACTAGTACAGGTACCGAATTGAATGCGAGTCATCACATATACACATATAGTCAAGACTTTCGCTTATGCCCAGTCTGCACGCATATAAAGATAATACGACATGCAGTAAGCATCGTGATATATAGACACATTAATACATACATACATATACAAAAGCGAGAAAAATAAATACGGGTAATCCACAAAGAGAGATCAGGAGAAATAGTGCAGCATACAACCAACCAACCAACCAATATTCAAATAAACACCCATCCAAACCTTCGGCTCTAGAAGCAGTAATTTTCTTATAGACCCATCATATTATATGATATAAATTGTATTAACACATGCAAAATTATATTCGTCTAGAGACAATCAAGATAAATGACGTCGTGACGATGAAATGTTATTGACAATAAATGCAAATACTGCATTTAAATGCCCCTATATTGCATACTAGATCGATTTCTGAACGCAGAGAGAGGAAATTTACTATGAAATTTCCCAACCCAAACTGGAGTAGATGAAGGATCACTGGAGGAGACCCCCGAAAACTTATGGTCTGCATGAGGTCCATGTTCATTATCTTCATTGTCATCTTCGTCTAACTCACTTAGGTAAATGAAATCTTCTAGTGCCAGAACATTGTGTTCACGATCATTCTCGTTCTCTAGTACTTCAGAGCTGATCAAATGACTGGGATTATGTGCCAAGTTACTGCGAAACATTGATGCTAGCATTGATGGTGAACTATCGATAATGGAAGAATGTCGAGACGACGAGACTTGTCTACTTGCACCATTTGAGCGTCCATTTGATTCATCAATGCTACCTCGTGGAAATGGAGGAGGGCTCAATGTACGAGTAGACAGTCCGTTGATGATTCCAACACGGCGATCCACTGGGAGAACCCAAGAACCTAGAACAGGCGGTTTACTAGCTGTAATTGAACTTACTAGAATCTCAGTAGCTCGATGGCCCGCCTTTCTGTGACTTGGAGGAGGAAGATTTTCATCTTCATCTGTAGATTCTCCATCATCAAATTCATAAACCGGAATTCCCCTTTCTTGCTTTCTGATGGTCGCATCTAAACCAGAACTGTATTCACGATCTCTAATAAGATCGAATTTTTCTGACTGACTGTAATCAGCTGCACGTTTTCTGTCTCTTCGACGTCTCTTTTTAATTCTACCACTATGATCCATTTTGCCAGACTGTTCTTCATCACTAGAATTGCCTGAAGAAAATAGATAATCTAAAATGAATGAGTCATCATCAGACTCATGAAACTCAAATGGCGTAGTAGATGAATATACATGATTGAGCTCTTTATCTTCTGTATCCACAAATAGCGCATTCGTGAATGACAACTCCGCTTCTGAATCAGTTATATTGCTATCAGAATCAGAATTAGTACTACGTTGTCGATCTTGGAATGCCATTTCTTCTACAATTGCAACTTCCTCCTCTTCCTCAATCCTCTTGTCGTTATACTCGTCGTCATCATCGTCAGCTCGCTCTGTCAATTTCCTAAGCGACTGTTCCGTGTTCTGATCAAACTCGTCATCATCGTCTTCGTCAGCATCGATGTCAAACTCATCGTCGCCATCATCGTCATCGTCATCGTCCAATTCACTTCCACTATCTGCGATGGCATTATCATCGTTTTCTCTACCGACAACGGCCCCAATGACGAGATTCCCATCATCGTCATCGTCATCGTCATCATCATCGTCATTGTCGTCTCCCTCTTCAAGGTCTCCGACTATGCCATGATACAGCTTTTCTTCTTTATCTGTATCAGAAAGAAATGCAAATAGCTGGCTGTCTATCAAATCACGACTAGACTGAAAAAATCCTGAACCAGAGTTACTATTCTTTCGACGCTTTGGTGTATTGATGCTAGCTTTCAGAGTAGTTTTTCCGCCTTTAGTACTCATGCTTTTAGTAGCATTGCGATCACTATCACTACTTTCAGAAGAGTATGGGTTATCATAGACAAAACTCGCCTTCGTCCTTCGGCCCGTCCCCGTTCGTCTTGCCTTGGTAGTACTGCCTCTTTTAGCATACGGTGCCATCAGAAACGACGCCGTCAACAGTCTAATAAATGTTTATACTGTAATTGTTATATGAATATAGACGCCCATGCGCTTCCGCGCGCCTCCTATTCTAAAAATGTAAAGCTTTTTGGGTTCCTCTTCTTTCTCTCTATGTATATGATTATCTGGTATTCCAAATGTGATCAATTCAGGGAAGAAAATTACTGTCTGCGACAGCATATATTAACAATAATTTTGTAGCTTGAAAAAAATTCTCGTATCCTAGTAATCATTGAATTTAGTATTCTCCAGTCAATATCTATAGCAGTATCTATACAAATCGCTGTAGGCTCTAGTACATGTGCTGATGTAGTAAAAAAAATTCCGATAATCCTTTAAAAATAGGGCTACCATCTTTCAAAATTTTTTTTATGATTTTAAGCGGTTGGGAATTTCACCCCGTATAAGCCGCTCTCAGTGTCACGACGTATTCGGCATATATGACTGAAATATACGCGCATAGCATTTCTATCTGGAAGCTTTCCTATTCTGATTACTCTAGCTTTCGCGAGCAAGCAGCTTCAGCAAAACAAGACAATGCATACCATTTGGTCCTGAGTAGATCCAAAAAATTAGTAGGCTCGGGATACTGTATGAATAAAACACTAATAAACGCTCGCAAGTTGGGGTAATTGTCGAAGAAATTGGAAATCTTCTTATATTGCATTGTTAAATAAAAGATGACTACGGCCAGCACAAATGGTATGTCTGAGCATGGCTCAGAAGAGTTTGAAACTTCTAGGTAAGTCAAATCAATTATGCGATAGAACTATTGTTGAATTATAGTGTTTATATGGTACATTAAACTAACGTCAAGGAATGGTAGAAACGTTATTGCTTGGTCCAAAGTTGGACTGATCGCGTTTGCACCTTGTAAACATCAGGCACAGCACATATCAAAGAGTACAGAGCAAAATGGGCTTGAAAGTAGAGGTATTAATGATGAGAAGAAATCAAAGGTATATGTTACTTATATATACTGTTCTGATGGAGAAACTTGGAAATTACATGAACCTGAGGCTGTTGAAGAAGTAGACAAAGTACACGAGGGTGCAGAAATTGTTCACCTGTGCTGGAGCTACTATGGAATCGAACTAGCGATAGTTGATTCAGTAGGCCGATTGTCTATTTTCGCTTTCAACGGAAATCTAAATCAACTTAAGTGCATTTATAAGGCTTTGCTACCTGAAGAGCAATTTGGCGAGACGATTAGTGGATTTCGATGGCTTAATATGAACAAACCAGTGAGTATCATTATGCGAAGTAATACTATTTAAACTTAAGACTAACAGTTTCTATCTTAAACCTAGATCCTTATAAGCAATCCGGTAGCAAGGCAGGAAAATAGACAGTTTCATTATGGTATACACAAGGCCAGTCCTTTTGGTCCTTGGCATCCCCATAGCAATAAGCAGGCTTGCATCGCAGTGACAAGAACTGGAAAGGTATGTACTACGTCTTTCCTCGATTTTTTTGATTATATGAATGTAATCGCTCACGTATCTTTTGCAAACAGCTTAAGCTGTGGTATCAGCAGCATGATGCTTTCTATCATGAATTGGTTACAGATGTCGAGTCAGATTTGGCATCCGAGGACTATTATTCAACTTCCGCATTTGGTTCTGATAGAGGTAAATATACTCTTATTTGTCCTAATACTATAGTCCTGCTAAAATTTTCTTTTCCTTAAAATTATCTAGATGATACCTTTGTTCTTGCTGTGTATTCGAAGAATCGTCACATGCTTAAGCTCTTCAGAATTGCTATACAATGGAATGTTTTAGCTACTGGTGCAGCTTCTAATAACCAGCAAATCCAAAATGATGTGCAGTGGGCAACTATTTCTGTCAGAAGGCTATATACCAACCAGCTGTATTGTCCAAACAATTTTCTGAGAAATCTGACTCAGCTGCGGGTGGTTTCTCCTACAAATCATCCTGAATCTCGATTAACAGTGTTTGCTACGTTTGCTTCGAAGTCCGGCACTACAATCCAGAAAATTGAGGTGCTCAGTTTACCTATACTATTACATAGCAACTTCGACGCACTTGGATTGAGAAGAAATCCAATTCCTGATAATCAAAACGATGTTATTCAATTTGCGGATACCTATGAGGTTCCAAAGCAGTTAATAGGAATTGAATCTCTCTATGCCGACACAATCCTGTTTTTGTCATATGGCGATGGATCAGTTGAAGTTAGATCAAGGTTGGTTTGTAAAAATTCTGCTCTTTTAGGTAAATAATGTATTAACTAAATCCTTACAGAGATACATTTACTATCAGCACTCCAAACTTCAATTATCAGAGTATTCACAGTCTATTTGACGCGGGATTTACATTTTTACAAGCTACAAATGCTATTAATATCTGCATGTCTCCAAATATGGTGGCATTTGTTCTACTTAATGAGGAAGGTGAAGTCAAACTTCATTCCATGATAAACGTAATGAAGCCTGAAGACGGCGATATATCGACTCCTACTGCCGTAGCACTTGCTCTTCGTCACACTGTGGCTTGTTATAGTAATATCAGCTGTGACGATTTGATGCTCATCGCTGGATCTAAAGAGCTCAACAGCGATCCAGAATTTTACACATCTGTTCTTAAGCAATGCCATAGATCTATAGGGTTTTCGTTAGATCTACCAAAAGATGTGCAGGCAGATAAGTTTCTAGTCCTCCCTTCCCTTCAGAAGCTGTTAAGTTTCCAAGCATCACTTGGAGCTAAAAAAGGCTGGTACCGTAATACCTCAGGCATGATAGCATGGGTCACTTTGAACTTAAGACTATTAGCCTTTGCTCTTACTTTCACGTTGAAAGCTACTCATCAGAAACAAGCGGGAAGTTCGGAAATCGATTTACGAGGAGATACAATTCTAACACTTCTTGGACTAGCAAAGTGGTGCGTTGACTTTTTGGTATATCTACTTCAAGACATATGTGAGCTAGAAAGAAACATGGAGAAATTTTTTCAACCTGGTAAGTCTTTTAGATTTGTCGATAGGAAGCAATGGTATAGCGATAAACTTAACATTTATCTTATATAGGAGCATCATCTGTGGCACTTGTAATGCTTCTAGGCGCCGTACCTCGACTTCTTATTAGATATACTCTGCGAGGCCTGAGAGGTCTGGAGCAACTTGTTGCTCGTAGTGCCAATCAAGAGACCGATATACTCGGTTTATCTAGACAAGCATTCAGAGAACTAGAAGAAATTTTGAAGTCAGGCCCAGTTCAAATCGCATTGTTTGAGAAATTAGTTAACGACATAGAAACATTCATGAGGAACACTTATCCAGGTAAGTAACATTTCTATCACTGATTTTGTGAATTATTGGTAATCTTTTTATTTGCGCAGATAACTCTGATCGCCTTCAAATTGAACAAACACTTTTTTTCAAGGGATCTATACCGATAGAATTACATTCTGTCGTTCATAGAGTTCGGAATGTCTTCCTTCAACGAATAAAGACAGAACTTGATATTCCGTCATTGTATTTTTACCCTACAACTTGGCTAAATCTCAGTTACGAGCGATTGCCTTTGTCTGGATCTGTGGTTGAAATAGACGGTCTTCGAAAGCAAATCATGCCTGCTGATAAATCTCACTGGAGACGATGCGTAAGGTGTGGATCTATATCGGTCTTGGATGACATAAAGACTACAAAGTTCCCCAGCAACTGGACTGTTGCTTTCCAGAGAAGTTGTATATGTGGAAGTGCATGGGTCAAGTATTGAACCTAGAAGTGTCTAAAATACTAATGATTAATTGAAAAAGACTATCAGGTCGAAGTTACATTAAGTACAGTTATATCACCCCTCATCTTATACACTTTACCAATATAAGGATACCCAGCCAGCAATAATCATAACAATAGTAGCTCTAGCCTTGCCCAACCAAGATACAATACTACACTCATCAGACACAAAAAGTATCTTTAATGGCCAACTAAGCGCTCAAAAACCACAATCATTCCAAAGAAACTAAAGAGCTCAAAGATGTGTCATAAAAGCCATTGCAACGGCTCTTGATTATAAAGAAGCTTTAGCTTTATAAGAAGCAATATCTTCGTCATATTGCTTTTTCAGATTCGTTGCCCGATTGTCGTACGTCTAAAAGAAAGCACAATAATGTTAATATTCAATCAAGATAACGTTTGACACGTACGATAAGCCACATACCATCTTTCGAGAACTGTCCAATTGTTTGTATAGTCTACTAATTGCAGCTACACGCTCTTTAAATGGTAGTTTGTTCTCGGTTGGATAGAGAGTAGGGAAATCTTTCAAGAAGAGACCAAATGAGTTCAGCGGTCTCTTAGGCTTTAATGGATCTTTCAAAAGTAGGAGACGCTTCGAATCTCTCTTTGCAAGCTTACGTCGGCGTGTGTTTTCCTCCTGCAATGCCTTCAGTCCCTTCGAGGCCAAGTAAGTCTTAAGCTCTCCGTCGTATCGAGTCTTATCCTGTTCCGCAAAATGCTGATAGCGCTAATAATTTTGATCATCAATTATGATAGTATCGTTAGCTCTGTCCTTTTTTTACAAGCTAACCAGTGAATCATCATTGTCCATACATAATACAGACAACCCCATTTAAACAATAATTAAAAATAGAATCAGCATACCTGTTTTTCGGTTGCTGACAAGTTCTTGAATGAGGCTGATAGCTGCTTAATTGAATCTTTTAGCATTCCACTAGCACTAGCATCTTTCATATTTTCCTTTATATAGACCTGCCAGACTGTCAATGGCCTTGCAGGGACATCTTTGGGCCTTGATACGCGGAGCTTCTTTGTCTTCGGCTTAACTGGTTTCTTTTTTGCCTTCAGCTTCGTTGCCTTTGCATTCTTCGCCTTCTTTGTCTTTGTCTTTACCGACGCCTTGGCCTTTCTGGTACTTGTTGAACTTTTCTTGGATGCAGTACTCACTCCTCTTATCCCACCAATAAATGGATCAACTTTCGATACTGTTGTTGATTTCTTGTTCCAAATCAAAGAGACAGAAAGGAAAGATCGCGTCGCTGCTAGCTGCGATCCGATTCGCGTGCTTTTTAAAGCCGCTGGACGAATCAAGCGAAATGCTAACCCGCTAATCATCCTAAATTTTATCCGAAATCAAATAAAAAATTTTACGTTATTAAATATTGAACAATCGTAAAATTGTTACAGTCTTTTTGATATTTCTACTGTCCTTTTATATTCCTTCAAGTCCTATACGCGATAATCCGGTGCTTAAATTTAACAAAACGAAGATCTCAGAGCCAACAATGTAAACAAAATATTACTATCACGCCGTGTGTTAACTTTACCCTGACTAATGCAAAAAAATCTCACATTTATCTTTATGGCATATATGCATACCAGAGTATGCATGGAAAATTAGATGTTCAAGTTGATTTTTATCCATATTTCAATTACAAGATCTCAGTGTTAATAACTCAAGCGTGTGAGAGTGCGATTGAAGAGTATAATGACGGAAAGTCACTCGTCCACAAGCAAAAGAAGACGTCATTACGATAGTGATGATGACCGCAGTTACAGTCGCGATGACAGGTACTATAGGTCAGATTACAGAAGTCACAGAGATCGTGAGAGAGATCGTGAAAGGGACCGCGATAGAGATCGTGATAGAGATCACGACCGACATAAGAGGACTCGTGACCGTGATTTAGATCGTAAAAGATATCGAGAAAGAGATAGAGGTCGAGAACGGGAACGGGAACGGGAACACGAAAAGGGAAGAGACCATGACAGATACCGGGACCGAGAAAGAGAAGATGGTCGCGATCAAGGTAATTCAAGAGAGCGAGAGAAAAATAAGCAAACCCATTCTAGTGAGAGGTCACAGCAACAAGGTCCTAGTAAAGAGCGTAGTCGGGAGCGCGACAGCTCTCGCGATATAGTAAGAAAGACCGATAGAGTCAGAGACAGCCGTCAAGATGATAGGGGCCATGACCGACGCTCAGAAGAGAGGATAGACGTTTCTCAATCTAGAAATGACATGCAGCAAGATGGCAATGGCATATCAAGCTCCAACGATTCTGCAGTTGTGGAATCGCATAGGAAAAATTCTGTGAGAAGTGCATCGTCTGGATATATTGAAAGTGGCAAAATGGATGCTGATACTGTATTGCCGCTTAACGGTTCTACTGAAGAACAGAATGTCACTATGTCCTCAATAGAGTCACAAAATCCGCCTAGAAAATCCCGCAATAGATTAGGCTTCTTTTCTGATGATGATCTGGAAGAATCTGACAATGATGAGTCGATAGAAGATATTAACAAATCAGTAGCTCAAAACGCTGAAGAGCTTGATCCGTTAGACATGTTTATGACAAATCTTCATTCTCAGCCTGATACTGGACCGATACATCATTCTGCTGAAAAGACTCTATTTAGTGATGATGACATGCCAGAAGAGACTTCCGATATGGAACAGGATGGCATGCTCAACTTGTCGTTCAAGAATAAGAAACGTAAAGACATTCCTACTGTGAATCACTCTAAGATGAATTACGAACCTTTTCGAAAAGAGTTTTATATCGAACCAGAAGAACTTTCAAATCTCAGTAAGGAGGAAGTAGATGAAATGCGATTAGAACTTGATGGAATCAAAATTCGAGGCACTAACTGTCCCAAGCCTGTTCAGAAATGGAGCCAATGTGGTCTACCTGCACAGACTATGGAGGTAATACGGAAGCTTAATTATGACAAGCCTACTTCAATTCAAGCTCAAGCAATTCCTGCTATCATGTCGGGTAGAGATGTTATTGGTGTTGCCAAGACTGGAAGCGGAAAGACAATTGCATTTTTACTGCCCTTATTTAGACACATCAAGGATCAGAAGCCTCTAGAAAACTTGGACGGTCCAGTTGCTCTTGTTATGACGCCTACTCGAGAGCTGGCCGTTCAGATTCATAAGGAATGTAAGCCCTTCTTAAAAGCTCTTAATTTACGTGCTGTTTGTGCGTATGGTGGCTCGCCTATAAAGGAGCAGATTGGTGAACTTAAGCGTGGTGCTGAAATTTTGGTAGGAACTCCAGGAAGAATAATTGATTTGCTTTCTGCGAATTCAGGACGAGTAACAAATTTAAAGCGTATTACTTACACAGTGTTGGACGAGGCAGACAGAATGTTTGATATGGGTTTTGAGCCACAGGTGATGAAAATTATGAACAGTATTCGTCCCGACCGCCAGACTGTTCTTTTCTCGGCTACATTTCCTAAGCAGATGGAGGCACTTGCTCGCAAAGTCCTAACCAAGCCTATAGAAATCGTTGTTGGTGCCAGAAGCGTTGTTGCCCCGGAAGTAGAACAAGTAGTTGAGGTTCGCTCAGAAGAATCTAAATTCCTAAGAACATTAGAGCTTCTTGGTGAACTATATAGCAAAGATCCTGATGCCAGATCACTTATATTTGTGGAACGACAAGAGAGTGCTGACCAACTCCTGAAACGACTTCTCGATAGTAGCTATTCATGTACTTCCATTCATGGTGGCAAGGACCAGCTTGATCGAGATTCTGCAATTTCTGACTTCAAAAGTGGTATAATCCCAATAATGATAGCCACTTCTGTTGCAGCACGCGGACTCGATGTTAAGCAGCTGAAGTTAGTAATTAACTATGATTGCCCGAATCATCTCGAAGATTATGTTCATCGCGTTGGGAGAACTGGCAGGGCTGGAAATAAGGGTACCGCAGTGACTTTCATTACTCCAGAACAAGAGCACAATGCAGTCATTGTTGCAAAGGCTTTGAAGTTTAGCAATACACCCATTCAAAGTTCTGTGCAAAAATTAGCAGACGCGTTTATGGAAAAAGTAAAATCCGGAAAAGAACGATATACAAGCGGTTTTGGTGGAAAAGGTTTGGATAAACTTGACGCTGCTCGCGATGCTGCGCGAATGTTAGAACGTAAGGCGTATGGTGAAGAGGAAACCGAAAGCCATACTGCTGATGATGACGATGAAGATCACGATGAAGATGATGAAGATATTACTTTGAAGCGCGATGAACCGGTTGATGTACACCGCACAACCAAATCGCCATCTCCAGAAGTTACTGTCCATAAGACATCTGCTCCGAGCAGAACTGCTGCAGTTAATTCTGCAATTGCTAGTGCGCTAGAAAAAGCGAGGATGGCTTCTTCGCATATTGACAGCAAGTTAAAAACAACATCTACCAAGCAAGGCGCGGCGCCGGATAATAAAGGACCTGACGCAGGTGAATTTCATGCTACCCTTGTTATTAATGATTTTCCTCGTGAGTTACTCAAATATTTTTTCTGGTGCTTTACATTAACTGCAGATCACTAACCACCTGTTTACTTGATATTTAGAAAAAGCTCGATGGGCGGTTACAAATCGTACCAATATTGCAAAAATTTTGGAATCTACCGGTACGTCTATCACGAACAAAGGAACTTATTATCCACCCGGAAGGTCTGTGCCACCTAATGGAGAGCCAAAGCTCTATATTCTAGTAGAAGGTCAAGTAAGTGGAATGATTATTTTCGAATCTAGATATATTGATTTGACACTAATACGTAACAAAATACTAGACTGAAACCGATGTTTCGGACGCGATGCATGAATTAAAACGTTTATTAGCCGAGGCAGCCGCTGCAGCTGCTGAATCGGATTCAAGGTCGACAGGAAGATATACTGTTGTGTAACTATATTACTCATATTATGCTTGATGACGTTCATTTTTAAAGAAAGATCATATTACTGAAGTTATTATAGACAGTGTATGATGATTAGACTAGAATATTTTGCGGTTTAGTAAGACCAAATAAGTGGTAACTATCGACGTATCCTTCTGAATTAAACTCTGAATTACACTTGCATATCGAAGAGTTCAAGATAATTTTAAGAATGTATAGAAAGTATAATTAGCAGATAGTTGCTGACGGATATTTGACAGGGATTGGATGATAAATGCGGTGAGCTTCCTAAGATTTTACAAAATCCTCTTTTCTAACTTCACAAATATTACTGGAGGCTACTTATTTGTTGTATTTTGCATTCAATACTCAATAATTATTAATGAGAAACTATGACACGCATGCTTGTCAAAGCTTCTTACTAACATAGTCTAATGATGTAATATGTTCTATTAATACATAAAATATATCTAAAAAAATTTAACAGTAACCAGTAACATTTCCATACTATAAGAACACGAAAGAATAAAATATTATGGAGTGAAGAGACAGTTTAGTTCATGCAAGTTTCTAATCAGAGAGCTTTATTCTTTTGAACAAGCTATCTCGAAGAGCCTTTCTTTCTAATCTCTTATCCAGAAGGTAGTTCCTTTGAGCCAAAAACTCTACACTATGACCAGTGATGCCTTTTCCGATATCAGCGCTGTCAATAACAGGCATCGATTCTACTGGAGGTACACTGAACCAGAGAAGCTTACCGTTTTCATCTTTCTGAAACAGCTCTGCGGTCTCTGGAGGAATTCTTTCAGTGATATAATCAGGAAGAGTGAACGTACTTGGAGGTGGTGGGGGGTTGTATACAGTAGATCGGTTAACTGGAGGCATCCCAGGAGAATAAGCAACACCTGTGTGCATCGACGTCTGATACGAGTATCCCATGGTAGGAGGTGTAGGTGTTCCCATACCCGGCATTCCAGGTGCAAATCTGCTTATATCTGGCATTCTTGACATAGCCCTTCCATAAGTACCTGCACTTGCAAGTCTATCGGGTGTAGAAACCGATGCATTGTGTCCATAAGGTGAAGTCATCGACCCCATCTGTGAACCGCTCATATGTGAGGGCGTAGGAGGATCTGGAGTAGGCGTGCGCTCCTTCATATTTGGATCTGGCGGACGCTTGTATACCGCACCTATTATGGGTGGAGCATTTTCCACGCCAAGCTTTGGCTCTGGTATAGGATCATCCTCCTTTGCATCGGCCGGAAGTAAATGCTTAATTGGAGATGTGACGCGTTTTAATCGTCTTGGCCTATCGAACATATCCATCTCATAGTCAGTAGATCGAATTTCATCCGGAATACAAGCCTTCCAAGTACGTATTTTGTTAAACGTCTTTTCGTTTTCATTGTATCGACTCTCACAACAATAAACAGCTCTGTTTCCTATCCCAACTGGTCGGCCCCTCTGATACTTCGTGAAAAACATTACAAAACACTTCTCGATAACTTCATCAATCAAATGGTCTCGGTACTGACCAGACTTAACGACCTCATTTTCATAAAATAGCTTATCCCATCGATGAACAGTTTGTTCAGGTCTATAGTACCAGCACGCATTGATCCATTTTCGACCATCAGGAGCTTGCCATGTCCTGAAAATTTGAGCAATAGTTGGTCTTTGAGGATCATTCAAATTGCTGATATGCACCCAGTCACCAACTCGATAGATCTCTCCCTTGTGCTCAATACCATCCAAAGGTAGCCTTGCATGCTTAAGACTGCTTGATTCGGGGTCTTGGAAAGCACTGTCTGGCTTTTTCATTTCTTCCGAAGCTACATTATTGACTAATTTCTGTAATGTCATTGTATCCTTAAATATTTGAGAGTTAGGAGAATTGAATTCCTTAGCATTGTTGAACATTAAACGTAGATCAGAGAGGAAAGTTTCAATATCAGGATATTGCCTTCGTTTAATTTTTTTCTAGAGAACAGTAATTAATAACAAAACTAACAAAACTAACAGTATATCGCACAAATTTGAAAATTTTAGCATACCCGGATCATGTCAATTGCTATGGGTTGTTTGATTTCTCGATAATACTCTGGATATTGCTTCGCGTCCGGTAGTCTTTCGAACGGTGAATGTAAAAATCGATCGCCGCTACTTCTGTTAGTCAATGACTTCCAAGTATTTATGAATTTCAATAGATAGATCTGTATATTCCTACCTTCTTGCCTTTCGCAATGCCCGCATCACACTCTTGATTCGACTCTCGTAAGGCTTATCAACAGTAGGAGGACGTCCACGCTTGCGTCGCTTATCATCATATGTCCTACCATCCATATCATCATCATCTTCTTCATATTTTTTAGGTTTGACTCTCGTCGAATGGCGGAGTCCAGTTGAAGGACCAGTAGGACGGCCACGCGGGCGCGACTTTGATTCATCGTATTCATCTTCATCGTCGTCTTCTTCCTCTTCTTCTTCCTCTTCATCTTCCTCTTCATCTTCCTCCTCTTCATCATCGTCATCATCATCATCATCATCGGCATCATTCACATGAACAGCTGCTTCCTCTATATATAAAAAGCAATTTAAATTAGCTTCTCTCGGCTTAAGAAGACGAAATGAAAGTGATACATAGACAGCTCACGGCTACTACTACGTCTCACATCACTAATACACCCAAAATCGACTTTTACTTAAACTTCTTTTAATTACCTTTTTGGTTCATATCAGTAGCTTTCGCTTCTGTCGATACAATCGAAGGACGATGCAACGGAGGGCGACCTCGCTTTCGCTTTGGCGGATCTGACGCCATCTGTGCTCCTGTTGACATCGTCTCTATATCACACTATCTTATTTTCTATCGATACAGATATCTATGATGAGTCTCTCAACGAGACGTAATATTCCAAGTCAACTAGACTTTTGATACAGTTTTGTATTAGATGCTGATGTATTTGTTGAGTATGAGCAAAAAATGCCAACACGGAATAATAAAATTTGGGTAGAATGAGAGGTGATGAGTTTCCCAATATAAAAAGTTATCCGATCGTCCTCCCAAACTCATAGACAGAGTTCAGTCAAACTACTTTGCTCTCAGTTTTATAGCACTCCCAGTACCCCGATTTATCAGCTATACTTTGAAAGAAGTGAATTTAATGGAGAGAATGAATGTTTTGGTCTATGCAGGTACGTGATTTTCTTGAGACGTAAAAATTTTCAAATCAACAGTGCTAACTAAAATGACGGCATAATTAGATTCGGGTACCACCAATGATTCTGTCAAGCAATGTAAATTGACTCTACGGCAATTATTAGAACCTTACTATTCAGTTCTGACAGTAGATGCAGAGACTCTTATTAAGGAACCATGGCCTGCAACTTCTTCACTACTTGTTATTCCTGGCGGCGCAGATCTACCATATTGCAAGAAATTAAATGGTCCAGGAAACGCCGTAATAGCATCTTTCGTTCGCCGTGGAGGAGCGTACCTTGGCTTTTGTGCTGGAGGCTACTACGGATCTTCACGAGTTGAATTCGAAGTGGACAACCCGGCTTTAGCTGTGGAAGGTCCGCGAGAGTTGCAATTTTTTCCCGGTATTGCCCGAGGCTGTGCTTACCCCGGTTTCGTTTACAGATCAGAATTAGGTGCTCGCGCCTGTAAAGTTAGCGTAGACACAGAATCACTGCCTGACTTTCTATCAAGCGACGAAAGCAGGGGAAATGATAATACCATGTTTACGTCTTATTATAATGGAGGCGGTATATTCGTGGATGCAGACTTATCTGGTCGTGAGAGTGTGAAAGTATTGGCTCGTTATTCAGATCCTGTCAATGTTGCAGGAGGCGATGCTGCTGTGATCTGGTGCCAGCACGGTAATGGTGCTGTAATTCTGACTGGAATCCATCCAGAGTTCTCTCCCACTATAATGGTGAAGACCGGTAAAGATCTTCCGTCATTTTATCCAGATCTTGTTGAGACATTGAAGCGGGACAGTTCCAAGAGAGTACGATTCTTGAAGGCCATGCTTAAGAAGCTTGGAATGAGAGTGAATGAACAATACTCTGAGGAGGGCATACCACGTATAACTGCAGTCCATGTCTGTGGATCTAGACCTGAGATGGTCAAACAATTAATGGAGACTTTCTTTGATGATTCTTCTAAAAGTAGTTCGCTATTCGAAGGAGAAGCAGATAAATTTATGTTTGTGAAGTATACCTCAGATGCACTCGAAATCAAGCAACTTACTGTCGACATTATTAGCAATGAAGCTGACTCTCCTGAATATGATCCTCTGACATGTACTAAGCCTCATATTCTTTATACTTCTGATTCGTTTCGCTATCCGACAAATGATGAAACACCTCTGTTTGACCATGCAACATACTTTAAGGAATACAATTCATCAAATGTAAGACGACAAGGAATTGGCTCTATTATTGCTTACTCTCAGGTTGTTACTTCTACTTCTACAATGATGGAAAAGAATCTTTCTTTGATGCGCTTATTACCTTTTGGCTATACCAATGTCTCTAGTACTCAAATCGCTGGAAGGGGCCGAGGTGGTAACCATTGGGTGTCACCAATAGGTATTATGTCGTTCTCTACTCTGATACGCCATCCCATCAATTTACAGTCCATAGCTCCAATTGTTTTCATTCAATACCTTGCTTCGATGGCACTAGTAGAAGCTGTTAGACACTATGGAGTTGGTTGCGAATCATTAGACGTCAGACTGAAGTGGCCAAATGATATTTACGCACGTAACCCTAGCTATTCTCCTGAAGGTAAATTAGCTGGGAATGATGCTCCAGAATATCTAAAAATTGGCGGTGTTTTGGTGAACAGTAATTATTTCGATAATCAGTATTATTTAGTTGTAGGATGTGGAATGAGTGTGAATAACGAAGCCCCCACGACCTGCTTAAATAGCCTTGTCGATATTCAGAATAAGATAAGACGCAAGAAGGGTTTACCGCTTCTTGAAAGTTTCAGGATTGAATGTCTTTTGGCGAAAGTTTTAAAATCATTTGACGAAATGTATACCGTATTCAAAGACCAAGGATTCAAAGTCTTCGAAAGTATGTACTATTCGCTTTGGCTTCATGAGAATTCGGTGGTCACTCTTGATATGTATGGTGGTTCTAAGGCACGTATCAAGGGAATCACACTTGACTACGGAATGCTGATTGTCGAAGAACTTGATCGGAATGGCAACGAGACTGGAAAGCGTTATACCCTGCAGCCAGATGGTAACTCATTTGACATGTTGAAAGGTCTCTTGAAGAAAAAGGATTGATTAAGGATACAACCAGCAGTAAAGTTTCTGAAATGAGAAAATTGTTCTTGTTTGGCTAATGACTATTTTCCTTTCTAGCAATGTTCATGCAGTAATATCTATTTTGAGCTAATACCATTGTCGATTGTAAATTATGTTTAGAGATTTGTTTAATATAGTTATTACATAAATATTATAATATTATCTTTAGTATCTGGTGATGGTTTGTAGCTGTCTGTTACTTTGAATTTAATATTCTCCCAAAATCTTAGAAGCATTTCTTGTAATTTTTGCGCATAGCATCAAAAATCAAATATAAGACTGCAATGAGCTCGTTAAAGTTACAAAAAACTATTACCCGTGTAAAAGAGCGGTAAGTACGCGATTTTTGGATTTGATCACAGGATTTCTTGATCGAAAATATGTTAATTCAGTCTCTCCTTTGTTTGGAGATAACCAAAGCAGAATCGCGGATCGAGAATTCTATGAAGCGCACCAAGCATTACGTGCAGTAGCAGCACGTTATATAAAGCTGGAACAGTATGATCAAGCAATAGAGATCATATTCGAAGGAGCGCAAGAGTTTTTGAAAGCAGGAGAGGGCGGAAGTGGCGGTGATCTATCATGTTACCTTGTAGAGACTTATCGAACAGGCCATGTTCCCGTTGATGGTAAATCTAAAGGTTAGTGGCCATTTCTGGAAGTGATCTTGGCTTATATATGTTTTCAATTTAAAAATAGCTGAAGTACAGTATATTGCACGTTTTTATTGATGTGAAAATGCTAATATTTAATACCAATAACGGTTTGTTTTCATATAGGGAGGATTGTACAACTTCTAAAACTATTCAAAGAGGGTGAGCCACGAAAGAAACAATTCATGAAAGATATCATTCAATGGTCATTGTCATCAAGCGGATATGCGTTCGGCGATCCTGAGCTAAACCATGTACTGGGTCAAACCTATGCCGAAGGTATGTGATATTACATAAACAAAATCTTACTAAGTTTTTGCATGCTGTGATTTTGGCTGCTAACTATTATATCTTCTAGATTCATTGGTCTATGATGCCGAGCGTCTGCTCTTCGTTGGAACAAAGGAGAGTGTAGTAGTTCTAACAGACCTACTTTACGAATGGTACTCAGAGGACCCGTATGCTGAAACCGCGCCTTTCTACTTGTCCAGAGCTGTCTTTGGTTATCTTTCAGTGAGCAATATACGCGATGCTAATAGGGCTATCAACTTATTCATTGAAAAATTCATGAAATCTAATCGTGTAGGCTCCACTGGAAATGCAGGCTCTTCTGCAGACAATAATGATATTGTTGTATTTAACTCATATCCTCTTCTGAATTTCTTACAGTTGCTGGTAAAAGTATGCCAGCGTAAAAACGCTGACCTATTCAAGCGACTTAAATTTAAGTATAAAGCCGACTTGCAGGCTGCTGGTGCGCTTGATGAAGCCCTGGACCGCATTGGAGAAATATACTGTGGCATTCAACCACCTAGGGGATCGGGAAATATACTAGATCTGATGGGCAGTTTACTTGGAGGAGGAGCATCACAGGCACAGTTACCTGCAAGCCAATCAGGTGCAGACCTTGACTAATGTATGCGAGGAAATATGTTTTGAAGCGAAGCTATAATAAGTATTAGAATAGAAGAAATCAGTTCATCACTGTACAGTTATCAATATCAAAAGAATTTTCCTGATTTACGTTTTAGGTTAATGTGAGATTGCTATTCAAGTACCTTTCTGTTCCACTAATTATATTTTCTTTACTACTTTAGATCTTCATTAATTTAGATCAAATCGGATGCCAATTCTTGATCAGGCTCGAATATCCATGCATCATCATCAAGCTTTTGAATCATTCTTTTTAAATCTTGCTTGACCAATGTCTGTAACTCTATAGCAAGTTGTTCGTAAATAAATATTAGCATATAATACGTTATTAATACCTTTTAAGCCACACTTACTCTTATCATTCAGCTGTCTTGATATGTCCCCGTAGGCACTGCGTATATGCTTTTTTATTTTGTACTCCATAGCTGTGTAGCTTACAGTTAGTATACCTTGTTATAATAATGGGACATGGTCCAATTGCTATTCGAACTAGAGAACATACCTTCACTTCCTTCAATATCCTCGCCTAAAGTTATTCCCGTACGCAAATATACTATTTCTGGTTCATAAGTAACCGGATCTCTCACTATAATATCCGGAGAATGTACTTGAGAGTGTCCTTGTTCAATTCCTGCCAGTGTAGTATCTAATTCCGTACTACTACTAGCTGTTACATGTCCGCTTACACTGTTTGCAGATGCTACCCCGTGAGAAAACGACTGCCTTGGACTTGATCTCTGTGGCAGACACCTCCTTAATCTATGCCCCCCACCTATCAAGTGCTGTTGTTTCTGCGCCCTTCGTTCCTCCACCTGCATAGCTTCATCTTCGTCTCCATAAAAGGTATGATCTTGAATTACAGTATTCCGACTATGCGCTCTTCTTCCTCTTGCAGTTGGAGTATCAATTCCATCGTCACTACCTATTGCGCCCGATGACCCTGCTAGGCCCCTCAGTAGCCTCCGACGAACTTCATGCACTGGCATATCTTTTTCAGTGGTTCTAAACCTGTTTCTCTTTGACTGGATCCTGAAAACAGTCTCACATGCTTTGTTTACCGTAAAGAGGCCTAACATACAGCACTAAACAATTTGGTTTAGGGTTTATAATAATTTGGCATTCGTTAGTTGAGTTGTCCACAAGATGTTCATTATTCTAAAATTTAGTAGCTACATGTCCAAAAGTGCTCTGCTTCGACCATAGTAACAAGAGTATAGAGCGATATAGAGCGATATTTGTAATGGCTAACAGAAGGCCAGATTTCCATGGAAACAAATGGATTAATAATATACCAGTGCCGGAACCAGCAATGACACTTGCAAACGGTCAACCTCAGTTCAGTTTGCCAATATCAACTGCGAGAATAAAATCTGCTGCAATGAAGCAACCCAGAGAGATAACGTCTTTTTCGTTCAGCGAAACTAGAGAGTTTAAGTATGATGATTCTTCAATGGCATATCTTTACTTTCAAGAGGAGGAGATCACAGGCTCATCATCCTCGTCGATGGGAGGAGTTAACCTTTCGAATGGATTCACAACCTTCCAGAAGAGAGATGATAGCATTGATGAGCACTTAGACGGACTTCTATGGGCGTTAATGCGACTTGAGAAAGATACAGGAAAAAAAGTGACGGCAGACTTTGTTATGTGGCGTGGATTAGTTAGAAATTTATTATGCGTTCCTTACAGTCGTGACGATGGCTTCGAGTTAAATGCCACCTATTTTGATGTATGTACCGATTATTTGATAACTATTAAGATTTGGAGATCTTTTACTGACTTTCCCTTATAATATAAACCGATAATACAGGGCCAAATATTTATAGAAGAAAACAAAGAGTATAAGTTAAATACTCAGAGGCCACTGGATCAAAGAGGAGAATTGATGTCATATTGGGGTATTTATTCAGTGTTTCTAAATAGAAGAAATCGCAAATACTTTCTGTTGCTAATCTATTTTGTTATAGGTTATAAATTTGAGCAAGTTACTACCATCCCAAAGAAGTGGTGCGAATGTACCCGGGATGAAATCGTAAAGAGAGGGGACGGCCCAGTTAATAATAATACTCAATATTGTTCGGTTGTCAAGACAGGACTGGGAGATATAAGAGTTGTGATTGCAGGTGAAGTGGATTGTGTTGCAGATTACAAACCAAATCCAAAGGAATTTGAGCTTAGTGATATCTTTGATAATCCTTTAGATCATTATGTAGAGCTGAAAACGAATCGCGTGATTCAATCTGACAGAGATGCAGTTAAATTTGAGAGTAAGTTGTATAAAACATGGGCACAATGCTTTCTTCTCGGAGTGCCGCGCTGTATTGTTGGCTTTAGGGATGATCAAGGATATTTACAGATGGTGGAGGAATTTCGTACTCAGAATATTCCTGCTATTGTTAAGAAAAGCAAGTTTGCAAATCGCCATACATCGTGGGATGGAGTGGATTCTATTGCATTTTTGGCGGCTTGTTTTCAATGGCTCAAGGCCATGATTCCGCGTTCTGATGATCACACTGTATGGAGAATTCGATACATTCCGAGATCTGACTATTTACTACTATTCAAAACGGAGAAGAAAACATTTCTACGACCGGAATTTATCACCTGGCGTTTAGAAAGTCAACTAAACTGATCTCGCCTGCTAACTGCGGATATACCTTTATGTATACGCCTTGTTTCTGTCACAAAATGTAGTATATGCTTTGGTGTAGTCTAACATGTATCATTATTTGTCTTTAACCATTTTACTCGGACTTTACGTTACCTCTATTGGAGAATATAATAATGGCATTTTGGTTAACTTATATAGTGGATGCTCAATACGTATAAAATATGAATAAAGTTTAAAATTGGGAATACCTTTGAATACTCTCTATTTTTCCTTCAATTTATCTATGGAACATCACTCATTTCATTAATAAGCTGTAAAGTCGCTGATCTGGTGGAATTTTTGAAAAGAGCCTGCGAGGACATAATTTTCTATAGTCAATGATACAATACTAAAATCGAGCCTTTTCTTTAAATAACGGGATCTAATGAGATAAGAATATCTGGATTAAGTACCTCGATTCAGATGGACCGATTCGCAGATACACATGAGTTCCATTTACGAACGACTATTCCTCCATCACCTCCTTTGACTGATGATGACGAAAACGATGATATTGAGCCTGATGATATGCCACTTGCGGGCCAAGCAAACGAAAGTTCCATAGCCCCATCATTAGAAACTGAGCAGCTACTTCCATCGCAAGCTTTTCCTCCAGTGTCTGTCCAGCATATACGAAATTGCTCTTACTCATCATGGCATGCAAAATACAAAAATCATACTCCGCGATCAAAAATTTTAAGGCCAGTAGAGAAAGGATTTATGGATTATTTACTTTCGGATGGTATATTTCTCCCTCCTGAAGGGTAAGTACTTATAAATTACTAAGTTGTCTACTTGATGATTTACTACAATATTGATATTAACACGACATTTTTTGGTCACTTTTAGAGAAACCGCAGAGTGGAGCGATTCAGATGATGACGACCAAATCAAACGTATAGAAGAAGATTTGAATGCACTAAGTACAAAGAGTGAAGGAGAGAATGGAAATGAGCAGAGCAGAGGCACAGGGGAAAGTAAAGAACCGGATGACGAGGAAGATGATGACGAGGACCATCTTTCAACCGCAGAAATTGATCCTTCTACAGTTTTTCAAGAACTTGATCGACAAATAAAAGATATCTTAGATGAATATGGGGCGGTCACTCCAAAGCTAAATTGGTCTTCTCCTAGGGTATGAAAATTTCGATTTATGATTTTCTAGCATATGATTCTTTGGTGAAGTAGATGGCTAATTAAAGATATACTATAAAGGATGCAACTTGGATCACTACTACAAACTCTTTAAAATGTGTTACTGCTGGTGATATATATCTAATTTTGAAGTCATCGGACTTCATAATCCATGATTTGCTATATCCCTTTGAAGACTGCACAGACACTGACGAGCAAGCGCCAGAGCAAGCGCCAGAGCAAGCGAATTCATCATTGCCATTGCAGGAGATCGAGCTAATTCTCCGAAAATGGGTTAACTTTAATCCATCGATGGAATTCAGGTGCTTTGTACGTAACAGGGAGCTTATCGCGATTTCTCAAAGATCTGAACACTTCTACGACTTTCTTGAGCCCTTGAAAGAAACATTGTCTTGTCTCATAGAAGATTTTTTTGCGGATGTTCTACAGGACACATTTCCAGATCCTAACTGTGAGTATTTTAAGGCGTCTGTCTACCAAACATCTATACACTAAGCAAGAAATTAAGGCTAACTCTAATTTATTAATGAACAGTCTGCTTTGATGTTTATATTCCTAAGCCGGAGGATAAGAAAGTCTGGCTTGTCGATATTAATCCTTTTGCTCCAAGGACTGATACACTACTATTTTCCTGGTATGAGCTATTAAATCTGGATGACATTGCATCATCTTCTGCATCTCCAATAGAGTCTCCTGAATTCAGACTTGTTTCTGAATCAGAGGGCATTCATTCATTTTCTCGAAAACCTTTTTCCTCTAATATGGTACCTCGGGATGTTGTTGATGCTAGTATACAAGGAGGGGGCGCTGGAATTGCAAGCTTTGCGAAGCAGTGGAGGGAGATGTTAGAGAAGCAAGGCGGTGACAGTAGTTCAGATAGAGCAGAGACATCGAAATCTTAAAGTAGTGAATGGCGCAATAAATTATTTGAATTTGACGATGATGATGAGCATGCTTTCCGGACATCATTTAAAACTGCTACTGATATCTTGTTGATTTAAATGAAAAGTAGACAATGCTGGAACTTAGTATTCAATTTGAAAAATAAAATGCTAATACGCTATCTAACAATACAAAATTGGCTGTTTTGTAGCCTTGCACCTAATAAAAGCATTAACCAAGGAAGGAAAAGATATATAAAGACGGCATAAAGCAGTTCTAAAGAGTCAGTTCTCAGACTGCGTTGACAACCCTCTGTTTCGCTCTCGAAAACTCGGAATATCTCAGAACACTGTATTTCATAAAACGAATCTTTCATACAAAATTGGAAAATCAAATAAGATGTAGAAATATAAGTCAAAACTCTATATTCCTTTCTTAGCGTTACATTAATTTTTCTGAAATACACTGAAATAAGCAATATTCTCCTCTGCAAATAGGAACTACTTCCAACACCTAAAAGTAGAACTTCGCGAGAAGCAATGATAAATAAAGTAAGAGTAAATGATATGAAATATTTACTGAAATTGGTGTAATGATTAAATATCATAAGCAAATGGTTAATCCTAGTAACAATAATGAAAATCTCCGATATCCTGGATAATTTGTGAGTTACGAAAACATAAAACAATGGTAATGATAATAAAAATGGTAATAATAACAGTAAGAAATTAAAATAGTACATCAAAAGAAAAATAAATGAAACTTTCAAGCGTCACACCCATTTTGTCTCAATCTACCATAATCCAAGTAAATTTCCAGCTGATGCTCATATCACGGCACTGATATAAAAGTCAACTATATTCGTCACTGTAAGCAAAGAATTATATAAATGGTAATTCAAAACATATTGTGGAAGTAATATATAACAAACAAAACAAAACAGATATAAGGTAAAAAACTAGATACTGGAAAGAATTAGTAAGATGTATAAGTAAACATAATAAAAACTCCGCATATACTCAAACACCTCGTGCCGCTGTCAGCTGAATACCATATTATTCCTAAAAATTTAAGCAAATTCATATCCCTGTTACCAAATTTGCCTGCTGGCATTTCTCCAAACGACAAAGCTAGAAGAAAACAAAAATAATGAATTTAACACAAAACGTTTAAAATATCACTCAAAATAGATATAATAGCTCTCTTTAACCCAGATCATTCTAACTCAAAGCACATGTTGAGGGGCGAGAAAAGGGAATTCGGTAAAAGATATCAAAAATACGTCGTCCCCAAAAACAAAAAGATTTAAAATAAATATGGAAGAGATAAACCAACGATGGGTCTTTAAGAAGAGATATCGGATAAGTCAGCCCGCTACACCTTGTGTTCAAGGTATTGTTTATAACAGAGAACATAGCTCTTTGAATGATATATTCTTGAGAGTAGGGTTATTAAGTTCAACTTCATCTTGCCATGGCCATTGTAATAACCAGATTGATATCCGTAAGCATAGTTGAAATCTCAAAGTACCTCGCATAAATGAGGCTTTCTTTTGGTTATCCATTCAAGTATAGGTTATGAACTAAGTAGCCTTCAAGGTATTAAATATAATTTAATATCGGGTAACTCTGCGCCAGTTTCCACTATTACTTCCCGGAGGGAAAAGTCCTAAGGTCAAGGTTAGAAGAGCTAATCAAATAAGTCTAATAGTGAATCGCGGCAGTAGTACGCATCATACCTATTTGCTGAATGCTAGCAAGTGATCTCAGCTTGCGATTCATATTATTTGGTGGTGGAAACTCTTCCTCTTGACCCTTTAACGGCCCATCTGAATAATATATTTTCGGTCTATAAGCAGCATCTAATACATATATTTTGTTAGCCGCATATAATAGACTACACAGGAAACATTACACCATAACGTATCTGCATCATCAAGAACAGAAAAAAACAGAAAAGAACAGATAAATACCTTGATCCATAACACTTGAATTACGGAACTTTTCGATTAAACATTCTTTTCCTTGTATATTTGCATAAGAGATATCACAGATTTTCTCTGAGTTGAATCGGTTCCTTATATAAATTAGTATCAAACCCCTCTCTCATGTTCGTCAATAATTATTGTTAACTTACCATTTGGTTCCAGCTCTAGCTTTGGCGAAGGTGACAATCGCATCTGGAGAAGTGAACGATATAAATGCATATCCAACACTGGAATCTTTAGCATACTGACTAAATAAGCATAATCAAATAAATTTATTACATACTTGCATTTATTGAGGAAATCGATTCTCAAATCTAAAAATAAAGGTTAGCAACTACTATATTTATGCAATCATATCACCTACTGACTTTTTGTCATCTTGCACGTGATCGAGATCAAAAATACAATTACGCAGATTAATACTTACATAGAAAATCATAGGTGTTCTTATTAGTTACATCGATATACTCCTTAAGCATTTGTTGGTCTACTTTGTTAGGAATGTTGCGTAACATCAGCGTAGTTCTGGTATCCAAACCACGTGCAATTCTTTCCAAATCAACAACATTATTCTTAGGAACAGTAGCACTAGTATACACGCTGTAATTGCGCGACATCACATCCGGGCAATTCTCAACTTGGAAAGCTATTTACCAATAGCATGTTAGTAATATTGAATCAAAAGCAAGTATAAGATGCACACTATTAGCTGCAACGGGAAAATAATAACTATAGCAAAGTTATTTAAAAAGAGAGAAAAGTGTAAATTAGCATACTCAAAGAGGCTTCCGCATCCCAGAAAGCATCAGGACGTGGATTTCGGGGAATCGAGCTGGAAAATCGTCTTGCAGGCTTGTTAATAGATCCAAAGTAGTCTAGTTGAGAATAGTTATCGAGAGAATTTTTAGATCTGGCATAGTCATAAGACTCATGCCTAGTTAAAGCAACACTTCCAGGTGCTCTCAGATCATCAATATTGTCATCGTAATAATAGTTCTTGCTTCCACTATTGGGGTCTGCGGGACTCTGCGGCTCAGAATAACTCTCATGAAGTCTAAGACTCCTCTCGCAAATTGTGCCAGTCGGAAGTAGTGAAAGACTACAGCGCTTACTCTCAAAGACAGGTGCATGCGCAGATAATCCTTCACGATGGGTTTCTGACTTCACCATGCCATAACTAGACTGCCTAGAACTTGGGGGAGATTCCGAATTGACGGGACTACCCATTGGCTTCATTGATGTGGCTTCCTTATAAGAAACCATAAAATAAACATCCTAATACAGGTTAGTATTAATGCATCTCATGAATAAATTTAACTTAGTTTATAGCAAAATAGAGCAATAAAATGACTCCGCAGATATTGAACTTCTAGGTAAGTCCAGTCTAGCCAGCGAACAAAACTAGACTCATCTATGGTCCATGTCTTCTGCTCTATTAATGTGTCGCTTATAATTAATTAACTTACGTCAATAAGTTTGTTATTCATTGTAACAAGCGCTTTCGTGGAGTCCCTAACATCAAAGAACTCGCAGACGACGCCATATTCACCGTCTGGTTTTAGAGCCTGAACAGCCCCAAATTTCGGAAGAAATCGCTCCAAGATTGCTCGGACTTTCTTAATCGATGCACGATAGAAGCAAATCGACAATTCGCCCTCATTACTACAATAAAATGGGATATCTAGTCCACTTTCATACATCTACAATCCACACTGTTAGTTTTGATGTTGCGTCACGTTACTTTTCTTTTGTATCCCAAAGAGATAAAAAGTAAACAAGTCAAATATCCCAACGCGCGTTGAAGCACAAACTTGCTACAGAAACGGAAGGCAAACGAAAAAACAAAGAATCTAGATTCACGTACCTGTACAAGATAGCTCTTTGGAAAGAAAGATGGTCTTAGGTGATAGCCCAGTATTGGTTGAGAGCATACGGCCTTGTATGCTGAAACTGCGTGTCTCAAATCATAGTACGCAACAATGATCGTTCCATTTAAAGCGATTTCCCTTGTGTATATTCCACGAAGCTCTCCGAAGGCCTAAAGCAGTAAATTAGTTAGCAGATCACGCACCATGTACAGCTGCTCGGCTACTGAAAAAAAGAAAAGAAAAATAGTGTTTGTAAAAGATAAATGTTCAGAAGATATAGAGGGGTAGCCTCTAGAAGAGACAATCATGTGCATGTCTTGTCAAGGGGTAAAAGTTGACGCCGTCTTCGTGCGTGCTGCATATACTACATGAACAAACATAACACACCACGGTACCACCACCATAAAAATCCCCATTATTAAAAAATTAAAAATTATTTAGTGATAATGATCTGCACAATTAAAATACCCTTAGAGCAATACCACAAAACTCAATGCGATAATAAATAATATACATCTAATATATGCCCAGTTGACCCAATATATCGTCAAATAATCTGTAAAAATTATATATAGAATTATCTGTGCTTACCTGAAACTTCTCGTATAGGAGCATGGGATCAGCTGTCTTTGATAATCCGGAAATCTTAATATAGCGACTTGACATCATAAAACTTGGATCTGCAAAGTCTGAACGAGAGTGCTCCCTCAAAATAGATAGATTGCGCGGATCAGTCATAACAGGCTTTGAGTCCTCAGAATTTAAGTAATTATGCCATGATCTAGTAGACGATGTGGTAGAGGAGCTCTGGACACTGAGCGCCTCAAAACTAGATGCGAGATCGTATCGCTGGTTGTCCATATTGATAGAAGAGTCTGAAGATGTGAGTGTGCCTATGTCGGTTACACTAGACTTTCTCATGCTTGCCACAGGAGAGGTACCAGAACTAAATAGAGACATATTATCGTTATATTCTTTATTGGAACGGTTTCCTGGAGAGACTTAAAATGTCAATTTTGTTAGACGAATATTTTCCTCAACGAAATGACTCAAAAGGAAACGTTGCGTTATCTTCAATACTTACTTGAATGATAGTCAACTTTAGAAAGCATCATATCCGAATGATATATATTAACTCCATTAGAAGAAAGTGATCGTAGTTTCGATGTACCAGGACCACTCATATATCTAAACGCATTCTCATTGGAGGCAGTGAAATCCATCCTTCTGTTGATCGTAGACTGTGGTGAGTCAAGTAAAGCAGATGGAATCGCCTTTCGCTCATCAAATTCATGTAGAGGAGACCCTGGCGGAGTAGCAGTATTCTCAGAGTGCGATGACAATGAAGGTGACAATGCAACAGGCTTCTGCAAGCATGTTGAGCAATTAGTACCGCCCAAAACATGGCTCAGTACCGAACTGTTGCTCATGTTTATAGTATCGGTATCAGTGAGATTGTTGGTAGTAGTAGAGGAAGATGAAGAAAGCGAAGACGACGACGACGATGAACAGGCAGTGAGTGGCACTGAAGTTGCTATCAAAGACCTGTTGCTAGGATATTCACGAAAAGTTCCTCCAAATCTATCAAACGCAATAGATTCTGGTACTGTTAAAAGATTGTGCTCATCAGACGAGGCGAACAGAGAGCTTGCTGAGCTAGAAGCCATAGCTAGCATGGCTACTAATAATAAAGTACAGTATCGACGCTGTCCAAATCTGATCACTTTGCTGTTATTACAGACTAAGTCTATTTTACGAAATATTGCTATTAGTGATTCCTTGATCTTTCAGGCACTAGAAGCAAATATTTATATGTATACAAAATTTATCATAAATATAAATATACAACAGATTCAGTAATATATTTATACCAGAAATTATTAATATTTGAATTTTTGTAATAAAAACTCAAGAGACGTGCCCAACCTATTTGGACGAATATGGCTGTTGTACTTCCTTCGATTTCGTCCTGCTGCTTCGAGAGCACTTCCGTTGTATTTTATGCGATTGATTGTGTCTCAGATATGCACAAAAGACAATTTATGTTAATCTCGCTTTAACAGTATCCGCTTTTTTTGTTCTTTGCGAATAGAAATCAGTCTACTATATATGCTTAGTATTTCCAAAAGGAAAAATATCTAGCGTTTGACAAGATTTATGAATTATAATATAGATCGGAATCTAGTGTAAGAAGATTCAAGGAGAAAACTTCAAATTTCTCGCTAAATGCTGAGCGAACAAAAAGAAAATCTTCTTAGGCTGTATAAACACGCGCACGTTCGACCAATATGATACAACAGTCAATTTATCACAACCCACTAACAGGAATGAGGCAGATTTATCAAGCGATGGTAAAGTTGAAGAGCGCTACTCTGGTTCCTAATAATTTCTGTCAAGAGTTGAAATATTGATTAATAAGTCAAAATAGTATGTCCCTTTATGTGATCGATTATTTCGTTAACAGTCCAAGTACTTTCCGTCTGCCGAAATAATGGAGAGATTTGTTGTATGTAATCTGCCGATGCTAAGACTTGATAGAGTCCTGATAGATCGCTCAGACTTAACCAAAGAGTATATAGTATAAAACAGATCTCTAAAAGTCAAAATTCAACGTGTCCTCCTTTCTTCAAGTAAGTGTCGTCAAGATAGGACCTAAGACTGAAGAAAAAGTGCTATAACAAAACTGAATAGATAAAAGAATAGAGAATAGGATGTATATAGTTATGAAGAAAAATTATAACTAGTCATCTGCCAGTAAGCTTCACTACTGTCCTTTATAATCTCGGTGCAAAATTTACTAGTTCGATGACGACTGCGAGCCAAATTCAGCCCTAAAAACAAACAGCTGGTGATGACTCGGTGCACCCACACTTACTGTGCGATATAAATGGATGTATTCTAAATGCCCTTTGTATAATTGAGATTCGAGGGCTGTACCACAATCTCAAAAAATAAAAAAGAAAATTTATAAAAGAAAAGAGTAATTACACGTTACAAACACCAGATCAACTAATATAAGACTTTGAAAAATTGCACGGAATTATCAAATATCAAATAAGAAGGACCTGGAAGATGCTGCTAGTTAAATACAAGAGAAAGATGGAGAATTTAAAAGAATCAGGAAGAGACGCGTCAATCTCAGTATTGCAAGTGATTTACGCTGATATGAACATAGTTTCTCATATTTAATACACTGTGGTGCTATTTAAGAGACATATGCATGTATTCCAAAATTTGTTGTATCTTTGTATATCAACTATATAAAATGGAGAAAGTAAACAAATTTAATTAAACTCGTGGAAAAGGTCATAGAAATGATTAAAATAAATGCTAGTATAGTAAATAATAGCTATTTACTGCATGTGCATTACAAAAGCTAATATCTTAAGGTAGATCAACCCAAGTATTGGGACAAAACAAAAGAGTCAATATATTTTATACTATAATTATTTTTTAAAAACCTGTGATTCTTAAACCGAAGGTACCAATTACTAAAGTCTATATTGTGCTCGACTAAACTTTATTTCAGATCAGTAAACAGTACCAAGCCAGCTAAATGTCAACAAGGCGATGATGGATTTGAAAGTCCTTTCACGTCATAAACAACAGGACATTCATCTTGTTAAAGACGCTAGTATATAGAGTATACTGTCTTTCTTACGAAGTGGCGGACTGTCGATCATTGGGGTCTCACCCTGTTCTAGACAAAAACAAAACGCAGTAGATAAAAGGAAACCGGGATCTTGGTGCCACGATATTGCTCTGGCCAACAAGTGGATAGAGAAGGCGGATATGATAGATGAAAAAATGCACAATTGGTAATATCACCGTTGTTTGGATCATATATTTACTGCTCAATATTCTCTTAGCTATGCCGATAACTAAATTAGAAGTAAAAGTCGTTATGTTATATATTACGATTGCTATTTTCTATTTCATATTTTTTCTTATTGTTAGTTCTCTTCAGCCCTTCGAAGTCCCGTGCTATATGCCTCAAATAATTTTTTTCCTTTTACTATACTACGAAATTTATTCTAGCGCGATCTATTGCACATTTCTTGTAGATGGAATCTTGTAGATAAATTCCAGATTCGAAATATTGAAGAATATAAATATCATCAAGTTGTCTACATCTTAGGGGGGCGTTGCTAGTAACACCTAAGAAAAATACTATGATTATGATCATTCTGAGAACCTCGTATCAAAGAAAAAAAGAGAAAATTGTTTAGTTTTCTTGTCGATGCAGATCTTGAACGTGCGACAGTGCCTACTAGGTAAATGGACTTCTACACTGGAGAGCAGAAGGAGACCAATGAGAAGCGAAATTCTCTTTTACTACTCGAGTTCTCTTGATTATTTGTGAGCCATGCTGTGAAATGTGTGGTCTTACTTTAGAAAGTGTAAATAATTATAGCAATGTGGGTGCCTCTGCTATTCATTATTACTAAACATAAGTATAAGCGGAAATTATTGGCTCAGTGGCTTAGAGAACCTAATCTCTTCTTTTGTGCTAAGGGCATACGAGACTGCCTAGATGTATAAGCAATTTGTCGCTACATCAATGTCCTTCGAACTGTAAACGAAAATCAGGACTTATACAACTGCACTTTAATGTGAAAGGTGATATCTGCGTCCAAAGACGAGAGGTCCACTTCAGGCTGGCTAATAATCTCACCAATAAGATAAAGCTTAATTTTCAGTGCTACAATACGATTTCGCTCCACTCATCGTCTCTCGTATTTGTAGCAGCCTAGTTCGTCATCTAGCATAACACTTGTAGTAATTTAGGAGATGAAAGCAATTCTTATAGGAATCATATCGAATTAAAGCAACGTAAAACGGTCACTTTGGTTTGCTTGAATACGCATATCCTGACAATAATTGAATAATAATGCTGCATATTAAGTAGGACGAAACATCAAGTGCTAGTGCAACTAGTAAGGTAACCTCAGAATCGAAACTTCAGGAGAGATGTGAATCGCTTTTAAAAAGCCTTTCAAGATACCCTAGATATCCTGAACAAGAAAGATGTGACAACTGCAAAAACATGCGAAGTTCACGACCTGGTAGTCTGATACTTAATTTGTAGATCTCCTTTTCTGCTCTTTGAAAAGATTTCTTGACTTATGGCAAGGTTGGATCTCTTTATCTGCAAATTATTATAATGTGTTTTCACTGATACTCTGCATTTGATACGATTATGATAGAATGCAAAGCAGTATCATCCGGAAGGAATCCAGTCAAACAAGTCGCAAAGACTTATTGTTGTCAGCAGATACCTCTGAGAGCTACTCAAGGTAAATGGCACTAGTTTCGACGCGAGATCCACTACAAACTGCTACGCAGTACATGTGGCATTTTTTTCAAATTATGCTAATATAATTCATTGAAGCCGTAAGTTCCAATGACAGAATAATCGGAGATTGAATATACTACTGTGAATCGTATGTGCTCAGCACATTTCGTCAAGGAGGGACAGACTTCAACTTAAACTTTAGGGCTATTTTGGCTTCTGTAAGTTCCCGCTGTTCATTATTTTTGGGTTTTCAATCCCTACTCCAATATTCTACAGAGAGAACAAGGGTGAGCGAACGGGCAAAGTGTATCTCGTTGCTCTATTTAGACGGCTAACTCGTTAAGTTCTATCATTTCTCGCGCGATCTGCACAATACCGTAATCACCACTGGGCCATGCGGTTAATATATAGGAAGGTAACAGATTTTGGTGGACTAATGATGTCAGGGACTAGAGCGAGCAGAAGACGACTGCAAATGAGAGACGCGCAGTAGATTAATCGTGATTTTAATCTAATCTCACGAACATACTGGTCAAGAATCATGAAAAAACCCTTAGTTCGTGATATCAGGGCCATTGGTACGCATCTTCTGATAAATTAATGATTAACCATATACTAGGAAGATATACCATGTGAATGAATTTAGTCCATTAAGATACAATAAACTCGATATATTTAGCGATGCTAAGCTGATTGATCGTTTAGATCGCGGCTATTGCTTTTAGTAGTGAGAGTTATTATTTTCAGACCCAATTTATCGACCATTCATTATGTAGATTTATTATTATGAGGAAAGACTAATTTCTAAATTTGCTGTTGGTGAGCCATAGAAAAGAGGTCTGCAAAGAACAGTAATATTGTTTGGCTCAGTAAATTAAAGCAGCATGATGAGAATGCCGTTCGCAACAAAGTTTTTATTTAACTTTTCAAAAACACATACTCGAACATCGGACTAAAGTATAACAAAATAAGAGTGAAACAACGATACTAGAAGATCAGGAGCGTAAGGCAGAGAACTGGAAAGAAGGTAGTAGGACTGCGACATTGTTTACTAGAATGATCTTTAACTACATCAGCGTAAGGTGCCAATTCTGAAACATTTGACTGCTATCTCTCTTGGAGAATATTCCCCGGTCATATGCGGGCCATAACATATTATTGGCCGGAAACCCAGAGAAACACAATGGGCAGAGCCTAAGAGCACGAGATTTTTAATATCTAATAGTATTTTTGGCGTAGATCTTAGAAAGTGACTTGCTATTCCGAAAAGCTTCACTTTACTTGGGCCACCATGACAAGTCTTTTCTGTTTTAATCAGGGTTATTAACATCAAAGCGCTAAAGTTCAAAGCCACCCGTATCATAGACAAGGGAGTTGTGCTGCACTGCTTGATCCTCGTTACGTTGACTAGTCAGCCTTACACCTTTAAATCAAATAAATTGAGTGTTGAAGTTTTCTTGCCGCCCAGAAGAGTGAAAGCTAGAATGCTTGAGAGTAGCAATTTCATGATGATTTTCTAGGAATAAGATAGAGGAGGACCGCATAATTAGCAACCAAAGGGAGGAGATAAGAGGAGCATAATTATTGAGAGCTTGCATTGCATATGACTTCCTTTAGACAGGCACGGGTCAACGGCACAGGCAATACAATATATGTACACCTTGAGAAAATGAACTATAACTCTACTATACGTACACTACGCACCAGATCAGACTGCGCCAGAACCCACATGCGCTGTCATTCCGTTGCACCTGTCGAATGAGTGATCTCATGCACAAAGTAAACATATGACAAAGTCCTAGAGCGAATTCAGCGGGTTTTTGCTGTGTACAGGAATGGTGAGGAAACCAATTTTGTGCAATAATATAGGAAGCACACGCTACAAACGACAAGATTTCATATTAGCTATATTGGGGCCTGCTAACTGCAAGCAGTATAATTTCTATTAAAGACGCATTTAGTTCACAAATTATTTCTGCGATATTACAATAGTCTGCCAATCCAAATATACGAAACTCTAGAAGTATCAATATCTAGTAATGTAGATACTTGTGCTTCATAGGATTATTATTATGTAGATGATGAGATATATGCCATGGAAGGTATGTTAAAGGTAGCACCAAATATCTCAGTCGAACCATTGCTGCTGATACTGAGTAAGAGTCTAATGTAACGTAAGACGTTCGCAAGTGTTCAATGAAATGCCAGATGATAAAATAAATGTGCAATTTTTTGCATAAAAAATTGGGAAGTTTATAAAGTTTAAATTGCTAAGAATTCGCCTCAAATAATTTATAATATTGTTTGACCTTCACGCAAGTGATACACCCAGCCGGACTGCTCTTCTCTTGCTTCCGAGGTCCAATCTCTATCAGACTTGGTTACAAGTATTTCAGGAGAAGTGATGCTGAGGCTACTCTAGATTAGAAATATATTATAGAAAGTCTTAGCAATATGTAGCAGAAGATTGCGATAAGTGAGCGTTAACTGCGGATCGATCGTAATAGCCAGAAGGATACTAATAGATCGAGACATTATAGATAAATTACTCGCTCATCTACACTTGCTTCTATAAAGTAGTTATAGGCATGACCAGCAGTGACGCAGGCAATTGCAAATATCAGTCTACAAAAGGAAAAAGAGTTCTAAGTGATAGTGAAATGTTATTCTCGTTTCCCCAGCTGTAGTGCCTGCTACTTATGCTACCTGCTTAACATGAAATCAATGGTGCAGCTGGCTGATATTTCACTCATTGTCCCTTCACGCTCAGCACCAGCTACCAAACCGGCTAGAAGACTGTAGTCGAGTGATGCAGTAGGGTTCGAAAGGCATCAGCTTTTGCTCGTATCCATGGACAAAGTGGACACAATGAGGCAGGTGGAAAGCTAGCGGAATGATTAAGTGTGATAACACTATCTTCATCAAATTGGGTTAATACTAAACTACTAAACTCTGCGGCAATATTCATAGAGAGTAAGACTCCTTTCGTGAACTAACATGTACCTTTGTATAAGCTGCTGTGCAGTGATTTTACTAAAACCGTATAATCGTCGTGCACATTAGTGGGACTCATCTCAAATACCTGAGGGTTTATTACTATGCGCTCTAGAATATTTGTGTTGCTTCTAAGAAGTCAGCAGTAGTACGACAGCTTAATACGACGAGGGGACCAAAAGGAGCGTCTTCACTTGTAAAAGCAACTGCGGAAAGTTTAAATATGATTCATTACGCCACGTCTCAAATGTGTAGATTGGTACATGACCTCATATTTAATGCTTCAACGTGCGAGAGCTTTGCTGCAATCATCAAGATCAGGCTGTCAGCGACGCGTCCTGCAACATGTTACAACAATAGCTTTACCTGTTACCTTGCTTTTTATTTATTTTGTTATTTCATGGCATAGATAGGCTATGCGGCAGATAAAAATAGACGCTTGTACCTAGTGTAACAGAAGCCCATGCATGTACCGCCTTACTAGAAGTCCCACAGTTTTAATTTTGGAAGCTGATGCATAGCCTGCACATCTTGGGTCTCTTTAGCATTGTATTGTACGCAAGAAAGATCCTTGATGTGCTATTAGGAGTAAATAAGAAACAGCTAGCCCTCAATTAATCAGCAGGAACTACCACGAGAGTTGCCCTAGACTAACACATAGGATTACTACATCTTTGTATGTGCTCATGCACCCCAGCGGTAAACAGAAAGACTGTAACTTTCCTGATGTGTAATATATATGCACGTTACAAGCCCATTTGAGTTAGGCTCAATTTGAATACTTGTCACATTGGCCGACCCATAATGGCGAATACACCAGATATGCAGCACATACCCAATTAGTATGATTTGAGCTCCAGAATGGCGTATAATAACTATATGGGCTCTTGCTTGATATCACACGCATGCATGTGGATCGCGATGTTTCCGGAACTCGTAAAGAGAGGCGCGCTTTAGAACAGATCTGCTGTGCTCTCCGTTCTTACGAGCTTGCAGTGGTATGACTTTCCTCTTTATCATCTATTCTCGTCGTGTAGATGCGTTAGGTATGCACAAAGCTGTGGTGCAGTCCGATCAATTGGTTCTGCTTGAATTCTACGGCTATGCACGACGCTCGTTACCATTGTGTAGTATGGGTCTGCAAGTGTGTGTGGCACATAGACGTCTGATAGACCAAGTTACCTCTGCTTTTATCGGGACACCGCACTTTATGCCGTTATTGTCGTACATATATGTGGCTACGCTATCCGAGAGCAATCCCGATGTGCCATTCATTAGTGCTCGATGCCACCGTGAATGAAAAGTCTTAATAATGGTGAATAGCGTTGCCATTCCTGTTCTGTTGTCGTCATAGCCGTCATAGCCGTCGTAGCCATCACTGAACTTATAGTGCCACGATCGTTACCGCGTGCATTGTAGACGCGTCCGCAGCACACCAGCTGCTAAGACGCTGATGTCTTAAAAGTGACTTTAGGCATATGCAGGGTATCTGTAATTGTGCACTACCTATGAAAGGTCGAATAGTAAAGAAGGCAAGATAGTACTATATATTGTAATTACTAGCGATATCTTACAATGTTATTCCATCTCTGGAGACATTATAGTAGCCGCAAGTCAGCATCCCTGTACATAGCACTGTCATATAGCCCTTCGTGCTCTGTTAGTCTTGAAAGAAATTGGAGCCGCCCATTATCTAAAGGAGCTGGTTTGAGACTAAGGACGCCATTTAGGACATGTTTGGGCACATCTGATGTTTTCTACCACCAGATCGCAGCCGTTGAACGGACGCGCCATATCTGCAATTCTTTGCTTTCGTATGGACGTCTCAACTGTTGAGTTAGCATTTGTAAACAGTAAGGGTTTTATACCTTTGTTGTCATTATAGGGTGCAGTCATATGTGTAATATAATTAGGGTTGGTTGTAAGCTCGGTATGTGTAATAATGACGAGAGGTATTCTATCGTTGAGCCATTATATGCTACCAGCGTTTCAGGGCAGTCTGAAAGGGTCAAAGAAGCAAGGAATTGATCAAATACTATTGGAGCCAACAGTCAACGATACTAACAAGACTGAAAATTATTCAACTGCCACATAAAATAGAGTATAAACGAGAGCCTCTGCGAGTGAAGAGTTCATTTCGACTTGCCTACACGGATTCCACGGATAGTTTACTTACTAAAAGTCGGCGACGCCTTACCCAGCATACCTGGCTGTCGTCGCGTTCAGTACTATTCTCGTTCGTATACTGAAGAAACCGTTGAATCTGGCTACGAACATTTTGGCTTATCCTGAATCTAAAGCTACACGCATTATCGAGTGCAGATTGGCAGGATCCAGTCAAGTCTCAATGCAATTTCGTTTCACGAGGAGCTGAATATCCTGATAAAGAGACAAAACACAGACGAGCATCATAAAGATATATGTATTTGTGTTTATATTTAGGTGTTTTCTGTATCTAGAGATATTGATATATCGTATATATCTCGGTTGCAAGATACGTCAATTGATAAAATCAAGTCACGTCAGAAATATAGTAATCAGAAATGAATGGGAGCGAAGAAGTTTACAATGAGACGCAAGAGTCTATTATGGTTGGACTTCAACAAGTTCTCCTATTGAAGTCAGATCCAATCTCAGTACCGAACTATATAGAAGGTGATGATTATCTTGAGCAACTGGCCTCAACAGTCGAAGATGCTATTCTTCTCAATGAAGTTGATTTTTTGGTGGACAAGCTGGGAAAAATTACAGAAGAGAAGGAAAATGAAATACAGGAACTGTGTAATGAGAACCAGAAGGTGTGTGTGATCTGCATCCATTCCGATGCTCTTCTTCGAAATTTTAGCATCGCTTGCTGACAATTGTTAACTTCTAGGATTATGCAAGAGCGGTTCATCAACTTTCTAAAGTCAAAGCTCAATCGGATCGAATGCGGATGTCAGTCATACAGATAAACGACAGTTTGCAGAAATCAGGAACTTCGCTAGTGGCAAAGGTAACCGTCAACTCAAATTAAGTTCTCTTCTGTTTATTAACTGCGAAATAGAATAAACTATTATCCGATATTCGAATGGGCAAAGGGACAATAGAAGAAGTTACTGCGACATTGAAGCAATGCCTCAAGGTTTTGAATATGACGAACCGTATTTATGAGATGGTAGAGCAGAAGAAGTACTTTCCGGCGTTGAAAGGAATTGATGACTTACAAAAGAATTATATACAAGAAATATCTGAATTTGAATTTGCCAGACTGATCCGTAAGTTTGCGTATTGCAGTATTGGAGCGAGCTTAAGTTGATACTTGAGTCCTAACTTGATTAATATTATAGGTGATTCGGTGCCGTTAATGCGCAACACTATTCGAGACGATGTCATCGCTGATCTTCAAATATGGCTTGCAAGTGTCCGGACCTTGTCAGTGCAGATCGGTAAGGTTGCTTTTGCAATGACAGAGGCAAAGCGTATACGTTGGAAAGAGCGTGTTGAGAAGAATCCCAATCTAAGATTTTACAAGTTGAACTCAGCTGTTGAGGTAGCCTTACAAAATGATGAAGAATATGACCCTTTAAATAACAACAAGGTGCATATTGAGCTTACACCTCTTTATGAAGCAATGCATATATGTTCCACTTTAGGATTTCTGGATGCCTTCCAACAGCGTTATCAGTTGGATAGGTTTGCTGAGCAAGAATATTTACTTCCGAAATCATTTACTTTCACAGACGATAATATACAGCCTTTAGAGAACCTTCTCCATAGTGCTTGTGGCTTTGCGATATTCGAACGTGAAACAGCGAGAAGGGCCCACCGCTTCCGCACTCCGGAGTCTGTGAACGAATTATGGGAATCTGTCTGTCAGAAGATTGCCAATTTAATTGATCCGGTACTACCCACTTTACATAATCCTGAGACTATGCTACGTGTGCGAAATCTGCTAGGTTTATTCATTCAGACAGTCGAGGTAAGTTTTCTAAATATTCCACAACAAATGCGTTGCTAACAGCAACTGTATTATTAGGGATATGAGTATTCCGTGGTTAGATTAAACTCTTTTGTACTTTCTTTATTTAAAAAGTACTCCCAATTCTTGAAAGAACGATTTGCTGCGGAATTTGAACAGACGGTAACAGAAGATGACTATATGCCCATGGTAGTCAACAGTCGTGAGATTTGGGAACAGGTTATTAGCGTTGCATGGTATAAGACTAATGTGGATCCTTCAAAAGTAAAAATACCGTATGTGTTTCCGTTTTCGCAAGTGTATCCTCTATCTTGTGCTGAAATTAGGAACTTTGTGAATCAGCATTATTCTTTTGCGGATGAATATTCGGAGCAAAATCCAGAACGAATTGAGCTCACATTGAGATCCTCGTTGGATGAACTCTTGGTGGATGTTGTTTGTAATACGTTAGTCGGTCGTCTTAAATCTAATAATCGAGAAGAAATAGTCCAGATTATTATAAATCTTGAATATTTCGAGACTGCTTCTATTGAGCTTGAAAGTATGCTCAACGAAACGTCCACTGCGCATTTTTCAGATCCATTGAAGTTGCGAGCTGCCGAAGAGTTTTCTATTGCGCATAAAAAGGCAGAAAAACGCATATTCGAGCTTGTGAATTCGAAAATTGACGATTTCTTAGAGATTGCTGATTATAATTGGGAAACTGAGACGGAAAGTAATGGACCCAGTTCATATCTGATAGATATGGTAAATTTTCTTGAAACACTGGTGAATTCAACTTTGGTTAATTTGCCAAAATCAATAAAAAGTTTCATATATTTCGAAGCTTTTGATCATCTGGCCACCAGTCTACTTGATATTTTACTCAATTCTGGAAGGAGAATAAGTCGATCAGCACTCGCAAACTTCAATCGTGATGTCAGTTATCTAGAAGATTTTGTTGCAGCTCTCGGATCACCTAATGGCCGCCAAAGGGGCCTTAATGGCAACAGTACTGGTTCAGTTCGATCGCGCTACGGCAATGAAGAAGATTCAGATAATAGTTTGCTTACTACATTTACAGAATTAAGACAGACAATTGATTTATTGATGTCATCAAATATAGAGGAATATAATAATACTGAAATTCGAATGAGGAAGTACGGTCGCGTGAAGCCACAGAGCGCGATTGCCCTAGTTGAGAAGTAAGTACTCAAGAGTCTATTTCAGCTAGTGATGATTCAAAACTAACAAATATTTAGACTGAATGCGTCGCCTATAACGCCGTCCAGAACGAGAAGATTATATCGTGGACGAGGATGATGTTATAGTTGTATATTATTATCGGCTGGTTTGGTTGTTTATTCAACAAGTTATATTAGATTGTGCTATTGCATCTTCGTCTTATGTTCCAAAAGTGTATCTTTTTATTGTAAGGTCATGCTAAATTAGCAATTTACTGATCAATGAGTTTTTTGGGGAGGGAAGCAAGTAGTCTATCTTATTGAATAGTGTACGAACGCGTGAGGAAGATTATTTTACTGAGAAAGCATTTTGAAAGCTGTCTTAAAGGATCTTTACATGGACATGATTCTTGTGCAACTGATAAAATAGATAAATGTATTATAATTCTATTCATAGTCACTTTACAGGCTCTAGAAGCAAAGGATGTTTTAGAACCGTTCCATCAGAGATTTCATATTTTCCCGTAGTTGGCGGTCTGGTTAGGGTATATAAACTTATAATTAACGAAAAGTAACCAAGCAATGTAATAGTACCAGATTACAATAGAAAGAATATCACATACAATCAATGGTACAAAGTGCAATAAACAGTAGAAAACTAGGTATTTACTGAAATTGAAAGATATTTACTATTAAAAGATGGCTATACACGTAAAGATATGCTCTTCTGCGCAATCATTGAATTGATTATTAGTTTCCAAACATCTCTTGTACCAATACAAGAGAAAACTAGATCTTTTGATTCCTCGTTTCACATCCAAATATATAATTGCTAGCAGTGTGCAGAGTGGAGTATAATACCAATGTAAATATCAGTGCTTGCTTCGTGACTTCAAGCTGCGTTTGTGTTCATTAAAATCGCGTTTAGGGGCGTAATATGAAATTTTCTGGTTATCAAATAAAAGTAAGATAATAATTAATAATTGATAATAGTGTGTTTTTAAATCTAAAGGATTTTTACATGACGTTAGAGACTTGAAAAATATTTACATCTGAAGAGAAAAGTATATTTTAGTGACCATCAGTTAGAGAAGCCGCTTTGGTACGACGCCGAAAATCCTCTAAATCACCTCGAAGTTCTATAAGATCAGATTTGAACTCTTTTCTCATCTCGTCAAGAAGCTCATCATTTATCTCATCATCCGGAATACCCATAGAGGGTTCGTGCAACAATTGCCGCGACTGAATCTCAGCATCTTCAAGCTCTTGCTTAGTTCGTTTCGATCGTGCCTGTTCCACCTCAAATCTAATGTTGGATAGTTTAGATGATGATTTTTCGATGTTTCTAGCCGATAGCTTTTTCTCCATAAATTTTCGAACATCTTTTCTTGAAAATGTGATAATTGTGCCCAATAATACGACGTGAGCATAGAACTGAATAAAGCAAAATTATATTAGTCTCCTTTCCCTTGAAAAAAATATAAATCAATCGGGTAATGCTTACATAAACTCGTGACCATGCAATAATCGATTGCTTAAATGTTAGAAGGATGAAAGGTTGAACTGCATACCCCATAAATAATTGAGTCATTACATAGCACACAATGTCATAGTATTTTTTGTATGGTCCATCGCCAGATAAATCAGGCTTCAAAAAAAAAGGTCGAATATAACGACGCGCAGATCTTCCGCAAGATTGCATGAAGGCACCTGTAACGAATGTTACTAAGATATTAAGAAGTTAGCACGAATAATAATAATGATACAGCTCTTATGAAACATTCGCTCAAGACTTACAATAATATCCAGGATTGACTCCATGCCAAAAAGCCGATGTTAAGAAAGTAAGCAAGGTACTTCTAAAGCCAGGTTTTTGACCCTTCGGAGTAACACGCAAATAAACGTAAGTCTTAAGCCACTTGTTGGTATTCATGTTCCATGACTCTAGTAACACGTGTATATTTTGACCAGTTTCGAATCTCCATATATCAATATTTTTTACACGATCCCATTTTAGCTTGCCGTCAGGGCCTTTGCCATTGTAACCCAAGCCTGAGAGAATACAGGAGCCCTCCGCAAGCGACCAAGCACCATAATATTTTAGTCGATATACAAAGCCTAAGGGCCACAAGTACAATATTCTATACATAATGTTAAGTCTTACAAATTTATCACTCAAGAGATATTTGGCATTCAATTTATCGTCAAGAATAATCCACAATGCGAGCCAGAATACACCTTCCAGAGCTTTACGAGCAGCAACTCGTCCACTTCTGGGGATTTTCCTCTTGCGCTTCTTTCCTAGCTTTTGCAATTCAGGGCCATCAAACATTGAGAGATCTAACCAACGACTGAACTCGGAATAGTCATAAGACGGACCAATCATCATGGACGGGAAGAAAAACACATAGGACAGGAAGTCTAGTAGTGATGGCAACGACTTCAGAGCGCGATCTTTCTGAAGTGCAGTGAGCGTGCTCTCTGGTTGTCGACCATCATGAACATTCCACGCAAATGTAGTTAGTTTCATGACAAGAACCATTTGCGCACCGGTGATATCAATCTGATCTCCAATAGATTCACCAAATATCCGTTCTAAATGACTACAAAACGAAGTCACCAATAAATTAGTATAAAAATCAGTATAAAATCTATGCCTTTACTTGGCAAGAGAGATATCCATTTATTACCTAAATAGTAGGTGCCCCATAGTAAAGATGAACACAATCCAAGGCATAAAACCATTTTTGACATATTTTGCTAATCCATATGTACCAAGTGATGAATACAGGAGTGTCATCAAACCAGCCTTTAAATCGAACACTCCAAGTAGATAAAACGCAGAAACACTATAATAATACTGTTAGGACACATATTTAAAATACTCTGGTACGCTGATTTCTGCTTATTCCACTTACTTGATGCAGAATAACCTTTTGTAAAAAGGATTATCATCGGGTAGTCGCTTGAGGATAGCGCAGAATGGATAGGAAAGTAGCAGCGTCAAGACCAGCTTCAAAGGGTCTGTTGGAAGCCCTGCTGGCTTTGCAACAAGACTAACCCCATAATCGATTAGCTGAATCATAGTTAATCTCTCCACAATAAACGTGGTTGTTGAGAAATGAGCGGCACAGAGATGACGAGACTAAGGCTCTTCTAAATGAACTAGAATGGAAATGCCAGTCGGAGACGCTGGCTGCAATGATTGTTGAATATTCGGTAAATTGATACCATATTAGAGTTTCAATGTAACATAACTGACATCACTAACTACGCCTGTATTAAGAGTATTCCTCATACAAATATACGCAGATTGCAACCCTAATTCGACTTCGTTTTACGAAAGAATCCTCTAAAAGCATCAACTGGCTAAATACGCTTCTGCATTATTCCTGACTTCACGAAGTGTTTTAAACGGCGGTGAACTTGAAATCTGATTCGGCACGATGGATTTATTGAAAGCAGCACAGTCATACGTCGATCGAATGATCGATCCACGTCCATCAGCGTCGGTAGGAGCAGCTGGAATATACGAGTCAAGTGGTAAAATGAAGATAATGCTCTTAGATAATGAAACTGTAAGTTGACAATTAATGTGGAGACTCAAAGGGACGTTGAAATACTCAGCACATAATAACGTGTCTAAGTTATCGAAATGATTTGTTTATTTCAAGAATGCAGTCTAATAGCTAGCAGACAAGTATAATCTCAATGATATCGACACAGTCATCTCTTCTTAAGAATGAGATTTATTTGACCGAGTGAGTGAGATCTTTTTTGATTCCTACGAGGATATGCTAGCAATGAGCTCATATTAGCTAATGTAATATGCAATTGGTATTCAGTCGACTGGATAATAGCAATCGTGAACGTATGCGTCATCTAAAATGTATTGTATTTGTTCGACCGACGACAGATTCAGTCCAGCTCTTAGTTGAGGAACTCAGGGATCCCAAATACGGAGAGTATGAGCTGTATTTCAGCAATGTAATTAAGAAAAGCTCCTTGGAAAGATTAGCTGAAGCCGATGACTATGAAGTAGTCAAAGCCGTTGTTGTATGTGTTGTTTAGTGTGATACTTGTACGTTGATGACGCCAGATCAGTTAACTTTTCGTTTTAGGAGGTTTTTGCTGATTATCTTGTAATCAACAAAGATTTATTCTCACTAAACCTCTTAGCGCCTGTAAATTGCATATTTGGCGATGCACCTGAGTCTTGGAATACAAGGCCGTTTCTGAGATCAGTAGAAGCTCTGACAGCTGCTCTGTTGACTCTGAAGAAGAAACCACTTATTCGATACGAGGCCAACAGTGCGCTAGCAAAGAGCTTAGCCATTGAGACTTTGGTAAGCAGAGCTGTCTAAATTTCAACAGAATGAAGTCTAACATGATTACATACAACAGTACAATATTCAACAAGATCAGAATCTTTTTGAATTTCGTAAGATGGATACTCCACCAGTACTACTGATTTTGGATCGAAAAAATGATCCTATTACGCCACTATTGACTCCTTGGTCGTATCAGGCAATGGTACATGAATTTTTGGGTATCAATAATGGAAGAGTAGACTTATCGAAAGTTCCAGATGTGAGACCTGATATGAAAGAAATTTCCTTAACTACCGATCAAGATCAGTTTTATATGGATAGCATGTTTATGAATTTTGGTGACTTGGGTGCATCTATAAAGGAATATGTTGACAAATACCAATCAAAAACAAAGTCTAATATGAACATAGAAAGCATAGCCGACATGAAAAGATTTGTGGAGGAGTATCCAGAATTTAGAAAGCTATCGGGAAACGTCACTAAGCATGTTACTCTCGTATCGGAGCTCTCTCGGAAGGTTGGCGAAGATCATCTGCTAGAGATTGGGGAGTTGGAGCAAGACCTGGCTTGCAGTGATAGCCAAACTCAGGATCTACGAAAATTGAAGATCTATTTATCTCAAAGTGGAATTGATGATGATATAAAAGTTAGGCTTGTCGCTTTATATGTTCTCAGATATGAAAGAGGTCTGGAAGGAAATAACGCTGCAGCCTCAGCAATTCCGTCACTAATGGATCAACTGGCACGCGCAAACGTTTCTCCGATGAGAATTACAGCTCTCAAGACTTTAATTAACTATGCTGGATATTCACAACGTCAGGAGGATTTGTTTCGCACGGACTCACTCTTTTCAAGAGCCCAATCTGGCTTCAAGGGTTTACAAGGTGTAGAGAATGTGTATACGCAGCACGTTACTTTACTTGAACGTACCCTTGGTGCACTCTCTAAAGGTCGACTGCGCGAGAACTTTTATCCCTTCATCGAAGGTGGAGGAAGTTCGAAAGACCGACCGCAGGATATTATTGTGTTCTTTGTTGGTGGAGCAACTTATGAAGAAGCTAAAATTGTGGCTCAGATAAATGCATCTACACCTGGTTTGCGAATTGTTATAGGAGGCACTGCCATGCATAATAGCAAATCGTTCTTAGATGAAATGGAGTTTGCGGCAGCTAAATGGCAGATATAGTTGAAAGAGAGCACATAATTTTTCGGTGGATATTATTTGTATTCTAGTTTATAGCTCGCAGTGTAGCTTTCATTTGGGGCGATTATGTAATAATGAAACCATTCTATTTAGTATAGAACACTATTGACATATCATTTTACTTACGTAATGGAAAGAATACTTAAAGGTTGCTTCATAATTTACACGATAAAATATGTTTGTAATATTTTATTTACTTTCATATAAATTCAATAAGCTCGTAAAAAACAATATCTTGACAGACACAAAGTCGCCTAGCCAAAAAGATTACTAAAATATTTAAAGATAAAATTCAAAGAATCCGAGCTGACCAACGAAAGCATGCTCCTTAGAGAACTTCTTAACTGGAACAGTGAGATCCGCACGAACACAGAATCCGTGGACAACACCAGAGTAAACAGAAATTACATATGGAACCTGGTTTTTAACAAAAATCTCTTCTGTCTTGTGGCGTGCAGCCATTGGGTAGATAGGATCTGTCTCAGCAGCAGAGATCATGGTGGGAACGCTGATCTTCTCGAACTCAGACTCTTCAACGAAGGATGGATGGCAAAGGATACCTGCCTTAATCTTTCCCTCGCCCTGAAGCTTGACTACAAGCTTAGCACCATAGCAATAGCCGATGGAGCCAATAGCTTCTGGTGCGAAGTCCTCAACAATGTGGTCATAGACCTTTTCAATTAGAGGGCCAGTAACATCAAAGCCGTGCTTGCCAAGCCAACTTGGTAAGTCAAACTTTCCAAGCTCCTCAAATGGCATCCATGGAACTGGGTCTCCGTTGAAGAGATCTGGCACAATAACATAGTATCCCTTGGCAGCGAAGTCGTCAGCAATACTACATGTAAACAGACGTTAGCTACTTTATTATATCTTCGAACTTCCCTAAGCAGTGATAAGACAATACTCACAGTTGAGTGTTGGAGAGAGTAGCACCGAAGATATCAGCGATAAGGAGGATAATCTTCTTGGAGGTCTTGTCACCAGAGACGTAAGTAGAGACTAAAAGAAAAATCTTGTCAGCTTGATTGATAAAAAAAAAAGCAATTGATGACTATACTTACTTCCGTGGTAGTCAATTATCTCACCAGAGACAGGGCCCTCTATAACAATTAGACATTATCTGTTAATGAATGGTCTTCATCCCAATACCAGTGACTTATCCCGGTCTCAAAATTCAAACTAACTTCTATTCTAGCATTTGCTTTGCGATATAAGCAAATACTAACAAATAAGAATACCATTGCTAACAATTGCAAAGCAATTTTGGAGCAATTGGATAATTACATATACAGGATGAACCAATGCTCTTATCAGTCCTTACACCCCACACAGAATATTTCACTTACCGTGTTTGACACCCTGAATGCAGCAGGGTCCTGGGGGAGCAGCAGTAGCAGACATGATTAAATTATTTAGATATATGCTGTTTCTTTACTCGAATACAATTAATTGTATCTTATAGAGAAAAAAATAGAAGGAAAGAAGAAGCAGAGAAAGAAGGAAGCAGAAAGGAACCCGAAAGTGGAAGAATGAAGCCGAAACTAGATGCTTACCGATAGCAGACATCTTGCTTATGCGTTTGCGCCACATATGATTACTAACCAAATAACGGCCATAATGTCATCACCCACTACATCTTTTGGATTACTCTCACCCAATTGATAAGAGCCTACAAGCCAATAAAAATACGTCTCGAGAATTGTCAATCTGGCTTCAAGCCGTTTTCTGGACTATTATTTAGTCCATACCTAATAAGAAGTAGCCTAAATCTTCTATTCATCCTTTCGACTTAGCAAAAGGCAACTGCAGAAGTAAGTCTACTTAGGCAACCCTTCTATTACTGATGAGCGGCTATTGAGCAGCTAACACAATAAAAAAAATTAAAATGAAAATTCGAGATTAATAGCGAGGCTGTAAAAATACTCTCCATTCAGTACGTACTTTAAATTCTCCTTATGTACCTGAAATTTAGACGTTATTTTTAGCTTGGGTGTAGGAGTTGTTAATTGTGAGCCACCCTTATTCATATTACAGAGCGAGCACTACTTTACTTTTCGATGCTATACCCCCTAATTGTAAGTTATATAAAATCTCCTCGAGGAACGTTAGAATCTGATCCTCTCCCCGTCTCGTAAAAGGAAATAGAGTGAATTAGCCCGTTAAACCCTCAACGAGGAGCAAAAAATATGACACACTCCCACGACATTGAAAAATCGCCAGGGGCAAGGTTAGATGGTGAAAAGGCGCACATGAGTCTCCTCAAGCACTCACTGGCGAAATCTAAGAGCAAAAAGTTCGTATCTAGGATCAAAATCGCAGCTCTCTCACTAGTGATTGTCCTGGTAGTATTTTATGTGATTTGCAGGTTAAATGACGTGAATCTTCTCAACGGTGGAATACGTTCGTTCTCAAAATGCAGCTCCAGAAAGGATCGCATCGCAAGGCTGCACGCGCGCGAGGAAATCAGCGCAGTATCGACAATTCAGTCAAAATATTTTTGCATTCCAGAAGGAAATCTTCTACACAACCCAACATTTGCCAACTTTGCTGATGGCTGGAGTCGCAGCGATCAGAATGGTGCCAGCACAGTTATTAAGATGGTCAAGTGGCCAGACAGCTCGGCTGCTGGTATTCTTACTACAACGCCAGCGCAAACGGGTAATATTTATCAAAACTTTTATACACAAGAAATTGACTCTGAATTGAGTGCAGACGAAGAGTACGTTATTCGCATTTCATTCACTTCTTATGTGCCAGTCGAGAATCAGTATGACACTCCAAACATTGGTGTCTTTTTATACGGTCCAACAGGTCAAGTCGTTACAGATGAATTCTTTTATAGCTTCGAAAACTATACTACTACCACCGAGAATTTTACTGTTACGCCTGCAACTACTGGAAAGCACAGAATTGCATTCTTCTTTCAGGCTGAGACTTCATATATGTATATCCATAGTGTCACGATCTATTCATCATCTGACAACTCCTGTGGCTCTGATATCGGCTATAGCGTCGCGAATACTACCAGCTACGTCATTCCCTCGATGAGTGATAGTTTCTGTGTTCCAACAACAAATCTTTTATCAAATTCTCAGATGACAAATTTTAGTTCATGGACTCAAATCCCAGGAGTGGATCAATTCGGTTTGGCATTATGGTACGATGCTTCAGCCATGGGAGTTCAATTACCACGATCGTATAACTATACAAATCCCTATTCTTCATCGCTATCTCAAATTAAGCCCCAGAAAACATTTGTCTCCGGCCAATACATGCTTGAGGTAGTCTATTCCATATATGAGGTCGCTTCTGCGCCATTGTTTGCTCCCGTAAGTGGCGAGTCAAACTTGAATTTCACGGTCAGCGTGAAGTCAGAGACAACAATTACTCTATTGAACTGGGCGAATATGACTTTGAGTCCAGATATCACAAACAGAACTAATAGCTTTATTGGCTCTGTTTACTTGAATGCTGACTATGATGCTACGGTTAATATTCTTGCGAGATCTACCACAGCAGATATCTATATCCACACTATAAGTTTATATGAAGCTTCTGATTCGTCCTGTAGTGGTTCTATTATTCCACAATTTTCTTATGACTTTCCATCATTTACTACTTCCCCTATGTCGGATGCACTCTGTAGTCCAGCTGCAGACTATGTCAAGGATCCTTTTTTTAAAAATTTAAAGCTGTGGAGCATAACTCCTGCATACGAAAGTAGCTTAGAGCAGACTACATTTGTGGATGGTTCTCCAGCTGGCGTAGTTGTCAATGCTCTCACTCCAGCGCAGTTTGAGACCGGAGTAACTACTACTATTGGTGTGAAGGTTGATACACCCTTGTGGGATAAAGAATATACTCTGCAGATTGCGCTCACTCTAGTTCCACGATCGAGTGCCCCATCTATTCCTAAGATGACTTACTACTGTCACCTCAAGGGCAACTCTACTGATACTATCTGGCAGGGACACGTGCACACATCTATGAAGTATGGTGAGAACTATGTAGATAACATTCCTTTTACGTATAATACGACTGGAATCATCGACGTGAGATGCCATTTTGCAGCCCAGAATGCTGACTTCTACATTTTCAGTTATGAAGTCATTGTTAACGAGTTCTGGTTTTCAAGCCCAGTTCTAAACAGCTGCTACTCTGAAACTAGTGAGGGCCTCTATAAAATATCTGGTCATACCAGTAATAACATATTATATTAGTAATCTAGTTATTGATGATCTCTGGAGTGCTGATAATATTCCTGCTGATTGTTTTTCTTTGTGTAGTCATCTCGGTCCGACTATTAGTATAAGGAATGAGGTTACCGTTTTAAGCATATTTAATTAAACTTTAATATATTATTTTTTATATATATAGCGTCATGCATAATAATAGACATTTTTAAGACACGCAGACCTAACCTGAAGCTCACTAAGTACAAAAAAGGTTAAAAGAAAACTGCTGAGTTCCGGAGTAAAGGATATACTCACAAGAGGTGCTTGACGTAGCTATGTGTACTTTAAGGTATAACATATATTCAAGAGTACATTCTATTATACACGATGTAATTAGTCACGATATACAATAACATGCTCTAGAGTGCTGTTACAGATGATTCACGTTCATAGTAATCGATAAATTCTTATGTATAGCAGCATAACACTAAACGACAAATATATTAAACGCAAAACCGAAAGAACGATAAACGAGGTCATAATAATATACCAGCAAAAAAGAAATAAGATAAACAAACCAATTTGCCCCTATCAATAAAAAGAAAAAAGTGTTGTTAAATACGACTGTGATAGAAAGAGAGTCGTCATATGAGATATCACTATAGATGTGTCGTCAACGTCTCATGTAATAATCAGAATCTTTTGATACTGAGCAGATATTGGAGTAGCTTGTTTTATGTATAGTAAATTGGACAAATATATAAATGCAGCCAAAAAAAAACCAGCACTCTTCATATACGCTCAAGCGCGGATTAATTGAACGATTGTAGTTTACTCACGCTTGACGACAGGAGAGACGGTTTTGTTTTGACCACCTTGTGCAGAAGAGGTATCATACCACGTATTATCGCCAAAAATCTCAGCAAAAAATGAGTCGCCAAATGGGTTATTGACCTGCAAGCCGCCATTATTTTGCGACATCGCTGCAATTTGTGCTGATTGATTGCCATTTCCAGGATTAGTATCAGTTTGTCCCGCACCAAGTACTCTAGGTGGTAGAGTCTGGGCTGGCATATCAATGAACCAATTTGCAGATCCGAAGTCCAAAAAACTATTTTCCCCAACTCTATCTGCATCAATAACAATCTGATCTTTGTTATTTTCTAACGCACGCAGCCATGCATCATCGAATTCGTAAAGATACGGGTTTGGCTGTTCGTCCTCAATTGGAGGGAAGTTAGATGGCAAAATAAGAGTGTCAGTGAAAGTCTCATCGTTATTAATAGTCTGAGAAACTTGCTGAGCATTGCTATTATCGCTGTTAGCGATAGCAATCCGCACATCTTGTGGTCGTTGTGACTTAACTGATTGCATGGCCGCCGTATCTTTACTAGCACGAACGGGTTTAGGTGCTGATATCTTTGCTGTAGTAGATTGAGGCTGCAGTTGTACACCCGATTTTGAGCTAGAAGTATTGACGCTAACTTTACTAGACTGTTTGATAGCTCGCTTCTCTCCATTTGAGCTTGAGGAAACATCTGATTTTGCGACACTTGGACTAGACTCAGGACCAGTATAATCTAGTGTTCCATATCTAACAGTAGGTGAAGGCGGTCGCGAAATTTCTGAATCTACGGCAGCTATTTCAGGATGCTTTACAGCCTGTAGCTTATGAAAATAGCGCTCTTTCAAGGTGGTACACCAACTACCAGCTATACTCCAATATTCTCGCATTAGTACGAGAAACTTTAAATTAACTGTAAGATGCTTTTTAGCCATCATTGATATTGCAGGATCCGACGAGAATGCATTTACAATATGAACGGTAGCCGAATTGTATGCACCGAAACCAACGAAAGCCGCTGGAAGAACATCTTGAACTTGCAGTGTGTCGTTTAATATTCCAGAAATAGCGCAAGCAGCAGCAGTAAGTTTATTGGCCGATCTCTCGATAAATGAAATTGGAGGTGCATCGAACTTTGAATTTAAGTGGTCATATGGATATATGCACCTATGGAGTGCACATAAACACTGCTGAATTGCTACATGCATATGGACGAAAGTTCCAGCTTGTTGAGTTACATCCAATGCGACAAGGTTGTCCCTTGAATAAACTAAATGTGACGGTAGAGACGAATAGAAATTATCAATTTCTCGCTCTAGTTTATGAAACTCAGAATATTCAGTCCATGGAGCGAAATTTTCACGCTTCCTTTCCAAATTGACGTAAGCAGCTACATGACCCCACATGATAACAGATTTAATATGATACCCCGGTAAATCCAATGGAACTCTAGGAAGTTCTGGATCGTCTGTAGAATACTCGCCAGTCAACATTTCTGTAACCACAGGGATATTATTCAGAAACGCATGATCGCTAGACGGCAATGAGACTTGACTCTCTTCCTCAGTAAGTAGAAACGATCTCTTTGGGCCTGAATGCGCTAGACGGTCTAAAACTAAGACACTCCACCAAGTTTTTCTTCGGATTTCACGATCTAGCCAGCTAAGAGTACTATCTGGAGACTCCTTATTAAGGCCGAGTGTTGCAGCCATTCGCATAGATAATCCAGAATAAATAGCAGCACGTCCACCGTTCAGACCACAGAAATCGTTAAATCCCATTATCTGCAAGGCTTGAGTTGTTTCAACAGTTGGTTCATCAAATTCTTGACTCAGGAGTTTTCTAGCTTCTATCAGAAAAGGCTCGCCAGCAGCGTATCGCGGCTGAGTCATAATAGATGGATGTCTCGAAAATCTTGCTGAGACAGCGCATACAGCAAGAACAAGTAAAGGATTGACTTGTCCCGCCTTAAGTCGAGGGATAAAGGAAGGTTTGTGTAAAAAAGCATATGACTGGTTATTTAAATATCGGAAATACAATTCTGTCAAATGCTCAATAATAGTGAAATCCGGCATATTGACATTTGACAGAACTGCGGTGCTTGACGCTCTATCTCTAATACTAGAAGGGGAATCAGATTCATTTCCTTGGTCGCCTAAGCTATGAATTAAATCTGAGTCCACATCTTCCGTCATACTGCTATTACCCACAACATTCTGAACGCCATTATATCCGGTATCCTTGAAAGAGCCATCAGCACTCCGCTTAAGCCGCAACGTCGAAGTTCCGCTTGCTGAATCTCCTGAACTTATTGAAACATTGTAAGTCTGGGAGAAATTGGGAAAGGTTGAAAGCTTCATATTCGAATCTGCATTATCTGAGGGAGGTTTTATATGGCGCTGCATCATATCCAATCGCTAGTAATAATAGTTCGTTAGTCTCATAAAAATTTGATTATGATTATATTTCAATTTCGGAACAATAGGAACAGAAGGGGTATCTACCTTCTATTCATTAAAAATTCCGAAACATACAGAAATCAATAACAAAAATGATAATAAGGAGCGATGCTACAAAAAAATAACAAGGTTATAAGCATACCTTACTGAGCATTTCGTGGTACCCGAAACGCGACCCTCGATTCTTGACAGCTGGATACTGGCAAGGAACATTCAGGCGTAGACAGTTGCCACACGCAGGCCTATCACCAGAGCATTTTACCTATAATCAAATCTTTTATCAGCGATGATCTCACATTGTATTCGACAAGCCTCATCTGTAGTGATCATAGCCCATCCGCAAGTTGAACGATAAAACATATTGAGATATTCAGAAAATTTTCTGCAAAACCACTAATATAGACACGCTCACTGATCATAGCTATTTTCTTCACGATTGAAGTAAGCACTTTTAAGACAATTGATTATTGATCAATGATAAAAAAATGCGTGAAAGAGTTTACTCTTAAATCATAATAGCACCGGCGTTTGCACACAGACTGCAGTAATCATCCGACATACCATAACACCGACAACAAACTTAACACACAGCTGTATCTCAACATAGCACATCCATAAGCCCATCTTGATCAATAAAGCCAAATAATGCTAACCTTCTTTTTCCTACATGCTATGCATGCTATGACGAGCTTTCGCTTATCGCCTCCGCTACCGTGTCCAGAGCTATGCGCAGCAGCATGATGCCCGCCACTATTTCTGTCATGATGCTTACTGCCCGACCCATGACTATCATGATCATCTTTTGCCATCTCGCCGTTCTGTTTCTCTGTTTCTGATCCTGCAGACACAGCTCTGCTGCCGTGTTTCATTGATATCTTAGCACTGTCGTCTGCTGCCAACCCTAACGCCTCCGCTCTTGATAGCATTGGCAATACAGACGGCCACCTCTGCGCCTAATTTTTTCCAATTCTGCCAGCGACTGGGTATAGTTCCCGTCTGTCCCCGCAGACTCTATTGCTCTTCACTCTTATCGTCAGTCCTCTAACTAGCCAATCTTCTAGACTCCCCAGTAGTACGTTTTCAAACGATTATTCTACCTTCAGACACCTCGTTGTTCGTATGTTCTCCTCAGTCTGCTGTGTTAGATTTTGTTCTGATGAAGCCAAATGCGACTCTCCGGAACGATGAGAAATTCACCATGTTACCCGGTCATACTTTCTATGCAATCTGGAAACTCTAAAGTTTAGCAGAAACCTTAACCCCAGCGCCAGTAATTACATGGGTATATGAGTACAGAACGCATGGCTGTGATAGCCTGCCATTAGGCCCGTACGAATAGCCCCATATTTATGTCAGATACCTCGCATTGGCCAATAGCGCTGATGGTAATTGCGTGATGACGCTATCCATGACTAATACATTATTGCGCAAAGACACCTATTACATAAACCACTGATACATATCCTTCACTAAGTTGGCTGTAAAGTTATGATTCTTCTATGATGAGACAGAAGATATAGAGAGAAAATTGAAGGTAGCAACGATAATAGACATTATTATATCTTTCGAAGAACATCAGTGAGCGAATAATACTAGTGATCACATGTCAAGGAAGTCTCTCGACTGGACTAAAGACAAGCGGAAGACAAGCGGAAGACAAGCAAACAAGATAAGACAACTCGTACTAACTGAGAGCAAAGATCACTTAGGAAGCAGGGTCTTGTTGTTAAAGAATAAAAGACAGGAATTCTTTCAGTATAATCCAATTCAAGCTAAATAATTCAAGATGTCTATCAACTGGGTTATGCTGCCTCAGAATGCAACTGGTCTTGGAAAAATGACCGGATCGCGGTCACCAAAAGATTTGTTCGTCCCTCTGGCTGAAGAGACTGTCATCACAATGGCACCGTTCCGAACGTCATTCAAGTTAAGGCCGCTCAATGATGGGGCCTCTTCTTCGACCGGAGGCTCGTCGGATGCGTCTACATATCCGGGAAATCGTCAATTTGCTACGCAGAGCGCCGCTCCTAGTATCTTACCTAGTCGGCCTACGCGACTCGATGCGTCCCTGGGCCATCTCATACTGACATCGCACAGACTCTTATATTTGCCTGACAGTAGCGCTATGTCAACTACAAAGAATTTTGTTTCATTTTCAGTTCCACTGAAGCAAGTCCATGATTCACATGTTGAGCAACCATGGTTTGGTCCCAATGCATGGACATGCGTAATTACACCAGTGCCTGAAGGAGGATTGCCACCCCACAATGCATTCGAAGTAACGTGTACGTTTAAGGACGGCGGTGCATATGATTTTCACTCAAAGTACGAGAATTTGCGGGAGAGAATGCAGGATGGCATAAACCATATTGATGAGCTTCCACTCTATCAAGAGGCGCCGTCGGCAACGCCTCTGACTTCAGCGAGTACAATTTCGCATACGGCTGACGCTATTCCTCCGTCGTTCGGCACTAGTGGCAATTCTACGGGATATTCGGTACCTAGTAGAGACTCTAACAATGAGGACTTGCCTCCACCATATGAAGCCATATGACGATAGTTCTGTTACTTATCGTATGGTACTTGTCACATCTAATTTGTCAACTAATATACTCTGATTTTTTGATTCTGTATAGCGCAAAGGTGTTTGGATTGGTTGTTGAATTTATTTATACTTGTCAATATATCCTGATTTACGTACAATGCGCAGATGCATTCATATATGAAAGTACGATGAATCTTAATTATAGTTTTATGTGTCTAGATTTTCTTTAAATATATCACAAAGTATGCTTATGTGGCAGATATTAATAGCTTTGGTTTCTTCTTTCTATTAGCGTTTGTACGATTTCGTAGACAAGAATCTGACTTATAATATCTATATACACTAAATACAGGAATTTTCAGTCCCATTCTCATTAAAGGATTGTATATTAATGTCAATTTTGATGAATAAAGCGGTTATCAGAGACTAACTCGAATGCTTATTTACAATTCGCGACACCAATGTCATAAAACTTACAAAATTCCTACCGCAGTTTTAACATCTTTTAGGACCGGCGAAGCAATTTTATCCGCTTTTATTGCTCCGTTAGCTAATACTTCGTCTATATATGCAGGATCGCTTAAGAGCTTTTCGAATTCTAATCTGATAGGTTCTATTTGAGACACAATGATATCAGTGACCTGTTTCTTAAATTCGAAATGAGTATCTATCTTTTTAAAGAGCTTTGCGGTTTCCAACGGGGTCTGATCCAGCATTCCCGCTACAATATCAATAAGATTTGATATTCCTGGTCTATTTTCGGGATCATACGTAACACCAGATATAGAATCTGTAGGTGCTTTCTTTATCTTGTTTGTAATAATATCAGGTGTATCGGAAAGCATAATGCGAGAGGCGTTTGACTTGTCTGATTTTGACATCTTCTTTTTGGGATCTTTCAGAGACTTTATTCGAGGAGTAGGAGTCAATAGCACATCTGGTATAGGAAATAAGGCTTTATTGTGTATCTTATTCATACGGCGTGCTAAGTGCCGGGTTAGCTCAAGATGTTGAACTTGATCTTCGCCTACTGGAACGTGAGTAGCTCTATATATGTACTTTTAGTATTTGGAAACAACAACATCACTAGCCTAAGCCAAGCGTTATTATAATGAATTTAAGAAATTACCTGTATAGCAATACATCGGCGGCTTGGAGAACAGGATAAGAAAAAATTCCAAGCTGAAGACGTTCTAGCGCTTCTGCATCTGCAACAGAAGCTTGCTCGCGTATGTCCAATTTGCTCTATTAGAATAATCAGACGTTTAGCATAATTTGAATATATAGGTAATGTCTTCTATGCCTGCCTACCTTCCACTGTGTCATTCTACTCAAATAGCCAAAATTAGCGTAGCACATCAAGATCCAGCATAGCTCCGCATGCTTAGCGACCTAAATAAAAGAGGACGAAATATCAGTATATCTCTACCAATATAATATATACATCCTCAATAATTTCTACAAAATCATAGCTCTTACCGCACTTTGAGCAAATAAAGTACATTTTTTAATATCCACTCCTGATGCCATTATCACTGCCGCTGCCTCGCGCTTCCATTTTCTAAGATTATCTGGGCTTGGAGGTACAGTAAGCGAATGGAGGTCGACGATCGAAAAGATTAACGTATCATTCATTGCCGCAGTTTTAGATAGCTTCCCCCAGGCTTTAAGAGCACCAAGGTAATTTCCAACATGCGGTATTCCTGTAGGCTGAATACCACTGAGAATTGTTCTAGACTTCCTCGTTGTATCTACTTTTTTTGCATCTGCAATGTTTGTCGAATAGCGCGATACATTCAAATGCTGAATAAACTGCACTTGTGACCTCCCATTTATTCGAGGAGTCAAGTGTTTCTGCATCTTTGGAGTTGCTATAGATAATTACACTTTTTAATTTTTGCATACAAAGAAATTGCGTATTAATTGATTCTGTAGTGAGATGTGTACATATAATATGTATAGAGCCTTAGAGGAAGGACGTCGGAATCTTACGATGTAGTTAGTACATTAGAAACATATGGCGGGTTCAAGTATATATCCACCCAACTAAAATTGTTAATAAATTTTTTTGGCTCACACGGCGATTTTCGTTCTCTTTTTCTCTCACACATGTAAGTCAGTTTATTTTAACTCTCGATGCTCTTTTTTTACCAACTGACAGTATCATCACAGTCATTTAGTGAATAATATTAGAAATTTTTTACTATCGTCAAAAGAAGAGAACTGAAACTATGCGTCTAAATTTGCTGCATAGTTCAAAAGGGCTCCTGGCGAGGGGACCTAATATGACTTTTTTTCGCCGGACTTTGGGCAATCGATGGAATTCATCAAAGTCGAAGCAGCTCGATGGGACAGAGTCTAATAATGTGGACTCCTATGAGAGTGCTATAAACCAAGAACGATTTACAAAGATAGGCGAAGAAATGCACACGCTGTCATCAACTAGAATTTTCAAAGGTACTGGACGACCAATGCCTCTCAATGTCGAGCTTAACTACTATGCACCTCTCAAATTAAAGTCCAGTCTTGGAAATCGATCTTGCGAGCTACAACTGCGATCATATACACCAGAACAAGTAGAAATCTTTTCAGATTTTGCGATGCGGGCTGCATTCTACTTGAACATGCCAATTTCCAACTCGATACCACTTCCGAAACGCACGGAACGGTGGACTGTCGCTAACTCACCATTCGCTCACTCGAAAACTAAGACAAATTACGAACGTATAACTCATAAACGACTATTACAAGTAAAAGATGCTAATATTGAGAGTATCGAGCTATGGCTTGCATTTCTACGAAAGCATGAGCTTCCTGGGGTAGCTATGAAGGCCAATGTCTATAATAGAGAGTCAATTGAACTCGATTAGAGTCGACAACAGTAAAAAACTTGACAATATATACACTATGGATACGTGTTCCCAATTGGAATTATGTCCGACACTGTTCAGCTTGCTAACTCATGCTTGTATGAATTTTTGTAAGTGTGTATCTTATCATATGTATATAGAGAATTATATAATTAAATTTACTAGTGATCATAATTTACTTAAAATCTTTATTTATTACATGAATCTCAATTACTAGATTTAATTATACATTAATCAAACACAACCTAACCAAACGCCGTCCAAGTGATAATGAATGAACTTTCTCTGGCGCGAGTCTAACAGAGGGTATTCAGATGATCATCCCATCTAGAAAATCTATTTATGTGAAGCTCACGGTCGATAAACCGCGCAAAGAACGACTTATTTCCATAAACCGCTCGTACCTTCGGTAAGAAGTATCTTCTAGATTTATTTGCTTCAGTATCCCAGATCTCAAGCTGTCCAGATACTCCTTCCGACGACGCGATTGCATGAAACAGGTACTTGCAGTTTAGAGACTGATGCGAAATACATTCTTGAATCGGATAGTAATCATCGTCATCTGTTAAATTCTCAGAATCTGCAACTGAGAAATTAGGATAATATTTAGTTTCCTTTCCAATTCCAGTTTTCTCGTCCACTTCCATTGTGGACAAGCAATGCCCTCGTATACTGCTTCCTTGTCGAGAAATGGAGTAAGATATCTTACCATTGTCACAGACAGGATCAAACAGACGTGTATACCGCATTTCGGTACCTGGAAGTACTCCTACAGACGAGACGACATTACCATAGAGGTCGTAAGCCTTGCAATACCCAGGGAAAGGAAAAAGTCTCAAGACCTCAGCTCGCGGCGGAAGTGAAAATAGATAAATCTTGTTATCTCGGAATATCGACATTGTATCCCACATACCGGAGTCTGTATATGGAAACTTAGAAACAAGATCTCGCGTTTTGATATCCCACACCATAATAAATTTTTTAGGAGATCCAATATCTACGCCAAATCTAGCCACCAAATGTTCACCATCGCAGTTAAACGGACTTATTCCAGAAAGTCTGCAACCCTCGGGAAAAGGAAATATCTTAAGAACTCTGGGTTGTTGACGTGTCGACTCCATAGATTCAATATTTTCAGTAATCTCAGTCGCTTTTCCTTCATTCTCGGTCCGCAAGATATCTAAAGCGGATGCAATATCAAACACAAAAATCGCTGGCTTGTTGCTCTCTTGCCATATTAAATAACCATTTTTGTCTGAGATGATCATGTCTATTACACGACCAGTACTAAAATCAAACTTGTATGGCTCCATTCTACCATTACTTTTAGAACTAAAGTCCCAAATAAGGAAGTACTTGCTATGCTGAGCATACAAAGCTAAATATTCATTTGAGTATGCCATTGCAGTGACCTGGCCTGTGATAAGAGGACCAACAACGTATGAATTAGAAGAGGACAAATTGAGGGTTAAAACAGAATGTTGTTCGTAACAGTCTCCCACAAACCTATCGTAAGCGTTGCTATCATCGCATGAGTATTCATTTTTTCTGAATCCTTCAGAAAACGTTTCTGGACACGTGAATATTTGATTCCAGGTTTTGCTAACTCGCTGATAATGTATTAAATCTGTGTATCTAGGAATATACTTCACAACTTCTGCAACAATATCTATAGGCAGTTTACCTACTATATCGAATCTTTCGTTCGCTTTTAGTGACATATTTTCTTATAAATCCCTGAACAAACAATCCAAAAAATTATCAAATGCTAGCGCAGCTGTTAGAAACTTAGTAAAAGCAAGTATTAGCAATATTTCAATTCTTTTATAGTCCAGCTTTGCCAAACCGCGTTGGCCAAGACGTTTATTAATACTATTGCAATCCACAAAAATACGAAAACCTCTCTTATTTGGTATGATATCGTATTGATTATATTACATATATCAGTCGTTTCACTGCTTCTTATGTGATTATATACCAGTATATGTATGCTTATGTGGCGACCAGAAAAGACTCATATACGATAATTCTGCGGCTCGATATCGGATAAAATGTTAAGGTTAAAACGTGCCTAATGCGCATACTAACGATATGTGGTATAGCTGTCCTAATTTGCCATAGACATCTATATTTATATACTAATGAGCCGCACTCATGCAGTAATAACATTTAGCTCGCTTAATTCAAAAAACCTCTATAGATATGTATGTAGACAAGATGTAGAAACGACGCCCTGTGGACGCATCAGGAGCAAATAATGGCCTGTTTTCTTGTTAAAGCTATAGCCGGTACTGATATGAATTATATTGTCATCCTATTTTATTTTGTAAAAAGGTGATATATGGTAGTATCAGTAAGCAAATAGGCCATTCGGTATTTCTGTCGGGCACTGTGCGGCGATATGCTCCGTGCCACAATGTAGAAATAGTGTTCTAGTCTCCGACTATGGCTCCGAAATGTGAATTATAGATATTTCCCACGCGCTTTTATTAGAATACTGACTCTTACGCTTACGAAAACTACCGTGGACCGAGCACTTTCAGGCCGTCGGACCATTTTCGAACTTGCCAAATTTGTTAGTTCCGGGTGCTTACCGAGAATCTTTCTCGATCTATGCAGATTGTGCCTGTCGGACAATGCGATGAATCACAATACTCTACTTTATATGAACCAGATACCCAACAAATGATGTTTCTATATGTATGCAATGACGAAAGTGTGGGGGGATAAATGCCTACTGACAATAGCTTTGTATACTTCGTCGGGCTCTGGTTTTTGAGAACGTCAATGCTATATTGGGCTCATTATGTAGATTTCTTTCGAGATGTGTGCTTCTATGCATATAGAGCAGAAGCTATTTATCAATTTGATGTTCAGTGTCGTTATACAATATAGAAGTTTTAATGAATAATATATCAGTAGATTAAAACAGGTACATAAAATGAAATTAGTTAGTAGTCGTATAAAATCGTTAAAAGTTTATAACTGAACGCTGACGATGTCTTGTTGATGATATTTGACGTGAAGCTAGGGTGTTTAATTCGAGTACTATATATAAAAAAAAGGGAACCAGAATGTGTTATTTTCTAAATAATATGCTACTATGTGACATCTCTAAATATTAGCTTGGTTGCTTAATCGTAGCCCTCATTTATAGTAACTAACCGGTCTAGCATCTATGCCCTTCCATATCATCAGAGCTTTGGTTGATGTCCCACTCAATTCAATATTTTCTTCAATTTTACGGCGTGAAGTGCAGCAGTAGAGCGCGCTCTCAGTGTCAGCCATACTTATAACACGGCAATTATAGTTCACATTTGTTTCCAACCAGAATGGTACTACATAATAGCAAGTGGGATCGGAAGGCGCGAGAAAAGTATATGAAGAAGCATGGAATACAGAATACTGGCGACCTCAGAGAGAGAGACAAGAGAGGTACTCCCTCTGACGACCAAACACAGGACAATCAATCAACAAGAGATGACAATATTGAAAACAATCTAGATGATGGACAGGAGCATGATTCCTCTACCAATTCAGAAGATGAGACTGATAAAATCCTGGAGCTACCGTCGAATGCATCAAGATATCAAATTCTGGATGCAGAACAGGACGAATATGTAGCAGCATTAGTAGCAAAAGAAATGGCCGAGAGTGAACAGATGATGAAGTACGCCAATAGCTTAATAAAAGAAAGGAACGACCTGCATACGGACTATAGTATAAGCAAAAGACAGACCGATGACATCAGTGATATTTTTGAAAGTAGGCTAGATTTAAGAGAACGAGAGAGTAGTCGCCACAGCAATGTTTTCACATACGACAAGAATGATCAAGATATCCTTGATTTAGACAAAAAAATTGATCACTACAAATTTATTGATTCTGTCAAGCAGAGATATAAATTAGCTGCTCGAAGAGAGCGTGAAGCTGAGTTGGACAGACTGAATCGTCTACCTGCGTCGATGGCTCGAAAGACAAACATTGAACGAAACAGATCAGCAGGACAGCAGAGACAGATAGAGCCAGAAGAAGAGTTCGATAAATTCTGGAGTGAAATAGATGTGCCTAAGGTAGAGTCTTCAAATCCTTCAACTTCGGGTCTGTCTTCATCAAGGATCAATAGTGTCTCCTCTCAGAACAGTGATACTAATGCAAGTGTAGAATGCTCTAACAATAATCAGGATTTAAAGCACTATTCTATTAGTCACAACATTGAGGACGATGACGAAGATGAAAAGTTTTTGGACGATCTACTATTAAGATAGGTCATTATGTACACTGTAACATACATCTTTATATAATATATTTAAGGTATTGTTTGGAATAGCATTGATCTCGTAGATATATTTAAGTCTAGCACAGACTCCGCTATTAATAACGTATATACACTCTTTAAACGACTATTTAATTTTGCTAATAGCTAAGCTCGCAACTCCAACTCCCCTACAATTTTGAGATGATATATATATAGGTCGTAATAATGAGCAACGTTGTATGACCAGCTCAGAATACGACGATTCAGCTATGAAAGGTATTGGAATATAATGTAGAAGTGCATTCTCGAATATGCCATAACAGGATAGGTACTCTGCATATATACTACCGTTGCGAGTATGCTAAATTCCCTAAAACTATTACAGCCTAAAAAATATTTATCAAAACTAGACGTTTTAACTCTTCTGTTTATCAAGGGCAAAAAAAAATCAAGGGCCACAATTGGCGTTCAACATAGTCTTCATATTATTACAGGGACGATTTGAAATAATGTAAGTCGTCGTATTGAGCGGTGGTTGTAGTCTCTATGACTCATTGTCATTCCCAAAAAATGAGAGATGGTTTTTTTACGTGAACCTCAAAGTGAATTTAACTTCTTTCTGAATATTAACAATGTACTAAATTTACAGATATACTGGCATATTTTTAAGATGTTGGACATTATACAGTTTCTTGAGGAGAAGGGTGGCAACCCAGAAACTATCCGGAAGTCTCAGAAGGCACGCGGAGCGTCTGTTGAGATCGTTGACGAGATCATTAAAGAGTACAAAGAATGGACAAAAAGTACGTACTAGCTTTAAACCATCCCATAGATCCTTAAAAAACAGAGATTTAATTAAATCTAACCTCGTTTAGTCCGTTTCGACCTTGATGAGTTGAACAAAGAGCAGAACAAAGTCCAGAAGGAGATTGGACTGAAATTTAAGGTACGAAAATTTAGAGAGAATATTCTCCTTTGCTGATCTCATGGCATAGAGAAGCAAGTAAGAACATGAGTATATTGACAAGCAATGACAATCAATATAGGCTAAGGAAGATGCCAGTGAGCTACTGAAGAAGAAGGATGATCTGGTTGCTAAGAAGGCTGAGTTAACTGCTAAAGAGATTGAGGCTGACAGCCAACTGCGTCAGAAGGTCAACACTGTTGGCAACATTGTCCACGATTCTGTTCCAGTTTCTCTTGATGAAGTTGATAATGAGCTGATCCGAACCTGGGTACCAGAAGGTGTTACTGTTGAGAAGAAAGACTGTTTGTCGCACCATGAAGTTCTTACTAGATTGGATGGATATGATCCTGAGCGAGGCGCAAAGCTTGCTGGTCACAGAGGTTTTTTCCTCCGCAACTATGGCGTGTTCTTGAATCAGGCTCTTATCAACTATGGATTGAGTTTCCTTGTTTCCAAAGGTTATACTGCTCTCCAAGCGCCTGTTATGATGAATAAGGATGTCATGGCGAAGACCGCTCAACTTTCTGAGTTTGACGAAGAGCTTTATAAGGTGTTGGATGGTGATGATGAAAGATATCTGATCGCTACTTCTGAACAGCCAATCTCTGCCTACCACTGTGATGAATGGTTTGAACAACCTGCCGAACAGCTTCCAAAGCGATACGCTGGCTATAGTTCATGCTTCCGTCGTGAAGCCGGTAGCCATGGACGAGATGCCTGGGGTATCTTCCGTGTTCATGCTTTTGAGAAAATTGAGCAGTTCGTTTTGACTGAACCTGAGAAGTCATGGGAGGAATTTGATAAAATGATTAGCCATTCTGAGGAGTTCTATCAGTCACTTAAGCTACCATATCGTGTTGTTGCTATCGTTTCTGGTGAACTGAACAACGCTGCCGCCAAGAAATATGATCTTGAGGCATGGTTCCCTTTCCAAGGTGAATACAAGGAGTTAGTCAGTTGCTCTAACTGTACAGATTATCAGTCAAGGAATTTAGAAATAAGATGTGGAATCAAGAAATTGAATCAGCGTGAAAAGAAGTACGTTCACTGCTTGAACTCGACCTTAACTGCTACGGAGCGCACACTTTGCTGTATTTTGGAGAACTATCAGACCGAAGATGTGAGTTTAGTTTAGTACTAATGTTTATTAATTCTATTATTTCTACCATACTGATCTGTTCTTTTCTGATAGGGATTTAATGTACCAGAGGTTCTCCGAAAATACATTCCAGGTGAGCCGGAATTTATTCCGTTCAGTAAAGAGCTGCCAAAAACTTCCACATCTATGAAGAAGAAATAAATTACTGGCTGCTTCTCAAAAGTGTTTGATAATGGCGACAATAAAGTAAATGAGGCTTAATATATGCAATAGCGTCTTTTAAGAAACGCCCGAAAGCAAATTGAGAGAGATGCTGCAACTTGTAACTTTTCTGTTGTGTTTTAAATTATACTAGAAAATTTTATAATTACTATACTTTTATTTACTCTTTAAGCTGATTGACTACAACTTACTCATTGGTATCTCCTCTTTACTGTTTATACTATATATTTGTTACTTAAGCCTTGTTAAATTATTAAATCATAATGTGAGTTCCTTCCACTACTAAGGTTCCTTGAAATAGATTATAGACTCCATTTACACTTTAGTGGAATGGCTGCATCTACGTTACTACTCTTTTGGCCACGAAACCAAGGATTCAAAACCAACAAAAACTGACATACAATCTCTAAATGAAACATGATATCAGTATTAATAAATCCTTACATTTATATTCATATAACCTCAAATTCTACAAAGATATTAAAATAATTCTTTCCAAGACTGACTTCCGAAATATTTTTTTGAGAGAAATCAGCTTTTGCTTTTTACTTGAAAACCTTACCATCAACGATCTCCTTTGGAGTACCGTCGACGACAACTGGCTTATCCCAAGCCCACATATCTTCAACGAAAGCCTTATCCTCTGGCTTGGATGAGTCGAGCTTAGTGAAGTTATAGGATTCCCAGTCAGGAGCAACATCGAATGCTGGAACGTAGTCTTGTCCACGAACCAAGAAAGCACCGATAATACCATTATTGTTGTTCTCACCATAAACGACAAGGCACCCGAAAAGGTATTTGGTGGAAGCAGATAGACGATTGAAGAAACCGCCGATCAAGTTAGCAGTCATAAAGGTAAGTGTAAGCTCATCGTTGTACTTATACTCAACCTTCCAAAGAGACCACTCAGAGGGATCGTAATTCTCCCAGAACCATGGAAGAGCAGCTGGACGAGTATCCTCGTTAGAGTACGTTCTCTTCCAGGCGTCAAGTTCCATCTTTGAAGCACCTAAAGCTGCAAGAGGATGCTTTGGCTTTGGAGCAGTCTTTTCCTCTTCCTCCTCCGCAGCCTTTGGAGCAGCCTCTTTCTTCTTTGCTTCTTTCTTTGGAGCAGCCTCCTTCTTTGGTGGAGTATACTTGATTGGTTCCTCAACAAGCTTAGGCTCTCCGTGAACATCAGTGAAAATAGGCTGGTTGGTGACAAGAGTATACCATCTGGTAGTATGAGGATGAGCTTCCTTCCAGGCAGTACCAAAAACATTCTCGAAACCACGAGTGATCAAATTAGCAGTGAACAAGTCAGCAAGAGAAAACTTCTCTCCAACAAGATAAGTGTGAGCAGCAAGATATGGCTCAAAAACAACTTCAATCAAATTGTTAGTATCCTTCTCAGCTTGGTCAACAACCTTTTTGTTATAAGAGTCCATTCCAAGTAGTGGTCGAACCCACTTAGCAAGGTTTGGGAGAAGTTCCATATTGGCAAAGGACATCCACTTAACAATCTCAGCGTACTGAGCCTTGGAGTCTCCAAGAAGAGCCTCGTTCTCATCCTGGGAAGCGACTATTCACAAATTAACAATAATTCAAAAATGCGAAATTATAATTACATCCAACTGTACGTATTGCGCATACAGGATAGTAATACCGTATGACAAAATGTACTAAACACCAACGTATAACCATTCACGCTAACTTTAACAGTAATCAGAGTAGAAAATCTCGACATAATAATTAAGACAGGGATAACTGTTTAATAATAAGGATTTCTCATCATTTAAAGCGTATGATTCTTCACTAGCACAAGCTCACATGTGGCCCTCATATACAACAAGCACCCCCCCCGCTCCCAATTTGAAAACAAATTGTTTACTTACAGTAGAGAGCGATAGCGATAGCCTCATGAAGCTTCAAACCATCAGCACCTAAGAAGCCAGGGATCTATACAGACAATCGTTAATTTATTACATACAGTTTTATTTCTTGATATCGGCTTGCATGATTATTCCAATTCAAGTCTTACACTAGCCCTTCCTTCGGTCTAGTCAAATTTGCTACACAGCTCGGTAAGAGCCACGTCACTGCATTGCATCAATTATTATGACTAAATCAAAAATTTCACGTACCTTTCGGTGTGGAAGAACAGTCAGAGCTTCCTCCGAAAAAACACCCTTTCCAGTTTCTACCAGCTCAATATCAAGGCCAAGTGCCTTAGCAAGCATCAAAGGCGTGTAACTTCTAGGATTTTGCTATATATAACATCTGATCAGTCGCTATTTTATGAAGATAAAATCAATTCAGTGATCCTGCCGCTTACAAGATGTCCGAAAAGCTTTCCAAACGACATTTTTGATTGATTGGCAAACAAAAAATTTATATGAAAAATTTACAAAAAAAATTGTGAGAGTATTCGCTACTACGACTAAAATCATTAAAAAATTTTTTATGATATTTCAGAATGCCTTTGATGTTGCACTGCTGCAGTAACTTAGGGTTAGTATGCTGTAATATTCTCATATTCTGTATAATACGCCGTTGATACTTTTTCGTGCACGTCAAAAAAAAAAGTTCTCTGTCAGCAGTTCTCTAAGGCTACAATTCTGGCAAAACAGGAATTCAAGTGCCCGAAGTTTCGTTTATTTTATTGCAGTAATAATCGGATTGTACATCGAAGGGGTATTACTCGCTATAGTGATTGAATAGGACAATTGTTTGCCTTAGCGGAGAAACGGAAGCAAAAGAGGTTTACAGGAATGAACAGAGCAGTCGGAATCCTTTCAGGGCTGTCCCGACCATACAGATTAGCCCTGACTACTGACTACAATGAAAGAGTGAGAACAGTAGCTAAAAGACTGTCCAGTAATGTGAACGGTCAAAGGCAGAAAGATGATAGTCCCAGTACAAAGGAGATCTCAATAAGGCCGCGACGACTAGACATGAGCAGAACGCCATCAGTACTTAACAGAGAACCTTGGAGTGAAGCCATTCTAGACGATGACGTTTCGTCAATCATCCGAATTGTGCCAAAATCATTTTCTTACTACATGGCCAATACCTTTCACGCGGATATTATGCTAGAATTAAGAGGACTTACCAGAAAATATGCATCCTTACCTAAGGTGCAATCTGGAGAAAGAAAATTCCTTTCGCGCCAGGACTACAAGGCAATGGATCCCCAACAGCGGACGCGACCGACTGAATATAATGAGCTTCTTGTAATTTTAAAGGATCTTGCTAGAATTCGGCCAGACCTTATGCCACAAGAGGTGGCTATAGCGATCAGACGATTTGAGATTGAGTCGAAAGCAACCCTGCCAGATATTGCCAATCGTAAGATCGATGAGTTCGGACGAGCTTATGGCCATGGAAAGCGTAAAGATGCAGCTGCGTCAGTTTGGGTTGTTCGTGGCGAGGGACAGATTTTGGTTAACGGCAAGCCCATCACAGAGATTTTTAAGCGTCAAATTGACCGTGAACGAGCATTATATCCGCTGACTGTTATCGGTGGAGGACTTGAATACAATATCTTCATAATTGTAAAAGGTGGCGGACTTTCAGGTGAGTTTGCTAGGCATTAATTACCTGAATTTAATTACTATTAGGAGCGTTAACTGATATTGGATTACAGGACAATCCGGAGCCGTTGCACTAGCTCTTTCCCGTGCACTACAGCAATACAATCCTCATTTAGGACCAATTCTTATCAAAGGTAAGCAATTTTATTTCTGGAATTATGTGTGTTCACTGTTCAAATATTAACGTTCAAATTTCGTATCTAGCCAATTGCTTGTTCCAAGATCTTCGCATTGTGGAGAGAAAGAAACCAGGAAAGAAGAAAGCTCGTAAGAGTCCACAGTGGGTTAAGCGCTAAAATAGATTTTCATGGCCTTCAATACAGTTATCTTCTATGTTAATAATATTTACTCGTTTACTTTTTGTTTTATGCCTAGCATTGCTATTGTTTTAGCCTAGCATTCTATTTCCGTCTATCTGCACGCTAGGTATGTACATACGTAAGATATTCTTACATCTGATAAGATGAGTCGAATGCTCACTATGTTTGTCTATCAGTAGTTGATTTTGTATACATGTGTATATAGAGAAAATAGGGAAAGTTGATCTACAGAATATCTGACGGAATGGTGTAACTAGATTCAAAAAAATATTTTTTTTCTCATATTATTATATACTGTATAGAACTCGTACTACATCAAGCATCTAGTGTTATTCGAAATACGACGAGACCAGAAGCTACATTAAGCTCGAAAATTACTAAAATACATCGTACAATTATCAGTATTACGCTTAAATAAGTTCGAAACGTTTCTTTTCATCTTCGTTCTTTGCAAGAGTTTTGATAGTCCAGTTCCACAAGTCCTCTTGCTTTGACTCATTGTAACTGTCCTTGCTAGAAGGTATTTTTTTCGTGCCTTCATAGTACACACCACTTTCATTTCTGTAAATAGGATCTGTCGCTACTGCAACAAGACTGCTACCTGACTCTTCGGGTGAATGAATGTTTGAATAGAGCACCATACGCAATAATGGGATCATATGTGGCATAACATATCGAAAGAGTACTCTAATAGGCAGCGGAGCATCGCGAGCGAGTTTTGTACCAGGCATAAGACCTGGATCGAAATCAGCGACTGTCAAATTCTTAGCATACTTCTCGTTCACTATCCTGAGACGACGATTAAGAGCATAACTCCAGAGAACATTGACAAGCTTACTCGACGAATAACGCTGACGAGGGTTTTTGGCAGTCTTGGCCTTAGGATGTGCTAGCTCCTCAGCAGTATTGTACTTTGCATCAGGGATCAAGGTCTTCTGTTCTGGATCGTGTGTACCACTAGAGGTAACCAAGATACGTGCATCGTCCGCAAGATATGGATAAAGCAGACTGAACAGCAAGGCATGTCCGAGATGATTAATAGCAAAAGTTTCTTCGAATCCATCAACACTGTAGCTCACGTCGCCTGCAAACTGAACTCCAGCATTTAGGAAAAGGAACTCAATAGGCGGAAGCTTTTTCGCCTTCCACTCGTCGGCAAAAGCACGAACATTCTTTAAGCTTCCCAGGTCAAGCTGCATGAACGAGCTATTATTTTGACCTAGAGTCTTGTTGATGGTAGCTGCAGACAGCTGGGAATCCGTTCGTGACGCGAGTATGACTTGATAGGACGGGTACTGACGGGCGATGCGGAGACTAGTGTAGTAACCAATACCGGTAGTACCACCTGTAACCAAGACTGATCTTTCAGCCATGGCGCGTAGATGATTTTATATATAGCACTTCCAGTATACAATTATAGTCAGCGAATGTAAGACTATAACACTACCAAAAAATAAGGAATTAAAACCTATTGAGCAAATAGATATCTTTTTATCCTTTTTGGATCGAGTTGGTGAGAGACGTGGTAGCTGCCTTTTCAGGCGCTTACTAAGCTGAATGTAAGGCTGAATGGTAAGGCTGATGCAAGGCTGCTATCGATGTGCGGCTAGGACATCGTTATTGTTAAAATTTCAAAATGAAAACTAGTTCTCAATTATGAGAGCACTACAATTTCCTCTATATTGGTGCTATTAACTGTAAATCCACGCCCACGGTGGAGTCCAAATGTCATTATCATTCCGAAACAAAACAAAAGATGAGCGGAATACAAGCCTACAGCTATCCTTATCCTCTTATCTGATATTCAGAGACGTCTGTTGTCGCCAGCATTTTCTCCGCTTGTTCCCAAATCAGTGTGATTGTCATGAGATAGAGTTTTCTTAGAAATTTATTCGATAGATATATTAAGAAACCCTGCATAAAGAGTAAAGTTTTGTAAATGAGAGTAAAATTTCGCAGATGCCCTGCTGCAGAAGTTCACCAGACAGCGCGACAAGGAGTCCGATAGGTGAAGAATTTAGGCACGAGCAGCTATTCAGATAGTTCGGCAATCACGAGCTATTATTTGCTTTTGCCAGTATGCAATCCGCCGAATGTCGTTCCGCTTCACCTTAAAGAGGTCCGCGATAATTATCGAGCAAGTCGTAAGCAATTGCTGCTATATACTAGAGATATATGCCTGAACATGCACAGGTCTAATAGTAGTGCGACGAAGAAGGCTCTCGTTGAGGATCTGCCTGCGACAGGATCTACTGCACAAATGTAATCGATGCAGCTACCTATGCATTTCAATAAAATGCATGCAGTGCCACTAGGCTGCAGCTCACGGCAGGCAGGGCGGACCAGATGCAGGTTGGCATAGAGTCATGTTGCAGATATTTTTCTGTGATATTACTGAAATACTTTATAGATTGTGCATCGCATGAAAAAAGACTGTCCGCGGACGCAGCCGGAGGGCTTGAGATTGAAATCAAAGCTAGCAATATAGTGCTCTATACGCAAATAGCCAAGCTTAGCGGACAGTAGGCGACTAAATCGAAGCAATGGCCAGTGAGAGGGGAGAGCTGAACCAGAAACAATTCCTGAGTGATATAGACTGAAATTGAATTCACTGGAGAGACGCTTATTTGAGTACTATCGTTGTGGCAAGAGCTTTGTGACCAACAGGACCGAGCATATCTGGAAGACAATAGTACCAGACCTGGTAATGACAGGCAAGCTTGTCCTTCGAAGAATACCTGCATGTTCTGCTATACGCATGGAACCGATCCAACCATCTGAAAGAGTTATCTGATAGTCGATCTGTATAGCCACGGAGATGTGGCATTTCAGAGGTTTAGGAGAGGCAATAGAGCAGATTGGTGTCGATAACTGCACACAATTTTGTACTCGCTTTATTTCTGATCATTTAGGCATTTGCAGTCGTAACCGTAACGAGCCGCTACTACTGGTAGACGGTAGGGACGCAAGTGCGACACCTCGCCATGCTGGCTATACGTTTTGTGCTCAGCATGCGGTTACATAGGAGTGGGCGTGCGAAGAGCTGCTCTGGAGTAGGACAGACGGGTCACGCTGGGGAGCGGCGAGCTACTCTATATAGAGGAGCTTCTGTCGGTAATGGCGTCGACAGTTTCAAGGATGAGCTATGGTCAGAGTACAAATCAGAGTGTGCAGCAAGGAAGACAGAGCTGGCACGCTCGTTTTCGTGCGTTAGGGAGCCGTCTAAACGCGGCACTCTATTCGCATATGGTCTATGTGGACCTAGTCCGAATACCTGGTACCGCTACGGAAGACACCGTGCCGGCTAATCTCGAGGAAGAAAGATATATTGCGGGCGGGCATCTAAACTGCTGTCGAATGCCACACAGAGCATGAATAAGAAGTGGCGCGTTTATCTTCGAGTGCCAGCGCAGGCGCGCAGTGACCATAATAAGAGACAGCTGGGCCAGACCGCACAGCGACTGGCGTAGTAAGCAACAAGGGCAGCCAGTGCGGCGATGGAGAGGGCCATGGGGAGCATTACATCAGTGGCTCTTTTGTTTGCGAGCGTTCTGTTCTGGTGCGAAGAAGAGCTTTCTGGATGCGTAGATTTAGCATGGAGATAGCAGCACACAAGTAATATTAAAAGATGTTTTGATCAAGTTTCCGCTGCAGGTTCTTTGTATGTTTAATCTTGATTTTTCTGTCAGCTAACGCAAGCTTGCGGTTGGCGTATATGTAGACCACGCAGGCGTGACAGCGGCAGCGCCACCGCGACCTCCGGCAGAAGTTTCCAGCGCTTGGGAATGTAGTAGCTGCTGCAATCATGGATTTGGCGGCAGTGTCTTAGGGCCCAGCGAGCCAGTAGAGCGCAGCATTCATAGCGCAAAATGCGACAGAATAACAGACAGAGGCAGGCCGCGACGTAGTGTGCGCCGATAGCCAGTACTGGCCACATAGTGGAGTCGAGCACACAGCCATGCGGCGTCTCAGATGCACTTACATGGTAGCGTACACATAGGCATAGGCGTATACGTGCGTATATGCACACACTTAAGCATTCGCATGTATGAGTACGTGTGGATGGATGCATACGCGTATGGATATTTGCTATCTAGGTTCAGACGAGACGCTACAGGACTGCGGCCAGCAGGGGAGTGAGCACGCGCGAGAAGGACAAGGAAGGGCAAGGATGAGTGTGAGCGACTCCACAGGGTGGGACCGAGTGACTGACAGCCACGCAGGAGGTACCGGGCCGCAGTACGGTCCCAGGAGGCAAATATGCGCGCTGCGTTTCTTTGCGTAGCGATTGCGTTCTGCGGGCCAGCTAGTGATGTGGAATGGCGGACCAGCTAACGGGGTGGATCGATCGCTCTTGTTGCGCGAGCTAATGAGTGAGAACAGGCATGGATTCAGAGCGCTGCCGATCTGAGAGAGAGTCGTCTGATGGCTAAATAAATATGAGATGCCGAGGGGCGCGCCATTGCCTAGTGCGCTCTGCCAGCATGAATGGGGAGCATGGGCCGTTGTGACTGTTCACGAATGACCAGCCAACGCGCAATGGCTCCTCAGAGAGCGAGACGAGTGCAACATTGACCCCCCTTTTCCTTTACGTATGTATTAGTTTTTTGGTGTGTCCCAGCGACCGCGGGACGCACTCGGCGCTGCAGCACTGGGCGCGACACTCGTGTAGCGTACTGCGTCACGACGTACACAGCATCTTCGGGCCAGCTCGTCACAATAAGCTCACAGCCGACAGCGAACGTGGCCAGACGAGGCGAAAATGATCCTGGACAATGCGCATGCCGGTGTGCTGAAAGTTGCAGGCAGAAATTTCGCCTAGTGCCAGGGATGGCCCATAGTTTATGCTAACCCGGCCCAAGTCTACAGGGGTTCCAAACTTTCTTTTGCTTCTGTATTCGCGTCTGTTATGCGGTCTTGGACTGGCGCTTGTATGGATCTGCGCCAAACAAGGACGGCCAGTCAGTAGGCTCTTAGCACCAGCAGCGCGGCGCACACGAGCTCCTCGTCTGGCATTGTGTGCCATGCTTCCGCGTAAGTTGCTTTTATGTAGTGTGGCTCGTTTTCCACGCTCCACGTATTGAATCGGCTCGTCTATGTCGCCATCTACGCACACGCAGCTTTCTCTCTACATGCGCGCAGAAAGCTATCCGTAATGTTTGCACCGTACTGTGCTACGGAACTGCGCACACTACAGCCCACCTCGCGAGCGTCCAGTGAACCCCCCATCACAAAAATAAAGCGTGCGGTAGTGAAGCATAAGCCAAAAAGCAAATTCCACAAAAATAAAATTAATTCCGCTTGAATGTGCCAAAATATAACTAGCACTCTACGCCTGCTCTAAAGTAGAACCTGAACAGTGGTGGGCAGTGAAATAAGGTAAACCCACAAATTATCACCAAACCTGAAAAATAAAGCATAAAAGTACCAGATTGACTAGACGGACTAGGCCAGTTAAGCTAACGCGGAAATAGCACAAGATAAAATAATAATGGAGATATTACAAAAAGAAGTACTAAGAAGA